>MQUG01003130.1:0-138350 GCA_007213375.1 Steinernema feltiae | reverse complement strand
CACCTGTGCGTGACTGGGGACGAGGGCAGAGTTGGTTTCAAGAATACGGTATGTTCGATATGATCTGCACTGAAGGCGAAAGCGAGACCTTCCACCTCTATCACCGAACGATCAAACCAGGCCGATTCAATCCTCTGCACATTGATCCATGGAAATTGCAGAGACGAACAACTCATAAGATGTGCCTATCGACGGTGCAAGCGAGTGAAGCGGAAAATTCAGTGAGTATGACGGTTTTGTATTCAACAACGCAAGGAGATTTACGCGGAGTTCGAGGAAGAGTGCGCGAATTCCATATTCGACCACCAAATTCAATGCCGATTCCAACTGGAGTTGATTTCATAATAGATAAAACATAAATAATTTCTGATGTTTTTCGATATTCGGCTACATTCACCATCACCGATCATTTTTCCAGCAGCTTCTCCGTGTCAAAGCGCTGAAGGCAGGCGATCGCGAAAGACGGACTGCGCTATCAATTGTGGATGAATAATGTCACTTGATTCGGCTAATTTGTAATTTCCTGTACCATATGACAAAGAATTTGCCAGATGAACCGCCACAACAACCCAAAATTGTTAAATCCGCCGTTGACTGAAGCAGCAGAGCATCAAACGCGTCACGAGACAGAGACCTCGCGCGCGCACTCGGAAATTCGAATTGCTGCCTGATTTTCAGGGAGCGGGATACGATAGGTTGCTTTTCTCTCTGCGAGTGAAATCGTCGTGCGCATCGAATTGTTTTCGAATTTCGAAATTCAGTTTCTCTGATTTCTGCTTCAATCAGCAACAAAGTGAGTTTCCCGCTTCATTATTCGCCGCGCTTGCGATCGTCGCCTTCGCTTCTCTCAATATTCCTGATTTTGATTGTTTAGATGAAAGTCCGTTCCGCGCTGACGCCTTCAAGCAACGCCTGCGCCGTGTCGTAAACGGCCTCGTGGACAAAGCGACTGCTCGCTTCGTGCCTGCCCTTCCTGACTCGTCGAATCGTTGTACCGCTCGATCAGAAGATCCTCGATGAGGAGTTGATCTTGATCAGCAATGCGGTCGACAAAGAGCTCGAAGCCGCGCTCATGGACATGGATACCGACGCTAGTGGCTTGCTCGATATTGATATGGCCACCCACCAGGCGACGTCCAGTCTCGGTGAGTCAAACAATCTCGTTTCAGATGAAGAAATCCCCTTCGAACCTTCACCGAGCTTCAGTTCCGGTGATCGAAGAAGTCGAGGATGAAACCGAGGACGACGCTTACACCGATGCTCCAATTCCGGTGATTGAATTCCCCGATGATGACAAGGAAGACGAACACGGAGAATTCACTGAGAACGAGGGCGACCACGACACGGTGGCCATGTTTGAAGCGCCGTCGTACATTCCGCGTCCAGAGTTTATCACCGTCCAGGTGAAGGTTTGGAATACCAGCATCGCGCCCCCACACCTCTGATCGCGAATGCATCCCCTGCATCCAGCGCGAGCCGCGAGAAGCGCAAGCTGAACCGTCGGAGGCGCGCGAAGAGCGCGCCGCCCATGCGATGGATCGTCTCGGCAGCGCCTGAAGAGCTGTACATATTTGTATATATTTATCTTTTTACTTTTCTTTATTTAGTTGTTACTTTTCTTTTTATAAATATGTACATATCCTAAATAAAGAAAAGTAAAAAAGATAAATATATACAAATATGTACAGCTCTTCAGGCGCTGCCGAGACGATCCATCGCATGGCGCGGCGCTCTTCGCGCGCCTCCGCACGGTTCAGCTTGCGCTTCTCGCGGCTCGGCGCTGGATGCAGGGGATGCATTCGCGATCAGAGGTGTGGGGCGCGGATGCTGGTATTCCCAAACCTTCACCTGGACGGTGATAAACTCTGGACGCGGAATGTACGACGGCGCTTCAAACATGGCCACCGTGTCGTGGTCGCCCTCGTTCTCAGTGAATTCTCCGTGTTCGTCTTCCTTGTCATCATCGGGGAATTCAATCACCGGAATTGGAGCATCGGTGTAAGCGTCGTCCTCGGTTTCATCCTCGACTTCTTCGATCACCGGAACTGAAGCATCGGTGGAAGGTTCGAAGGGGATTTCTTCATCTGAAACGAGATTGTTTGACTCACCGAGACTGGACGTCGCCTGGTGGGTGCCCATATCAATATCGAGCAAGCACTAGCGTCGGTATCCATGTCCATGAGCGCGGCTTCGAGCTCTTTGTCGACCGCATTGCTGATCAAGATCAACTCCTCATCGAGGATCTTCTGATCGGAGCGGTACAACGATTCGACCGAGTCAGGAAGGGCAGGCACGAAGCGAGCAGTCGCTTTGTCCACGAGGCCGTTTACGACACGGCGCAGGCGTTGCTTGAAGGCGTCAGCGGCGGAACGGACTTTCATCTAAACAATCAAAATCAGGAATATTGAGAGAAGCGAAGGCGACGATCGCAAGCGCGGCGAATAATGAAGCGGAAACTCACTTTGTTGCTGATTGAAGGCAGAAATCAGAGAAAACTGAATTTCGAAATTCGAAAACAATTCGATGCGCACGACGATTTCACTCGCAGAGAGAAAAGCAACCTATCGTATCCCGCTCCCTGAAAATCAGGCAGCAATTCGAATTTCCGAGTGCGCGCGCGAGGTCTCTGTCTCGTGACGCGTTTGATGCTCTGCTGCTTCAGTCAACGGCGGATTTAACAATTTTGGGTTGTTGTGGCGGTTCATCTGGCAAATTCTTTGTCATATGGTACAGGAAATTACAAAATTAGCCGAATCAAGTGACATTATTCATCCACAATTGATAGCGCAGTCCGTCTTTCGCGATCGCCTGCCTTCAGCGCTTTGACACGGAGAAGCTGCTGGAAAAATGATCGGTGATGGTGAATGTAGCCGAATATCGAAAAACATCAGAAATTATTTATGTTTTATCTATTATGAAATCAACTCCAGTTGGAATCGGCATTGAATTTGTGGTCGAATATGGAATTCGCGCACTCTTCCTCGAACTCCGCGTAAATCTCCTTGCGGTTGTTGAATACAAAACCGTCATACTCACTGAATTCTTCCGCTTCACTCGCTTGCACCGTCGATAGGCACATCTCTATGAGTTGTTCGTCTCTGCAATTTCCATGGATCAATGTGCAGAGGATCTGAATCCGCCTGGTTTGATCGTTCGGGTGATAGAGGTGGAAGGTCTCGCTTTCGCCTTCAGTGCAGATCATATCGAACATACCGTATTCTTGAAACCAACTCTGCCCTCGTCCCCAGTCACGCACAGGTGTGTTGAACGCGAATCGCTGCATGTGGGGCGGAAACGTCTCCAAATCGAGCCAGTGCTGCAGGATTTCCCCGAATTTGGGATATTGGTTGGTTGACTGACCATAATCCCTTATTTCTTCGTCGTCGCTGTCGCCAATCTCATCTAGAGTCCGAGGCCTTTCGGGATGAAAACTCCCCACGGCCGACAACTCCAAGAATCCTGGTTTCTTCACAAAGTCGAGGCACAGCTGGTAAGCGCTCTCGTAATCCAAGTACACATCGTCAGCAATAACGCTTCTTACTGTAGGGCATTGTAAGAGCGTTCTCAGAATCGTTGTTCCTTCGATCGTCGAATAGTTGACTTGTTGATCTAACCTAACTGCAGTGACTTTGAAGGTGTTGATGGTGTTCAGACTGCGCTGGATATCGTTGGGGTCAAAAATTACCTCTGTAACCTTCTCCTCAGAGCGCTTCTTCTGCGCTGCAGCAAGTTCTCCCCAGAAACCGCCGATCGTGGAGAGAATCTCCAAATCTGCAGCGCGCGGAGACCCGATTTCCAGGATGTCAGCGACGAGCTCGGTGGAGAAGAGAGCGAACTCGCCCGCCATTGCCTGCTAGGCGACTGGATTTTCTCCGATCAGCTGTGGTTAAATGGGAGATTGCATTGCAATTCAATTTGCTGCATCGCTGATTCCTTCACAATCACACCTGCCGTGTCATGTTCAACATGTCCGCCTATTGTCAGATGGCGCGTGAATTACCTGAGGCAATAGGAGCGCGAACTAGCACTGCGGGAGCTTCTGACGTGTGTGGTTGTGCACAAATTCAACGGGGATTGCCAGATGGAGCCACGGATGCAGAAGACCGCGATCAACGCGTTCGTCAACGCAGCTACAAAGGGCCACATTCCAAAGCTTCTCTCCGACACAGACATCTCTGTGACTACTCAATGTGTTGCTGTCAACGCCATCTACCTAAAAGCCCAATTCGATAAGAAATTCGACAAGTCGGACACCAAAGGAGAACCTTTCCACAATGAAGATGGATCCATCAAGCAGGTAAGCAATGAATCTCAGAATGCGAAACCGTCAAACGACTTTTCTAGGTTCAAACGATGAACGGATGCAAGAAAGGTCGCTTCTTCGAAACCAACCGCTACGCGTACGCGGAATTTTCGTTCCAGAATCAAGGATTCAACTTCTTCTTCGTTGTCCCAAAGACGGGTGATCTGGCCGCTCTCAAGCAGAGCTTCTCCTCGGGCAACAGCAGCTTCTCCGCTACCACTGCGGACGCCTCCGACATTCCCTTCATCCACATGGCGCTCCCCAAATTCAAGACAGACGCTGCCTATCGCCTTCGAGATACATTGGAGCGTTTTGGCATCACAGAAATGTTCCAGCATGGAGCTTTTAATGGAATCGCAGAAGAACCTCTTCATGTCGATAATGTCATTCACAAGGTTTGCTAAATCGAGAAATTTAAGCCAATCGAGGTTTTCAGGCAATTTTCGAGTTGGACGAAGAAGGCGTCACTGCAGCTGCTGCAACAGCCATGCTCCTCTTTAGGAGTTGCTTGAATCGCGACACTGAAAATCGCTACATCCGTGCAGACAGGCCCTTCCTCTACGGAGTCACTTTCAACGGCGCTCCGTTGTTTGTTGGCCAATTTTACTGAAAATTGTGACGTTTGAAGATAAAAGGAACAATTCATAAAAAAAGAGCCTGTAATTAGCGAATTCAAGCAATCTGCCGAGTTGATCATAAGTCAGCACATCTTTATGAGCGTAACGGCGAGCAGAAGATCACCATAGAACAACGCCTGGTTTCCGTTAAGAATTGCAAGATTCTGGGTTACCTCAATAGCTAATCAACTCGATGCGACGTTTATGAAAAGAACGCGAAATTACAGTGGATTAGGCAATAATTGTTGTATCTGCGGTCTTCAATCATAAATTGCCGATCGTTCCGCTTCTCTTCCGCGCCTCGCCATCCAAGTACAGCCGTCAAAATCCTCATAGCATTCCCCGTTTTGCAGTATCAGGAAAGTGGAATATTCTGCGAATTCGGCCGCAACACTCGCCAGCATGGACACCACGCTCATTTCCAGAATTTGCATGTCAGCGCTCCAGCGGCAATAGATCTGAATCCGCTTGGTTTCGTCGTTTGGATGGAAACGGAAGAATGTTTTCACTCCATCGATGCTGCAGCTGTTCTTCATACCGTACTTTGAGAACCAATTCAGTCCGGTGCCTCTGCCACGAGTGGAGAACGCGAATCGCATCATGTGAGCAGGGAAAACGGTCAAATCAAGCCAATGACGCAAGATTTGGCCAAATTCGGGAAGAACGTCCAGATCTGGGTCAATATCAGTGTCATCGTCGTCATCCAAGTCACTGAAGTCTTCGTCTTCTTGCTTATCAGAGCGCAAGTCGTGAAAATTGTACAAACAGGACAACTGCAGGAATCCGGGTTTCTTGGCGAATTCGACGCACGCGTCGCGAGCGACGGCTTCGTTGCTGAAACCGCAATTTTCAGCGAAGACACTGCGTACAGCAGGAGACTGTAGTATCCTTCGGAAGACGGCGCTCTTGATGCTCCCAGGTTGAAAACAGCATTGGAATTTGACGGTCGTGATTTTTTGGCTCTTGATGAATGCTCGGGAATATATGTAGTCGTTACCGGTCAATGCCAACTCAAACGCTGCGTTATCAAATTTCTCGATTTGACTCTCAGCTATCTGCGCCCAGAAACCGGCGATTTCTGTGATTGCGATCAAGTCAGCACGTCGTGGCGGTCCGATCTTCAAGATTTCGGTGATGATCTCGTTGGGGAGCAACGCGAACGCGTCGGTCATGATAGCAGGTAACAGAGGAGAGGAGAAGAACTCTGATCGGTGCGATTGACTCGCATTTCGCACCTCAAACAAACTCGCTGTCGCAGAGAAATTTGGTGAAAATCGATTCGCGTTCACGACACCGCCTCTCATGACATCATAGGCCAGAGAAAGAGATCAAGTCGCCCAAAGGTTTATTTCGTTTTCAACAATGAATTCGCGGTATTTTGGGAAAATTTCGATGAAGAAGTGGTTTGATGAGGAAGCGCTTCATGTTAGGAGGCCAGGTTATGTGTTCTGATGGATAAATATACATTTTAATCTTATTTCCCACCTCTAACAGTTTGGACTCTTTTTCAGCAGCTTCTCCGCTGTGAATCGCATCAGAAACGCACCAGTCGGAGCGCTGAGGAGGATGCTGAGCACTCCTATCGTTAGAATCGCCATTCCAACCGGCCGAAGAGGTTCGAGCGCAGGATTTGCGTTTACGTGGTCAAGGATCACTGGCGCCAGCGCTCCCTGCACGGCAGCTTTAGGAAGCCACGAGAACGCGACGAAGAGGCGTTCTTTCTTGTTCAATCCGCTGCCCATCGAGGCGGTGAACGCCGCCAGGAGGCGCGCCGTGAAGCCGCAGAGCAGAATCGCCAGCCCGGAGAGGAGGAGCCGCAATCCCATGACGGAGAAATCGAGTTGGAAGCCAATGAGCGAGAAGAGGACCGGCTGGACCAAGTAATTCCACAAGTGCGCGAGCGACTCCTCTTCTGAAGTCTTGTTCTGGAGCCAAATTCGTGTTAGGAGTCAGCGCAAAGTCAGAGTTTACCCTTCCTTTCTTCAAATCGCTTCTCCATTTGAAGGGAACCACGAATGCGGACGTCAGAACAGCAATCGGTCCTGTGGTGTTCGCTCCGACCGCTGAGGATCCAAACATGATTGCCGTGCCAAGCGTCAGCAGGAGAATCACACGGAAGAGGTGCCGTTTTGAGTCCGTTAGAGAGGGTAGATAGCACAGAACTAGGCCTAAAAGGGCGGACATTAACTCGCGCATAAATCAAAGACTAACCTCCAACTACCCCGACCAGGACGCCAATCAACACTTCGATCGGAGCTCTGATGATGTTCTTCGCTATTGCCCACACCGATTGGTCCCCTAAATGGTTAAACTACCAGATTTGCACCTCACACACCTCCAACCTGTGTGCATAGCCATAGAGAGCACCAAACTGAACGCAGTGATGGCGTAGAGGTCATCAATCGTAGCGGAAGCGGTCACGAGGGTCGGAATCCCTGCTTCAATGCCCAGGCCCTTGTCTTTGACTTCGAGCATTCCGTTGACAACCACAGCGGGCGAAATAGCGGCGACGATGAATCCCAAAACAAAGCCAAAGATCAGGTCGAAGCCTAGAATCAGTTTGGAAAGGATGGCGACTACGGTAGCCTCAGCTGTGCCTGGGATGAAGGCCAGTCGCAGGCAGGCACCCTGAAATGCTCATTTTAGGCTTGTAGGGGACAACTGATGCTCACCTTCATCTTCATTAGGGTCTCCGCGTCCAAGGCGAGCCCTCCGCGAAGCAAAATCACCATGAAGGAGAATTTTCTTATGAAAATCCCCACAAAGCCGTCGACATACAGTAATCCCGCAACTTGTGGGATATTTCTGAAGACGATACCAATCAACAGCATCCCTAAATGACCTCGAAATGACATATTGAGTCAAAATTCCGCAATACCGAGCAACGGTGGCAGACTGCAGTAGTCGACGAGGAATCCAGAAGCCAATGAAGCCAGAAAGAATACGGTAACGGAGACAATCGTGTCTCCATACTGTCCTGCGTGAGAATCTCCGTCAGAAAATGGCGAAATCGGCGATCTTTGAAGAATGCTGGTCACTCCGAGGTAGAGCAGAACGGAAAACAGAAGGAATGTTCCTGTCGACACTGCCTAAAACACGGATTGAGCTACAAAATAGGCGAGAATGGAGGTTTTACCTCCTTTCGCAGCCTGCCTTCCGGTTTTTGCTCCGCAACTGGAACTTCCGTCTCTTTGAGCGGCGCAGACTCGGCGGGAAGATCGATGAGAACTGTCATTGCCTACAACGGAGACGATACCGCGGCCGGAAAGAGCGCGAATTTAAGCACATAAGAGGCTCATATTTGGGAAAGATTCCGTCAGTCTCGATAAGCAGATTAGCTGCACGATCTTCCTGTGTTTGCTCACTTTCTGCGCTCTTATCAGCGCTGTTTAAGTGTGATGTTGCTGGAAGCGTTGATTTATGATAGTACACATTAACTGATCTCTGCTACGTTGGCATACAGTCTGCTCTTCAGAGCATCGCCCTCTCATTAACTCAACACTGATCGACTCACCATATCGCTGATTGTCGACCTGGCGACTGCTATGACAGAGCATTTGCCGTTTTCTTACGGAAAGAGACCAATGACGAGGAGACGTTGCTATAGCGATGCATTTTATTGAATCAAATCCAATTCCGGAAAATGCTTTCGCCTTGTGCGCCAAAGCCGTCCACGAGACGGCGATGATACGTCGAACTGTACGGAAGCATTGTACGGAAGCAAGATTGACAAAAATTCACGAAGACGAAGACTAAATGAACAACATTTATTATCTCATGAGGACGGCTCCTCCGGGCCATCATACTGTTGATTCTCCCAATCAAAAGGCACTTGTTCTGTCTGAGGTCCCAACGCTTCGTTCAACAAATTCTGGATCAGCTTGTAGTCGGGCATCTGCGGGTAGTTGACTCCATCAAGATGTCGCGCAAATTCCAGAACGCCCTTCGGCAGATGGAAGACAAACTCGGAGAGAGGAGTGTTCCGCTTCTTGTTCGCGATCAAATCGGGTTCCGTCGCGTGCCGCCACGGGAGCGCGCCTTCGCCGAGTTCGATCATCGTGTAGAAGAGACTGATGAGGTCGTCCACCGGTCCCTGCTCCTTCATATCGTGGACGTTCAGCGAAACGTAACGCAAAGTGCCGCGGAAACAGGCGAAGATGCGCTCCTTACGAACGACGCCGTTCTCGAAGCGATACTGTCGAGTCATACCGTAGTCGATAAGGTATACGATAGTTTGTTGCATTGAGGAAAGTCCGATGACCATGTTTAGCGGCTTTATGTCCCTGCAAATCCAACTTTCAGTCTTTTGCATCTAGCATCCGCTTACCGATGGATGAATCCGATGTTGTGGAGGTTGAACACGGCTTGAATTCCCTGCAGAGCCACGCGGATGGTGGAAGTAGTGCTGAATCGCTTCTTCGGCTGCCGTTTTCGCAGATCAGTCAAGTTCCTTCCTAGCATCTCCATAATCAAGTACATAAATCCACCATGTGTGCCACTCCCAATCTAAAATCGCAACTTCAACAATAATTTGGGTCACAAATGCCCTTACGAGCGTAGGTGCATGTCCCGTGCCTCTCAAAGCCTTCAAAACACGTTGCTCCAGAATCATCCGACCTGCTCCGGGCCCCTCGGGCTCAACTTTGATCGCAACGGTTTTGTTATCAGCCTGAACTGTGTGGTTTAACATCCATGCGTAAAATTAGGGATTACCTGATCAGTGGCACTGTAAATCTGCCCGTAGGCGCCGCCATTCTTCATCGAACCGACCAGGAAGCGATTGTTCAGCACGATGCGTCCCTTGAGGTGAGGAGGAGCGTGTTTGCCCCGAGCGACCACTGTAGAACTGCTGCTTGGATTCGTTGCAGGCGAAGGAGTGATCAAGGGAGCCGGAGCCGTTGGTAACACAATCTGAAGAGAATATTGAGGCTGTTTGAAGTGAAGGCGGGACTAACCGAGTTAGGACCAGGGCCATGCTTCTTCTTCGATGTCTTCTTCGACGTTCGACTCAAACTGTCCGCTCCTCCGCCAGCCTTCTTCTTCCGGCTTCTCCTCTTCTTCGGATCCTCTTTTTCGACTTTCTTGGTCGCAGGAGACTCTTTCGGCTTCTCCTCCTCGAAGCCCTCGCTCGAAGGAGGCGTCAACTCAATGTTGTCCGGCTTCACTGCAGTTTTCACGTCCCCTTCTTCATTGTCGAACGTATTCGGAGTTGGATTCAGCTTCGTGTCCTCGACTGACTCTTTGGAAAGCTTCTCACCAACCACTTTGTCCTGAAAAGTGAGAATTTTACATAAAATCGGGGAGAAAATCAACCTTTGCTCCATGCCGACCGTTACGAACGGTTCGCATGGCTGATCGTCCGATCAAAAATACACACCACGCCAAGAGAAGGTGCGTGAAACCGCTTCGGACTGATTTGAATGAAAGAATGAGCTGGCTGGGTTAGGGCCACAGCGGGGCTGCACTTCAGACGTCTCTGGACGTTCGAGGCGCAACGCGATGATAACTTCCAATGGTAAGCGCCATGTTGCAGCTGAAAGATTGATAAAATCATCATTTAGACTTTGCAATTCTAAATTTCTTTCCAAAATGCATCCGATTCTGCTCAGTAATGACGCAAACAATCAGAATTGACCTCGCGTTGAACGAGAGTTTGTCCGAAAAGGATGAGAATAAATTGCGACACGAAAAAAGGCTAAAAAGACGAGAAACCAGCAAATCATTTCTATTTGACAACTCAGGCAAGACTTTGGACTCGTGAAGTTGCGAAATTCTCACATCGCTCCACTATTTTGCATTGATTTAACCCCATATAAACAATGGAATCGTCTTCTTCTCACAAGCAACGATGCCCAGCCGCAACTGTGTCATCTGCCTCGAGCAGCTCTACCACACGGTCAAGCAAGTGGCCGTCGTCACCAATTGCGGTCACTCATTCCATTCCGAGTGCATTTTCCAGGCGCACCATCGCGATGCACGGTGTCCCATGTGCCGAAGACGGATTCCCGACCGCAATTCCATATTGAGAAACACTGTTCCATGTGGCGGCCATGATGGAGAAACTGACCAGGACGACACGTTCAACGAGCTCTCCCGCATGTGTACCCAGTTGCGACGCGTTAAAGAAGAAAAGGATAGAATGGGCCGAGAACTCAGTCAAAAAGAGCGGGAAATCAACGAGTTGGATGCTCGAATCCGAGTTTTACTGTTTAGAAGCAGCTCCGCCAGAGAAAACAGAGAAGAAATCAGAGAAAACGACGGAACTCAACCGTGGATCACATTTTCGCAAGCTGACTTTGACTCTATAAATACCGTAAGTTTTGTGCTTGTTGTGTTGTTGGTTACGATATTCACTTTATTTTTGTTGTTTGGATTACTCATGAAAACCCAAGGTTGAGGTTCCTTTGTGCACATCGCATTCACTGTGGTCACTTGCAGACGTTGCACTATTAGAAAATAAATTGTCGTTAAATATAAAAGGTTCCTATTGAATGAAAGCAAATGAAATACACAGAGAAGGAGTGTGAACTGATCTGATTGAAAGAATGAGCTGGCTGGGTTAAGACGACATCATTTCCATGATGCGGCTGAAAGATTGATAAAATCATCATTTAGGCTTTGCAATTCTAAATTTCTTTCCAAATAAACATCTGATCTGCTCAGCAATGACGCAAACAATCAGAATTGACCTCGCGTTGAACGAGAGTTTGCCCGATTTCATCGGAAATGGAAGTGAATAGAATGCGAAACCAGCATTTCCTTTCATTTGCCACATTGATAACTCAGGCAAGATTTGGGTCCTAAGGTGGCGACATTCGCCGTCGGAACGATTATATCTGTGCTGGTTTCTCGTATATTTTCGCGTCGCATTCTATACTTATTTCGCGCTCGCAGGCGAGCTATTTTAGCTCTGAACTGGTGAAAGCAGTCTTCCTCCGCGATTCTTAAATTATCATTCTTTCAGACCTCTTGAACCGATGCATCCACCGATCTTCACGGCTCTGCTGATAACGTTGGCTGCAGGTATAATTATTGTGATTCCTGGTTGAAATTGTCTTCATGGCTTACAGCTTACTTTCTTTCTTAAAATTCACATTTTGCCAACTGCACTTTTTCGTTAGTTTTTGCGCTAAATTGGTGTATTGCAATGCTAAATTCTGTCTTTTGAGTTCTGTACATTTTACATGACAATGATCTATTCTTTTCAAATTTACCTTTTCCATATTTCAGTCTCCTGCGCCTCCGAATCCTTCCTTCGCCCATGCTACTTCACCAACTGGGCGCATTACCGCCCAGGCCGCGGCAAATTTGTCCCCGAAGACTACGTTCCCGGTCTCTGCACCCACATTCTGTTCGCGTTCGGTTGGATCGACAGAGAGAAATTCACCGCGAAGGAATACGATGACCAGGATCTGCCGTTGGATTGGGCGGGCGCCGGGATGTACAATAGAGTCAACAACCTGAAGCAGTCGGATCCTGGCCTGAAGACGCTGCTGTCGTTCGGCGGATGGACTTTCGGAACGGACATCTTCAAGCGGCTGGCCGCCAGCCGCGCTAACCGGCGAACATTCGTCGCTTCGGCGGTGGAATTCGTCCAAACGTGGGGATTCGACGGGATTGACATCGACTGGGAGTATCCTGATGCTTCCGACAAGGCCAATTACTTCGCTCTCATCTCGGAGCTGAAGGAAGCCGCCCGATCCGAGAATTTGCTTGTTACAGCTGCTGTTAGTGCTGATGTTCAAAAGGTCGACGCTGGCTATGACGTAGCCGAGCTCGCAAAGTGAGCCATGTCACTGTATGCTCATCTACAGTATCTCATTCAGGGATTTTGATTTCATTCTTCTGATGAGCTACGACTTCCATGGTGCGTGGGACAAGCAGACCGGGCCTCACGCACCACTCCAAGCGAAAGCAGGCGATAAATTCAGTCTGGTAGGCGCTTCGGTAAACTGTATTTGCCTATAATAGTGTTTAGGAGGTGGCGGCCAACCACTGGGCGACTAAGGGGATGCCGAAGAAGAAGATCGCGATTGGTGTTCCGACTTACGGACGCGGCTGGACGCTGAATAACCCCACGGTCAGTGGTGTTGGCGCTGCAGCCTCCCAGGCAGCGCAGAGTCTTCCGTTCTCAAATGAAGCCGGCATAGGCACATTCTACGAGTTCTGCGCCCTGCTCAACTCAAGAGCCCAGAGACACTGGGACGATCTCTCGAAAACGCCTTATTTGGTGAACGGAAATCAGTGGTTTTCCTATGACGACGAGGAATCGCTCGGCTACAAGGTAACTTCAACCCGTAAAACAGTCGGATTGAGGTGAGGTTGTTTAGCTCGACTGGGTTATCAACAACGGATTCGGAGGTGCGTTCACGTGGACTCTGGACTATGATGACTTCAACGGTCAATGTACTGGTACGAAGTATCCTCTTCACAGCGTTATCGCCAAGAAGTTGACCGGAAATCACGCAACTACCGTACGCCCGCCTATTGTTGTCACTTCGAGCTCGCTTGTCCGACCTACCGTACCCACTCGTCAGTCGTCACGACATACCACGGAGGAAGTAGGATTCTCTTGCCAGGAGGACGGATTCTTCGCGGACCCGGCGTGTTGCTTACACTTCTACAGATGCGCGAACAACGTCGCCTATCGCTTTGAATGCCCCGGAGGTCTCCAGTTCAACACGGAAACCAAACAATGCGATTGGTAGACTATGTAATTTGTTAGTTTAAGCCCTAATGATTGAATTGTTCTTGTGAAATTAATTTTGTATTTTGTCATAAAGCGTTTAACGAAAGAAGGAGTTGGATGAGCTCAGGCAACAATGGTTGCATTTCCCACGTCTCTGGTGACGTTTTCCGTTTAATCAACAGTCTCGACGGAGCACTCAGAAGCGGAAGGCGTCCGTTGCTTTTGGCTTCAGTTGTTTTCATCCTTTCACAAAAAGCGGTCGTTTCAGCATGAAAAGACAAAAGAAGCAAGGACGTTCGAGGCGCAACGCGAGAGTAATTTCGAACGGTAAGCTCCATGATACAACTGAAAGATTGATAAAATCATCATTTTAGGCGATCTAGCAATTCTGCGAGCGATGCAGGCCGGCGACGCCAGCATCCCATCAGAAGACATCGTAACTCAGCCGAGCACTAAGATTCTCTTCAACACGCCCTACGAAGTCAAGCACACTTGCGACATCAAGCTGGCCAGCGCCTGCGGACGTCGCATCGAATGGACGATCGTCACAACCAATCCGCGCATCGGCGTCTGCCCTTCGCGCGGCATGCTCGACCCGTCCGGAAGCGAATACATCACCGTCACATGCGCGCCGAATTCCTGCGGATCGTATTCCATCGAGAGCATCATCATCGAGTGGACGATCGCGTCGGAAGGTGCGGGAAATGCGTTCTACCGCGAATGGTTCCAGAAACGCGAATCGTGTCGGCGCAAGGTTCTTCCAATCGAATTCAATTGCTGATAAACTTCTTCGCTCAATTGTGTGCAATTCAGTATGATAAATACGGTCTCAAGTTTCCCATTCTCTACTATTTATTCGAACCTCAGTATAAGAGTTTATTCACGGTCTAAATAATTAAATACAGTAGGAATGCACTTTATAAAGGATTGAAATAAATATTTTCATACAATAATTTACTCGGCCTCCGCCTTGGGCTTCTTCTTCTTGGCGAACCAAGCATCGCTTCGATCCTTTTCGATGGCTTCCTTAATTAACTCATCGGCCTTCGGGTCCAATTTGGACAACTCGGTGAAGGCTTCGTCACCAACGAAGCAAATTTCATGGCTATTCTGAATTGCTCTGCTTAAAAAAACAGCACCTATCAAAAATCACAAACCGGATCAGCGAGAATAACCACAACGACCGTAGCTTTTCCTGGAGTTTCCAGGCTAACCAACGGAGTGTGAATATACTTCTCGTTCGCCGCCTTCATCTTCTTCTCAAACGACTCGAGCAGCTCAGCGGGGCAGGCGAAGGCGATTCGACCGAATCCTGTGCCGCGATCCAATCCAGTGCCTTCAGGAAGAGCTACAAGCTCCAAGTTGCACTGGGAGTCGCCAAATGTAAGAAGAGCTTTCTCCGAAGAGCTGCTGATGACATTCATGCAGCACAGATTCTTCCAAAACTCTAAATCTCTCGAATTAGCTTTAAATTATTATGGAAGACGCACCAACGGATTCGTCAAGATTTTTAACGTTCACAGCAACACGTCTGACCGGATCCGGCGATTTGCTTCCGCCAAGAATGTAGAAAGCATGACCATCGGGATCGTTCACTTCCAAACCTTCGCTTGTTTGCTTCCCGATGTTTTCACCTTTCAGCTTATTAAGAATCTCGTCCGATTCGATGTAAATGCCCTGAAACAGATAGTACATCTTGATAAAATCTCTTTTAAAACAATTTTACTCACCTTGTAATCGTTTCCGAGCTTATAAGAGCCGATTTCATAATTGTAAGTTAGTTCAATAACGAAATGATCGTCTTCCTTCCCGTAGCCGATCATCGTTTTGCTCCAGTGACCATTGTAGGGTCTATAACATGTGGGATGCACAGGTGTAATCCAGCTTGTGTTTAACCAAACGCTCGCAGGAGAGAATATTATAACCGAACATACCCATTGCACGAAGCTTTGCATCCCTCCTCAAATTCCTCATGCCGGAGCACCTTCATCCCGAGCGTCTTCGTGTAGAATTCATACGTGGCCTTCCGATTCGCCACCTTGAAGACATAGTGAAGAGCACGAGCGCTCCGCATCGCCATTTTCTCACACGAAGAGTCGATGCCTACAAGGAAACGATGGAAATGAATTGTGATTCACCGCCGCGTTTCGCTCACCGACGCAAAACATACAACGATACATGTCAAGGGCAATTTTATACCCCATACAATTACATAACGCCGCGCTCCCATAATCACAATCCACCTGCTGGCTCCACCCATAGTAGTGGTGCCAATTAAATAGCGCGGCAAATCAAAAGCTTTTATTGTCATCTACACCTATGAACCAGGAATCGAATTTATCAGTTGGTTAAGTCAACTCAACAAGTCCACAGTAATTTCTTAACTATCTGTTGATCTTCTTAGAAGCGAGCCTTGCACGACTTGAAGGCTTCGTTGAATCCTTGGCAAAGACTCACATCGTTCTGGTTTTGGGTGCTGAAAGACAATTAAATTAGCGGGTCAATTAATTTGCACTTGTTACCATTCCAAGAACTGCTTCCACTCGAACTCACAGGGTTCGCTCAACTGCTGGTTGTAAGCAGCGGGAGTGGCCGCAACAGGAGCGGGACCGGCTTCGGCGTGACCACTGCTTCCTCCACCGAAGAGGCCTCCAACGGCGTGACCCTGAATTGAATATTTTAGTCATCACGTTCAAATAAAAAAACTACGAAAACTTACAAGAGCCGATCCGATAGCGACACCACCAGCGGTGGCGGCCATCTGGCCCATCAAACCGGGTCCCTGCGAAGGAGCAGCGGCCGTCGGGGTCGGAGCCGAAGCTGCCGCTGGTCGCGGAGCTGGAGCCGAAGCGGCGGCCGGTCGCGAAGGAGGAGCAGCAGTGTAGCTGCGAGCAGGTGCCGGGGCTGGAGCTGAACGACGGACTGGGCCGCTGGAAACGGGAGAAGAGGTGCGTCGGCGAACCATATTTCTGAAAATGTACAAGTCAACAACACAACTCGGAAAAAGTGGAGCAATCGCGAATTCCACACGGGCCGCTTTTATAAGCCTAAAAGAAGTTATGAAATTGATCGAGATCACGCGGAACGAACGCCTCAACTCGTTTCATCACTGCGACACAGCACGCCACACAATTGCCTATCTTTTACGTCAGACAGACTCGAAGCTTCCATCCGACACCGTAACCAGCCTCCCTTTGAAGACACATTCTTCCGTTCGAGATTTAGAGAGGTGTTAACATTCGAAAATGCGCACGTTCGTCGTCTGTACCATCGATTATAATTTCAAGCTTGACACATTTCGCATCTGTTCTGATTCTGAGTTGCAGGCTGATTTGGGGTGTTACCGACGAACGCGACAGCGTGTTGCTCAGGGTGCGAATGGTCCCGCAGCAATGGGGACCTTGAAAATTAGGCGTTCGGAGCGCGCCTGGTTTCTGCATGTTTTTGAGCTGGTTTCTTTGTTTCGATGTAGACCTGTGCATCTTATTTGTTGGTACCGTCCCATCGCATCGCAAACCGAGGGAAATGACACGCATTCACCAACGATTCCTCAAAGCAGCGTACTGCGTGCTTTCGTGAACGACAACCTGTAAATAACTGCATTGTTTTCAGATAAGGCCATGAGCGGTCCACCGTTCAACGGCAATAGTAACCATGATGCGGGCGAAGGTCAACAGTATGCGGAGTTAGCGGAGTTTGCCTCTCAATGGGCAGCTCGTACACCAGCACCTCCATTTGGACCTCCGCCCCGTCTTCATCCACCTCAACCTCATATAGGCTATGCTCCCTATCATGCTCCTCCTCATGGATACCCATTTAATGCACCTCCCGGCTTCTTTGGATCTCCACACATGCGAGCGAATGCGCCGCG
Source organism: Steinernema feltiae (assembly GCA_007213375.1). Taxonomy (NCBI): domain Eukaryota; kingdom Metazoa; phylum Nematoda; class Chromadorea; order Rhabditida; family Steinernematidae; genus Steinernema; species Steinernema feltiae. The sequence continues at coordinate 120,870 of MQUG01003130.1, read as the reverse complement.
CATCAAAGCACCGCTGATTCCTCGTCCGGCATACTCGAATCCGTCGATGCCCACAGGAGGCTTTTTCTCGGCTTATCCTCCTCCCGCTCCGCGAATGGTGCCGCCACCGCCTCCTCGTGGACCTCCACCACCAATGAATTCTTGGGAGTGGAATTCCCGTCCTCCTTTGAATCCGCCACCATCATCTCTTCCGATGCCTGTTCAACCACCACCTCCACCGATGTATCCCGAGAAGGAGGAAACTGAGGAATGGTCGGTCAACTACGATCCGACTTTGGAAGCTGAAGGTGAAGAGGTGAGCCAATTTTCTACTGTACTCGCAACGATTTACATTCTTTAGTACGTGAAATCGTGTGTCACGGAAGCGGACAGCACTGGATCACCCGATAGCGTTGAATGTGACACAGAGGACGTCGGTGCGATGTCACATTGGCTTACGGGAACTGCTGAAGCAGCCTATCAACAGCTTCCTCCGCATGACCATGTCGTCCATGCCGAATGGCTCCAGCAAAATCTCTCGGCTGGAGGCGAAATTCCGCTTCCTGAAGTAGTCGAGAAGCCCCAGAAGAAGATCCCGATTTGGATGCAAGAGATTCTCGAGAAGAAGGAGCGTGAAAGAAAGAAAAAGCAAGAGGAAGAAGAGCGTGAAAGACTACTAGAGGAGAAACGCAAGCAACGCGATTCCGAAAAGGCTATTTTACGCCAAGGAATGGTAACGAATTCCGATTTAATGCTAATCTCGGTTGACATGTTTAGCATAGTGACAGTGAAGAGGAACCGGGTGATCGCTCTCCTCTCCGTATTCAACGTCAAAGTGAAAAAGAGAATCAAGAAATTGTGGTATTGTATTTACTTACTTTATTTTCTAACTAGAGTACTTTAGGATAAAACAGTACGATCGATTACGACAAAGCTGTTGATCTCCATAACGGACGAGATGATCGAGCAAATCAGTAAAGAGACTTTAGAGAAAATGAAACAAATTGAGGCAAAGAAGAAAGGTAAAACAGATCTTTCAATTTTTAGCGGAATTTGTGGTCGAAATGCTCATTGCTTGTATGATGAAATTTCCTCGTTCAGCTGAACCGGAAATTCTTACTTCGTGTCCGGCTTTAGCCGCGATTTCCGCTTTTGGTAAGTCCTCCTTTTTTAATCTAACACAGCGTGGCTGGTGAGTTGGTGTGGGACAGTGAGAAATGGAAAATTGATAGCGCGGATTTAAGGCATTGAAGCTTGTCTTGTGACTTAATTAGAATCAGAGTTTGAAAAGATGCGCTATGTCATCAAGCGCACCAGTGAGTTCACGGAGGCTCAGAATCTCATTGAGAATTTGCTTGCGCTGTATCGAGTCTAACTGCAACTGTTCTTACCTATTTTCTGAATGATTGGCGTTTCATTCCAAGATAGGCTTGGATGACTTTTGACGGGAAACAGGCAGTAATACAGATTATAGCTTTCTGATTTCCCATCTGGAAACAGACCCAACTGTTTAATATACCGTCCTTGTATTGGTTGCGGGGTTTTTGCTCTTTTGTTATTGTTTCTTTTTGTGTAAAGCTAATAAATTTGAACCGTCAGGAATGCTCTGTGTTGATTTTGAACTGCTTTTTGCCTTCTTTTGTTAGCCAAAATAATTAATTTTCATTAAGGTGACGATTCGGACGATGATAATGATGAATCTCAGGATTCGGAAGATCAGGTGTTGTTCAGAGCACCGCTCCCTCCAGTAGCAACGTATAAAAAACAGTTAAGTGATCGTTCAGAGGAGCCTAAGCAAGCCAGTCCAGGTAAGCTGCGATGTGTAGTTGTCGGTTCGGTTTCTATTCTTGTTTGTGTTGTTCTTTGTTTTGTGTTTAAAGCGTAGCGTTTTAAGAATCTCAACTTTCCCTTTTAGACTCGTCATCTTCAAAACACAACCGAGAACGTTCGCACGAGCGCCGTAGTTCGAGAGGTAATTTTAGAACCTAATAAAATCGGGTAATTTACAGTTGTTTCAGACGATGACGATTCCCATCGAGAGCGTAAAAGACGTCGAAGGTCGCGATCTTCCGAACGGCGCCATAAACGAGCCTCGCGCTCACGGTCACGCTCCCCCGATCGGACCAGAAAGGTTCGTTGGTCATTACTTTTTTCTTTCTCACGCGACTTGTTTCAGCAGCGTGACAGCCATGGCCACCACCGTCGATAGTCGCAAAACGCGGTGCCTGTACATAGGTGCAATATGTTTTTTTACTTTTCTGTTTTCTTACAAAGGATAAACGACGCTAATTTGGCGACTTTACACTGCGGAGCGGGTGGGAGGTAGGCAGAGGAAGGAAGAAGGAAATTAGGAGATCAGTTAGATTTTCGACACCACGCACCGTACAGACTGTCTCTTATCAAGATCGGCTTGTCGATTTAATCATGTCACTTTTCGATGTTTTGGACATGTTTTCAACAACCCACTCATCAACTAACGTTCGCACTCTGCCGCTCTTTAGTTGGTTAGAATTGCTCGCTGCGTTTCATTTATAAAACAACAATTGTAGAACAGATGGCTGACAGCCACGCGTTTTTGGAACGTCGTCGTATAAACACACGTGCGTGTATTCTTCAGCGTTCTGTGTATATCGGAGTCACACGATTTTGACGCAAAAGGAAACGCACTTTAGGCGAACAAACGCGCAGACAGAGTGCGCCAACAGTGATGCACAAAGTTCCAGACGAATTGACCTTTTCTTCGCTAATCTTAATTGTTCAACGATCCGCGCGCAGCGATTTTGCACTTTGGCGTTGCAGGTATGTTCCTCATGTTGCGTGAATTTCGCCGACCGACCAGCGCGATGAGCTAAGATCGGTGCTGTTGGCGTTGCCAGTTGTCGTGGTGGGCAGCAATATGCGTGAAGTGAATCGTCAGCAGGCTACAGAAGTGCTGCGTTCATGTATTCTGCAGGATTCTCACCACTCGCATATAGCGTTCAGCATATGAAAAACTCAAATCCAACCGTGAAATTGGCAGAAATTCACTTCCCAGTTCTGAGTTTTCCTCTTTCCTTTTCTGCATTTCGTATTAACAACATCGCGTCTTCCGAAACAAATAAACACATGCACGTTCATATCATATGGCGTTCATCTTTCGTCTTTGTGCGTTTCGGAGAAAACGCGCAATTTACGTTGTCCTCTGTCTTGTCACTCACAATTTTTGGTTTGAGACGATTCATAGCGACGTGTCACTCACTACCGTAGTAGTTTCGCCGTGCCGGCTGATTGTGAGCCTTGTAAGTGCACGCCTCTTTGTCGTCCTTTGGAAAATACTTCTGTCTGTCTGCACCTTCTGTTTGCTCCAACTCACTCGAAAAACGAAACGTGATCAGTGCGCGTTGCTTCGCAGCTGTTTTTGCAGCTCGACGGGTTGTTGTATAATTGAAATTTCGCTTTTGGCGATCTGCCGCCCGCCACCGCCTGCGAGTGACAAGCGGCGGCGTTAATTGGCGCAAAGTTCAGCTGCCGCGATTTGAATTTACATACCATCTGCCCTGCCGTCTCCCTCCCTCTTCCCGCCAACCGCCCGTCATCTTGTCGGAACTCGTTTGCGTGTGTCAGACGCGATTCATTTGTTTATCCAAGGGATTACGTGTGCCTTCACCTTTCACTTCTCCTCTGTTAGCCCCTTGTAAGCTCCGCAGCCATCGCCTCCGCTGCTGTTGCTGCTGCTGTGCAATCACAAATCGGGGTCGGGACAAGACAAGTTCCTCCGTCCGTTTCCTTCCTTCCGAAAACGTCTTTTTTGCTCCTTTTTGCCATGAATAATTCACGAGTTTGCGCCGTGTTTTGACGGACAACAACGTGTTATCGCTGTGATTGCCTCTTTCAGTTTGCCGCGTGAATTTCATTCGCGTTTTGGTCGATCAAGTGCAATTTATTTGAAATGCATTCAAGTCAGAACAGCTCTCTCTCTATGGGGTCAACAATAAGCGATCTGTGGAGTGCTGTCTTAATCAGCTCTCTGGAGGGGACACGCATACGGTAGCGTGTAGGAGCGAGGGATTACACTGTTTGCTCAAAAGTGCTCCTCGACTCGATGATTCAATGTGAAAATCCCAGGCGCTTCCGCTTAATTGTTTGCGTTCGCGGTGCCAACGTCTCCTCGCCTATGCAACATTCCCCTCATAATCTGCGCTATCGATTACATCGCAAAAACACGCTGATTTGCGCATTTTAATCAGATTACTCTCTCAATGGAGATTGAAGTGACGCTCCGTGGAGTCATGGATTGTGCTGATGTGAAGTTCAATGTTTGTTTCCCGCGAATTCCACTCGTTTCCGCTTTATGAAAGTCATTAGTGTCGAACAATTCGATATCGTGAGAGGCTCGCCATTAATATAGGCACAGTTTGCTTGTTCCTCGTTTAGTTATGCACACAAATGACTTCAGTTTCATGTTTCTTCCAATCTGAATGCACGTGTTTCGTGACTCTGTGTCAGGAGATCGAGTTCCGGTCGTTTATATGTATTCATTTGCTATCTTGCTACTTTTCGCTTTCGTGCTGGTTTGCAAATAAAAAGACGAAAACCAAAAATTTTCTTCCCATGCCGGGAATCGAACCCGGGCCGCGTGGGTGAAAGCCACGAATCCTAACCACTAGACCACATGGGATGGTTGTAAACTATTCACCGTATGAAGTATTATGCTGATGGGAATATTTATATTAAAAAATGGGTTTTTATGATCGACACCTTAGCTTGAAAAGTGCAATCAAAACAATTGCAGCTGACTAACAAAAAATTAAATGCCACGAGCAGGGATCGAACCAGCGACCTTTAGATCTTCAGTCTAACGCTCTCCCAACTGAGCTATCATGGCAACGAGTATGCAAACGTCAGAAATAGTAGATAACTCAGTTTTTACTTTTATATAAATCGAAATAAGTCGAGTGAAGTAACTTTTGGTGAGCAGAGCACATTTTTGCAGAGTTCTTAAGACTTTTGCGTTTGTGCGAGTTTCAAGGTCGCCTTGTACATTGAAAAAGTTCTCGCACGAGCGCTAATCGGTCATTTCTTTCTGAAATTTCTCTGAAAATGTTGCGACGTTCCTGTCGTCTTCATTTCCACGTTTTCTTAAATCCGCAGATACGCAATCCTTCCGGCGAGCGTTGTTTCTCTTCTTCCTTGAGGCTTTCTTCCGCGTTTTGTGCAACTGATAGCCGTATATTAACCCTCGTTTCAGTCGTTATCTTGACGCAGAGAATGCCATTTTGGTGAAAATTGGCCCCTAAACTCTAGTGTTTCGCTTCATTTCCTCCTCCTTCTCCTCAGGATGCCGACGCCGACTACAGTTAAGTTGTTGTTCGAGGAGACGCAACCGGAAGACGACGATGTTGGTGAGTGGTCTGCCCACGCCTCGCGCAATTGGCCCGATTTGCGCAAATTTCAGGCAATTGGACCGTCAAGTCGGTGAAGCCCGGCGGCAAGCATCGATTAGTGAGAGCGTCGAGTGCGGTGGCTGTGGCGCTTATTGTAGCGCTGATCATGTTCATCTTGGGCGTCCTGATCGGCGCGATTCTTCTGCCGCAAGCGTTCGGTCAATGCGACGCGAAGAACAAGGTACACTCGCTTTAATTGATCACTCCAAATGCACAGATTCTCACGTTGATCTTTGAATTCGCAAGCAACTGAAATCGTAAATCACGCTGCTTTTTAGATGCGCATCCCAATTCCTATATTTGCCTGTTGAACCCGGTTTGTGTAGGCGGCGGAAGCGAACGTGTGATTGACGAATGTGCTTTACAGTAATGTTTTAAATCTTGCCGAAAACGTGTTGTGACTGGTGCCAATAAATCATGTTCTTTTTGCGGAAAAGAAGCCGATCGAAATTTGATTCAGATTACATAAGATTTTGCTTTGACTGCTGACAGATCCTCGGTAGTATAGTGGTGAGTATCCGCGCCTGTCACGTGCGAGACCCGGGTTCGATTCCCGGCCGGGGAGGAATATTTTTTGAATACTTTTTTGGGGTTTGCTGCTATGCAAATGATCGAACAGGCCGCGTGAGTGAAAGCAGCGAATATTTACCCCCAACACAAGCGCAAACTCACGGATAGTTTCCTCGATCCGATCGTAATACGACCTATTTCCAGAGCGAAGCAGCTCCCGAGCCTTCAATCGCGCAGCAAATCGTCGCCGAATGCGGCGAATCGTATCCGTGGCGGCGAATCCGTTTGCCCGAAGACGTCGAACCGACAAACTACAAACTCACCCTCCATCCGAACCTCACGACGCTCAATCTGAGCGGCGCAGTCACCATCGATCTCAAAGTGCTCACAAGAACCAAATTGGTCGTTTTGCACGCGCAGCACCTGAATATCACGTCGTTCAAATTCCAAGTCGAAGGGAAGACCATCGATGCCAAACACGTACGCTCTGATTGGCGTCCATTCGCGTCTAAATGTGGAAAATTTAGTTAATTTGTGACAGAGTGCAGCAGTGGGCATTCCTGCTCGCTCAGACAATCTCGCCGAGAGACAAAATCAAGCTGCACATCGACTACGAAGGCGCGATTCAGAAGGATCTGACCGGATTGTATCTCAACACGCACATCAACAGCGATAACACCAAAACGTGGGTTCATTTTGGGCGTTTGCAGTCAAATTGAGGTTTAGATACTCCGCGGTGACGCAGTTTGAGCCCACGCTAGCGCGGAAAGCGTATCCCTGCTTCGATGAGCCCAAATTCAAGGCGACATTCGACGTCTCTGTGGTCAGAGAGAATCGCCATCTGGTCAGAGCCAACATGCATCTGATCCGCTCGGAAGAGTACACGAAAGGCCTCGTGATCGATCAGTTCGCCCCGTCAGTGAAGATGAGCACCTACATCACTGCGCTGGCGGTCCTGGACGGATTCAAGAAGGTCGGCAGGATGACCTCGAAGACCAAGAATCCAGTGGAAGTGAATCTCTACGCGGCAGGCGATTCCATCCGCAATCAGTCCGAATTCGGCCTCACCACCGGCATTCGCGCTTTGGAGTACTTTGAAAAGTTCTTCGACATTCCGTTCCCGTTGCAGAAAACAGGTATTGTGAGGCGTGGATACTGTATGGTATACGGTATCGCGTTTAGATCTGATCGCGTTGGACGATTTCTCCGAAGGTGCGATGGAAAATTGGGGTTTGGTGACTTTCCGCGACGCAATGCTCCTCTACAACGATGCGCGGTCGACGGAGAAGTCGCGGGAGATGGTAGCGCTGGTTGTGTGCCACGAAATCGCTCATCAGGTGAGGAATTGGCGCCAAATTCGCGCTCCTGACGATCTCGTTTAGTGGTTCGGCAACTACGTCACGATGAAGTGGTGGAGCGACTTGTGGCTGAACGAGGGCTTCGCCAACTACATGGAATACCTCTGCGTGGACGATCTCTACCCCGAATGGAACGTTCTGAACGATTTCTACGCGGAGAACTTTGTCCAAAGCATGTTGCTCGACGGCTTCGCTTCCTCGCACGCGGTTTCCAACGACGTGGAGGACCCGCGCAGATCGGCTCGATGTTCGACGTGATTTCCTACCAGAAGGGCGCGTTCGATGATCCAGATGCTGCGCGGTTTGGCGGGAAAAGACGCGTTCCAGATCGCGTTGCAGGAGTACCTCAAGAAGTACGCGTACGACAACGCGAATCGCGACGATTTGTGGACGATCATCCAGAAGCACGTGACGCTCTCCAATGAATCTCCGTTTCCGAGGTCGCCGAGGCGTGGACCTCCCAGATTGGCTATCCGCTGATCACCGTAGGCCTGGATAGGGGCTCGATGGTCGTGCACAATCAAACGAAATTCCTTCTTCTCGAGAACGAGCGTCAAGCGGACACTTCGAACGCGAAATGGCCGATTCCGATCCAATATCGGTCGGATCTCTCCGATCAGATCAACATGATCTGGCTGAAGGAGGACCAGGACAGCGGTATTCCCTTCAAATGCCCGTTTTTTGCTTATCTGTGCCATATTTCAGCTGTTGTGCGCATCGGACAGAATGTGAAATGGGCGATCGCGAACACACAGTCGCTCGGCTACTACCGCGTGCTCTACGAGAAGGACATCTACAAGGAGTTGATCAAGCAGCTGCGGGACGACCACGAGGAGCTCTCAGCGGTGGACAGAGCCACGATCCTCAACGACGCCTTCTTTTTCGCGAAATCTGGCCATTTGAACATTGATGTGGCGCTCGATCTGGTTCAATACGTTGAATGTGAGTCGAATCAGCGCTCCGTGGAGCCTGAAATGATTTCTGCTTTCAGCGAAAGAAGAAATGGAGCGCATTCCTTGGGTTGTGATCATCACGCATCTGAAAATGATCGAAAACATGATCTCCGAAACGCCTACTTTGGAGCTTTTCCAGGTAACTCGAGCGATCAGTGGCTGTCAGTTAATGTCAGTTGTTCAGAAATTCGAAAAGTCGATCTTCCTGCGAGCGTACGAGCGGCTCGGATGGAAACGAGCGACGAAACACGTCGACAGGATGCTGCAGACGGAAGTTCTGGCGATGGCATGCAGGCTGCAGCTGGGAGATTGCTCGAAACAGGCCCAGAATATGTTCCACAAGTGGCTGCAGGATAAGAACGCGTGAGTTGAAATTCTGCATCCCCCAAACTGTCCTTCCTCGTCGTTGCAGCGTGTTTGTCGATATCCAACCGTTCGTCATCGAAGAAGGCGTCCGCCACGGCAGCAAATCGGACTGGGAACGCGTCTACGAGGAGTATCTCCGCACCCAGAATCCCTCGCAGAAACTCATGCTCCTCAACGCGCTCGCCTCGACCAAAGACGTGAAACTGGTCCAGCGCTTCATGCTGATGTGCCTCGATCCGGCCGTCGTGCGGCCGAACGTCCTTCCCAGAGCGCTGGGCATGCTGATGCAGAACAAGGTCGCCGCATTGTACGCGTGGCGCTTCTTCCGGATGAACTACGACAAATTCGATAAGATGTGGGGATTGGTTCTTGAATTACCGCGTTACCTGCAACTCATTTCAGCATCGGAGGCACAACGACAATGCTAGGAATGATGTCCAAATCGATAATCGAGCATTTCAACACGGAATACGATCTACAGCAGACTGTCGAGTTTTTCAAAGGAAAGAAGGTATTTTGCAGTGAGTTTTGGTTTGGAACGACGCATTTGCGACATTCAGATGGGAGCATCGAGAGCTCGCGTGGATCAGGCAGTCGAGAATATAGTCCTCAACGTCCAATGGCGTCGACTGAACGAGAAAGCGCTGGGGCGGTGGATACGAAAGTGGGATGCGAAGCGAGGACTCAACTGATCTTGATCTTTATGTTTTAAAATTATGCTTTTGTAATGAATTTCATCAGATTATGTTTATGTTGTGTGTATAAAACCTTTTTGTGTTTGATTGATGCAGTGGTCACGCTTGGATTTTGCGATTCCTTGAAAGACTTTATTGAACTGACTAAAGTCACAAAATCATCAACGACGTCGATGCATCGGCTTAGGCCTTGAAGCTTCCAATGCGAGCAGGGCAAGGGCAGTAAGAAGCGTCGTGTCCGGGGACTCCGGAACCTCCGTTGTTTCCGGGGTGTCCGTCGGTTCCGGGAGCGCCAGGGCTTCCGGCGGGTCCTTGGGGTCCGGCAGCTCCCTGCGATCCGGGGTTTCCGTTTGCTCCGTGGTTTCCGGGCGCGCCGGCAGGTCCGGGAGCTCCAGATGGTCCCTTTGGTCCGGGAAGACCGCGTCCGCGGACTCCGTCGTTTCCGTTCTGTCCGGGTTGACCGGGCGCTCCAGGAGCTCCGGGGGCTCCGGCGTCTCCCGCGGGTCCGGTGGGTCCAGCGGGTCCTTGTCCACCTCCGAAGGCGTCTTGTCCGGGTTGGCCAGCGGGTCCGGTTTGTCCGGGAGCTCCGTCGGGTCCAGCGGGACCGGGAGCTCCGGCGGGGCACTTGATGCATCCGGGGCGCTCCTGGTGGAAGACGAGGGAGATGCCGGGGGCGCCGGGGCTGCCGTCGTGACCGCGTTCTCCCATGTGTCCGGGCTCTCCGGGGGGTCCGGCGGGTCCGGGAGGACCGGCGGGGCAGTTGTTGGAGCGCGCTCCGCAGTTGCAGGCGGCCTGACGCTTGTTGCGGCCGATGAGCGAGCCGATCTCCATGCGCTTCGAGGCTCCGGCGGGCATGAGGCCCTGGGCGGCGACCATGCTCGTCCAGGCGTTGTTGGCGTCGGTCTTGAACGCGACCATGTCGATCATCACCTCGTCGTAGAGCGAGTTGATGTCCTGGAAGACGACGGCGGCCGAGATGAGGCACGCGATGATCGCGATTCCGCTGCCGACCGAGGCGACTTGCACGAGAAAGTTGGTTCCGCTGGTCATCTGGAAGCGCCCGATGCGAGTGCTGAAGCTCTGGCTGATTCTTACCTTGATGAGAGACGATCAGACGATGACTGCCGAATGTGTTGATTCCGAGCGCTTATAAAGCCAGAAAACAGGTTTTCACCATTTTCTTTCTGGCGAAGGATTGAAGTTCCACTAAATGTTTAATAAAAATATTGCTAACACGAGTTTAGGTGAACATCTAGGTGGAACGCGAGCTAAGCCCAGTGATTCTGCGGTGACGCAATGGCGGAACGCATAAACACAAAGTGGAACATCACAATAGACCTCCCTGCAGATATGCAAAAAACGAGAGAGAACCCGTTTTGATTGCTAATGGGTGGTATTTAAGCAATTCCAAGTAATCATCTCTTATCATCTGATCGTCTCTCATCAAGGTAAGCATCAGCCAGAACTTCAGCACTCGCATCGGGCGCTTCCAGATGACCAGCGGAACCAACTTTCTCGTGCAAGTCGCATCGGTCGGCAGCGGAATCGCGATCATCGCGTGCCTCATCTCGGCCGCCGTCGTCTTCCAGGACATCAACTCGCTCTACGACGAGGTGATGATCGACATGGTCGCGTTCAAGACCGACGCCAACAACGCCTGGACGAGCATGGTCGCCGCCCAGGGCCTCATGCCCGCCGGAGCCTCGAAGCGCATGGAGATCGGCTCGCTCATCGGCCGCAACAAGCGTCAGGCCGCCTGCAACTGCGGAGCGCGCTCCAACAACTGCCCCGCCGGTCCTCCCGGACCCGCCGGACCCCCCGGAGAGCCCGGACACATGGGAGAACGCGGTCACGACGGCAGCCCCGGCGCCCCCGGCATCTCCCTCGTCTTCCACCAGGAGCGCCCCGGATGCATCAAGTGCCCCGCCGGCGCTCCCGGTCCCGCTGGACCCGACGGAGCTCCCGGACAAACCGGACCCGCTGGCCAACCCGGACAAGACGCCTTCGGAGGTGGACAAGGACCCGCTGGACCCACCGGACCCGCGGGAGACGCCGGAGCCCCCGGAGCTCCTGGAGCGCCCGGTCAACCCGGACAGAACGGAAACGACGGAGTCCGCGGACGCGGTCTTCCCGGACCAAAGGGACCATCTGGAGCTCCCGGACCTGCCGGCGCGCCCGGAAACCACGGAGCAAACGGAAACCCCGGATCGCAGGGAGCTGCCGGACCCCAAGGACCCGCCGGAAGCCCTGGCGCTCCCGGAACCGACGGACATCCCGGAAACAACGGAGGTTCCGGAGTCCCCGGACACGACGCTTCTTACTGCCCTTGCCCTGCTCGCATTGGAAGCTTCAAGGCCTAAGCGCCTTCGATGTGATTGTCAACTTTGAAAGATGAATAAAGTCTTTAGCATTCAATTTCACAGCTATAATTGAGCATATCGGTCGGCAGCAGAAATTGGAGACCGACCAAGAGACAACAGCGACGACGAGCACAGGACTTCATACAAAGAGTGTCACAAGCGATCAGAAGACGAATAGGATATGTACATAATTTATAAAACCGAAAAAGTAAACAAACTAAATAAAGAAAAGTAAAAAAGATAAATATATACAAATATGTACAGTGGCAGCGCTCTTCAGGCGCTGCCGAGACGATCCATCGCATGGGCGCGGCGCTGTTCGCGCGCCTCGGCTCGGTTCTGCTTGCGCTTCTGACGAGCTCGGCGCTGGATGCAGGGGATGCATTCGCGATCAGAGGTGTGGGGGCGCGGATGCTGGTATTCCCAAACCTTCACCTGGACGGTGATAAACTCCGGACGCGGAATGTACGACGGCGCTTCGAACGTTGCGACCGTGTCGTGGTCGCACTCGTTCTCAGTGAATTCTCCGTGTTCGTCTTCCTTGTCATCATCGGGACATTCAATCACCGGAATTGGAGCATCGGTGTAAGCGTCGTCCTCGGTTTCATCCTCCACTTCTTCGATCAGCGGAACTGAAGCATCGGTGGAAGGTTCGAAGGGGATTTCTTCATCTGAAACGAGATTGTTTGACTCACCGAGACTGGACGTCGCCTGGTGGGTGCCCATATCAATATCGAGCAAGCCACTAGCGTCGGTATCCATGTCCATGAGCGCGGCTTCGAGCTCTTTGTCGACCGCATTGCTGATCAAGATCAACTCTTCATCGAGGATCTTCTGATCGGAGCGGTACAACGATTCGAGCGAGTCAGGAAGGGCAGGCACGAAGCGAGCCGTCGCTTTGTCCACGAGGCCGTTGACGACACGGCGCAGGCGTTCCTTGAAGGAGTCAGCGGCAGAGCGGACTTTCATCTAAACAATCAAAATCAGGAAAATAGAGAGAAGTGAAGGCGACGATCGCAAGCGCAGTGAAAAATGAAGCGGAAACTCACTTTGTTGCTGGTTGAAGGCAGAAATCAGAGAAAACTGAATTTCGAAATTCGAAAACAATTCGATGCGTACGACGAATTCACTGGCAGAGAGAAAAGCAACCTATCGTATCCCGCTCCCTGAAAATCAGGCAACAATTCGAATTTGCGAGTGCGCGCGCGAGGTCGGTGCGGCGATCAAACCAACGCGTTTACGAAGCTCCTGCAACTTGAATCAACGCTGCGTTTTAATCACTCGACGGTTCCTAGGTGGATTAAACGTTTTCAGCTCGTCCTGACCTCGTCATTTGCCACCACCACACAATCAGTTGAGCTCGTTGCGCTGGAAATTGGCAACGATGCGAACGGGGACCAAAAGTACATGAGTTAATCAAACAGGACTAAATCAACGGCAAATGAGATGTCCGCGTTGAAGTGCAGCAGCAGCCGCTACAGCGGTGTAACCACGCTTCTTGTCAATGGTCTTCTTGATCGGCGGAAGTGCGATGACCTTCTGTTTGTCGATTCGGTCTTCAGAAGCGGTCGGACTTTTTCAGGAACGGGGGATTGGCCATTCCACGTTTCATTCTTGCAGCCTGTGCCAACTTCGTCTGCCCGAAGGGAACGAACCGCCTGTGTTAACTATCGCCCCAAGTGCCTGAAACCGCCGTGCTTCGTTCAGCCCATCTGCGTTAAACGCAATTGCTTGAAAATTGAACAAAATTTTGAAAATTGAAAAATTAACGAATGAACACGTAATAGAAGGTTGAACTCGAGCATTTGAGTCACTTCCAATCAACAGATTATCATCGCAGGGAATATTGCTTTCACAATCAACAAAAAGCGTTAATTTTCCCTCTTCTGCAACTTCCGAAGTCTATCGATGTCCTTCTGCGCTTTCGCCTGAAAATCCTCGCTTTGATCAAAGCCAATACAGCGATGAAACTCACGTCAATCTGCATTTTCAGGAATTTTTCCAGATTTGTCACGTTCACCGTGTTGATGTAGCCGTAGAGTGGCATGTTGAAATCCATCACTTGCAGATCCATCAGCTTCGCGCTTCCCTGGAATTAATTATTTAATTTTATCCTCATTTCCAATGAAACTCACGTCGCGTTTGTTTTTCGGAAGCGACTGTCTTGCGCTCTCTTTCTGGGTAGCCAACTCCTTGGCATCGCTCAGATGATTGGAGATTATCATTGCGGTGAGTGCCGTCGCCCGATATTCGCACAGGACGAACGCGTCGAAGATCTCCTTCTGCTCGAGGAGCATGCTGGCCAACTTGAGAATGCAGATGGCGGCCGGGACGGACGTCGCGTTGTTCAAGCAGCTCGAATGCGCGACACTCGAGAACGTGCTTCGGAATTTGACTGCAAAATCAAGTTAAATGGCGTTGTGAGAGAGAGCGCTTACCGAGTTGCGGATTATACTTGCAGAGGTCATCGTCGGATTCTGCGATGCGGAAGAACGCCGCTGAGAGCAACGCGAAACAGAAGGCGACCGCGCGGAAGGAAGACATCGCGTGAGAGGAGAACGTGAAACTGAGGCGGACGAGAAGCGCCGGAAGCAGACGAATGACGCTCGTCTGGCAAATTGCACATTGTCAGCTTGCTGAATGCGCTAATCCTGGTAATCAGGGAATCGCAGAACACGATAGCGCACTGTTTGCAGCAACGCTCGATCCTTGCTCACCAATCCTAGTTTGTCCACGAGGAATTAGAGAACCCCATCGCTCGCTTAGAGACCCAGAAAAGCCCACTGCTCGCACGGTAAATTCATCGTTTATGCTCATTCCACATCACCGCATCTGTTCGCCACCGAAATTCCCCGACGTCGACAGATTGTCCGCTTCCAATCTCTCGCGTTGCAGTTCAAAGACCGCGCGTCCCACTTGCTGCATGCTAGCGAACAACGAGTCGGAGTACTTTCTGCACTGATTCTTCGTGTTCTCCAAGGGATGCTTCAGAGCGGCGAATGTGGGACGACAGGAGGGATAAACCTGTAAGCAGGAGTCGAGGAGTCCCTTCAGTTCAGGGAATATGGACACCGGAATGAGCGGAATCAGCCTGCAATCGATCTGTTCACTTGGGTGCAATCACAGATTGCGGATACCCTTCAGGAGAAAGGATTCGCGCGCCCACTTCGACTTCGAGGAATCCAATCGTGGGGTAGAAACAGAATAGGAGCTCGTGAAGGATGACTCCGTAACTCCAAATGTCAATCTAGAACAACAGAGCAGCATGGCAACGCTTCCAGATGAACGAACCTGCTTGGAAGACCTCCCCCGTTCAAAATCTCCGGTGCAACCCAGTGCAACGTTCCTTTCTTCGACATTACCGTACCTGTGACGACGTTTGATCGGTGATGACCGAAATCGCATATTTTGAGGACGTTTTCAGAGTTTACCAGAATGCTGAAGACGTTTGCGGATGACCGAAGCTCTGATTTTCTCACTTTTTGGACTTGAGATCGCGATGAACGATGTTCCGTTCGTGGACGTATTCCATTCCGCTGGCGATCTGCGCTGCAAAGTCAAAAACCGATTCTTTGTCCAGGTCGCAACGCCGGAGGACAGCAAAGAGCTCTCCTTGGTCGCAGAATTCCATGAGAATGTAGTGAGTGAGCGAGATGTTTGTCAAACCACTGAAATCACGAAGTGAAAATACAGTACCCCCTTGACTCACATGAATCTGACCATATTGGGATGCTGGAGGCTCTTCAGAGCGACGAGATCATCGGCTTCTCTGGAGTTCAAAGTCACCTTCACCGCCACCAACTCTTTCTCGTAGATTGCAGTGTACACCTTTCCCTGACCGCCATAACCCAGCGCCTTCGCTTTGGCCGTTCTCTTGTACAAGTTGGCGAAGTCCCGCAAATGATAGAATTCATCTGAAATTCGACGCTTTCAGAAGTAGAAGCAACACCAACTTGCCTTCTGTGAAATGACGGACTTTCCGAGCTGAAATCAAATGAGAAATGACCGATTTAGTGCTGACTTACGGTCGCCGCGATTCCACACGGTTTGAGCAGTTTGCGCAACGTCATCGGCCGCTCGTCGGGATTCTCGTTCGACTTTCTGCGCCGCTTTCTTCGTTTCACGTTCGACGTTCTTCAGGAATTTGCCCAGTCCTCCCATAATGAAAGAAAAGAAGTGAGGAGCGCGCAGACGGACGCAAACAGTGATTCAAGTGAGCGATCGCAGCGACGCTTTCATCAGCGCTGATAAGAAGGCTCGAACGCACGGAGATCTTCGACGCGGGCTTCTTCCAGATTCTTTGTTGGCCTTGAACACTGACTTTGAAGTGATGTCCTCGGAGTAATCGAAGGACGGTCCCTTACTCCTGCTGGTAGAATGGAACGTCTGCGGGCGCGTCCTGTCATGGTTTCAGTGGCTGGTAAATGAGGATGACTTCTGAAAACAAAATCAAAGATGAAAGAGAGTTGAATGAATGAAACGACACGAATAACACGGCGCGAGCGATGAAACAATAATCGGAGTAATAGCAGCCGCAAATCGAAAAAACAAACAACGGATGAAGCGGAAACTCACGATGTTCCTGGTTGCAGTGGCAATGCGCAGAATGAAGAAAAGATTAGAAAAGGAAAAAATTTATTTACAACTATGTACAAGTATTTACAAGACAGCGAGGTCAACGACGGCCGGCCATCATCTTGCTGACCTTCTTCATCATGTGGCCGCGCCGAAGACCGCCAACCACGGGTGCAGAAGAAGCAGCAGCTCCGGGTCGACGGTTCTTGTCGATGGCCTTGGTGATCTTCAGCGAGGGAATCGCCCTCTTGATCGGTGGAAGCGGGATGACCTTCAGCTTGTTGATGCGGTCTTCCCTCTGCTGCTTCTGCTGGCTGAGTCGGAGAGTAAGGGCGCGTAAGCGCTCGCTCTCTTCTTTCTCAGAGCTGCAGAAGAGGGAGCGCCAGGTTTCAGTTGCCGTCGGTGCAGACGCCTTCGGGAATCGCGACTCGACATGTTTCTTCCAGAAGCGGTCGGACTTTGTCAGGAACCGGGGATTGGCCGCCTCGAACGCACGGAGATCTTCGACGCAGGCTTCTTCCAGATGCTTTGTAATGGCCTTGAACTCTGACTTTGAAGCGATCTCCTCCGAGTAATCGAAGGACGGTCCTTGGTTCTGGCTGGCAGAATGGAACGCCTGCGGGCGCGTCCGGATGCGGCGGCAGACGAAGTCCTCATCAAGGTTCGCGGATGTCATGGTTGCAGTAGTTGTGTGAGCGCGGATGATTTTGAGGATGAAATCAAAGATGACTGAGACTCGGTTGAGTTGATGCGTGCGCAGATTCGATCAACGATGACGAGCAGCAGGTTCGAGCACTTCGCATGTATTCGCGTCAGGACCAAGTGTCATTTCTAATAACGGAAACGACGGAGTCCGCGGACGCGGTCTTTCCGGGCCCAAGGGACCCTCTGGAGCTCCCGGACCTGCCGGCGCAAGTGTCGTTTCTATTAACCTCAATAAGCGCCACGTACCGTTTTCTCTTCTGCCGATGGTTACGTCGTCAGTCAAACAAGTTTCCGTAGAGTCTCCTGCCGCCCTGTACGTCTACGTCTGCAGCATTCTGTGATTGCCGCGTCGTCTACGCACTGGCTCACCTGATCTATATCAACGTCGTGGAAGTGGGCTATGCGTGCGTGACATCTGTGGCAGCGCCAATTTGTTTGAACATTCATTTCAGGCATCTTGTTGGCGAAGCTACCCCACCGTTCGATGAAGCCGGTCGATTGAGCGTTCGCGTCGCGTAAGCAACTGCTTCTATCAAAAAACGTTGTCAAATTTATCGCATTCCTCCAAAACATAACAAGGAGACAATTAAGCGTCATAAGGACAGCCTCCTGGAACCACCTTCAACAGGCGACGAGCCTCCGAGAAGTTGACGTCCATGTTCGAGAGCGACATTTCGCGAACGCATCCGATGATCGACGTGTAGCCGAAGTGGTCGGCGAGCTTCGTGGGGAGACCTCCGATGTGAACGGGGAGGGTTCGCAGGAGCGTCATCGTGCTGCGTGGAATCTGGACATCGACCTTCTCGCTGATCGTGTTCAGCTCGAGTTTCACGCTCTTCTGATTAATCAGAAGGTGTACGGTATGCCATTCGTCGTTGCAGAGATCGCGATTGAACGTGTGGTTGAAGTGGAATTCTTTGTCCTTATGGGTGAGTTCCAGAGTTGGCTAAAAGTAGGTAATTGTCAAATTAAATAGGGAAAATTCAGTAATCCTACCTTTCCATCCCTCAATCCGAAAATCAGATGAGTTCGCGGCGACTCTTCGACATTCGAGGCGGTCACCGAAGCGATCAATCCGTTCGACCTTCCAGGTCGCACTTGGATGTACATGTCGATAACGCTCTTTTCGGCAAACTTTCCAAAGGCATCGAACGTCGCGAAGCCTCCGTCGTGAATGTAGGCGCCCTTGGAAGGCGCAGCGCAGGGAATCACGTCTCTCTGCGATTCGAAGAGGTCGTACGGCTTGTCGTTGACGTTGAAAGCGCGGATGCATCCGTCGAAACCGGCGACCTTCAACTTCTCCTCAAAGTTCCTGCGATGACGCGAAATCACGCCTCCGACGTACATGCGCTTCTTCATGACACGCGGAATCGGGGCGTCCTTCATGGTAAGCGGCGTGGAAGCGTCAACCCTGATGCGCACCTCGTGATTCGCTTGTCTGATGTCGATCTTGTGCCACTGGTTGTCGTTCAGCTTGCGGCCCTTGATCACGACCTGCTTGGGCTTCTTGTGACCTTGAATCTCGAGCTGTAGGAAGCCGTCGACCATGTTCAGGACGTAGTAGCGCGTAAAGTTCTTGTACGCGGCCCAGATCCACAGATTTCCGTTGGGATTCGTCGTTTTGAATTCAAAATCGACGTGGAAAGCCTTTGGGTCCGGATGCTCGGCTTTCGGGAAGTTGATGCGGCTGTGACTGGCGTTCGTGATGCCGAAACGGGTCGCTCCAACGCCGTCGTAATTGAATTCGCCCTTGTGGCACTAAAACAAACCAGGCTTTGCCTAGGAACATTCACGACTCTACTCACCTCGCGGCCCAAATACCGCAATCTCGTCTCCTCGGTCGGATTCTCCTTGTCATCCTTCGTGATTCCCTGACTTCCACTTGGCGGCTCATCGTCTAGACAAATAACCGATTAGCTACAGTAACCCGCAAAGTGCAAATTAAGTGAAACGGTGGTAGAGTGAGTGTTAGTTGTAAGTTAGTGATTTTGTTAGTGAAAAGCATGCATCGAGAGTGGTGTTAGGCATGCACCAAACAAAAAACAGTTGTAACTACCTAATTCCTGGGTATACGCCAGATACTGGCCGACCGACAGAGTCGGCTCAGTCAACTGGAGGCTCAATTTGGAGGATTTACGAAGGAAACTCGCGGCCTCTTCATCGGCCAACGGGAATTCGTCTTAAGAAGGGAGAGTTTACTGAATTTGAGCTACCGTAACCTACCAGAGGCAATCATGCCGTCTTCGCTCACGCAGGTTCCCAAAGTGGCTTCATACATTTCAGGGACAATCGGGACACGCCTGAAAGGATTACGGTAGAGAACGGAACGCGGATGAGGAAAGGTTACTTGTAGTCAATGAAGATGTCGGAGATGCACCCGATCACAGACGAACGAGTTGGGAGTTCGTTGCTGTTGGGACGCATGTTGTCGGGGAATCCTCCAATGAACATTTGGCCGCCGGCGGAGCCGATCGTTGACTCGTCTTCGAGCGTTTTGACGTCGATTTGTTTGTCATCGACGCGCAAGTAGAAGCTGAAATTGGAAATTTAAGTTTTGGCACGGAAATAGGCAGTTTGGTAGTCGTTTTGCAGCTCGTGACAAGCGCAGAACAGTCATACGAGTCAAAGAGTCATAATTTGCATTAGATCGCCGAATAGAAGCGTCGGAAAGTTCGCACGAAAAATACGAAACAACGTATGCGAAATGGTAATGGTCTCGACACGCCAATTCGACGTGCACCGTATAAATTAAACGGATGAGAACTTCTTTGTAGCTCGCTAGTAGCGAGTACACAAAGCACTCAAGCACAGATAAATCATCGTATAGCAGAAGCATCGTATATAACATGCTGTTTCCCATCAAACTGGCAAACGGCAGATCTGGCTAGGCACCAAATACGAAAAACGTAATATGACATTCAGCGATGGTCTCGAAACGGAATTTTGAGCGGCGCAGGTTTTCGTTTCTGTGCAAACATGACCAATTTCATTTTAGGATACAAAATAGCCATTTTCCGGTACTTTTCCCCAACGCTTCTGCTGATGTGCTTGCAAAACGAAGAAAAACTCACTGTTCGCCCTCTCTCGCTAGGAACACCGAGTGAGGATGTCCATCGTTAAACAGTTCGGTTGTTCGCATCGTCACGAGATTCTTCCTGAGTGACGCGTCGATTCCAACGTGGCAAACGAGGTATCCCTGGTAGAGATAGAAGGCCATGAATCCCTTGCCCTCGCTAGCCTGACGATTCGAGCGCTTGATCGTGCTGAACTTCACCGACTGGAAGATCAAAGTCGCGTTCGCTTCCTTCGTGCGCGCGGTGAACGCGAAACTTCCATTCGAGGTGAGCTCGACGCCCTTGGTGACGATGTAGCCGGGCTGGGAGAATCCGAAGACGCGATCGGTCAGATCGAGTTTGTCGTTCTTCAGCGCGCAGCCGCGGCGCATGTTCAGCGATCGCGTGGCTTTCTCGAAGTCAAGATCGGCACTCGAGGACTTCACCTGCTGGATACATCCGAAGAATCCGTTCCACTGGATACTGTAGCCCTCGAACGCGCTCTTGTCAAAGTCGTCAGGAACGCCAGCGATGAAATTGTCGCCATTAGGCTCGTTGAATGCGGTATTCTCGCCCGGAATCGCCGCCGCGTACTTGTTCTCCTCGCCCTTGAGGATAAGTTCCCCCTTGCGGGCAGTGCAGAACACGGTATGCTGCAGGCCATCGTTGTAGGAATCCTTTTCGGTCTGCACTTCGACGAACGAGTTTCCTCCCAGGTTGATCTTGCAGACGACTCGCCCGTTGCGGAGTTCCATCGCAATGAAATCCTTCGCGTTCTGATTTCCACGGAAGTACAGTAATCCGTTGGGCGAATAGGCGCGGAAGACGACCTGGAGGCTCGGGTTCGCGATCTTGCTGACGGTGGAGCGCACGTGCGCGTAGCCGTTGCGGAACATGTGGCCCTGGCCGCTTGGGCTGTCGACAGGCGGAGCGCCGTCGCACTTTCCAGTCGAGTGCGAGAACGACCACAAGGGAATCTTCTCTCCGTCGACGATCAACTCGCCTACAGTACCCCGGAAACGGTGTGTGGCGACGGGAATCTGTTCGGAGAGCTTGGAATCGATGGATCCGAGTGTGACAACGGTCTGTCCGGGTACGGTATTGAAAACGACGTCCTGAGTGCTGTCGACTTGACCAACGCGGACTTCCACGGGTTCTCCGATGGTGTGGGAACCTTCTTCGCGACGCGTCTGCTTCTTGGCTACGGTAACGCTGACTGCGTTGCCGTTGCGGGTCACGTCGATGTGGTACCAGGTGTAGCGATCGGTTGGAGGGATGAAGCTCAGAGTGTAGGTGTTCGTAGCCTGGCGACTTCCGCTTCCGATGTCCCAGTAGGCGACAATGCGGCGGTCCTTCAGCTCAATAGCAAAGTACTCGGAAGCCTGGGTGCGGGTGCCCGGGTGCGAGTCATCATAATCAGCGCATCCTGCACGCTCTCGCTGGGCCGATAACGGATCGCGAAGGAGTTGGTGGGCGACGGGAACGCGGGCGAGATGAAGGAACGCACGCAGGTGCCTTCTTCGGTCGATTTCGTGGCAATCGGGATCTTCGAGGCAATTTCTCGCGCTTCCTTGATCTTCTCCTTCAGCGTTGAGAGTTGCTCGTTGAGATCCTTGATCGTCTTCTCTTGATCGGCGATGTCGCGTTGCGAGTCGTCGAAGATCGACTGGAGCTTCTGGAGTTCTTCGTTCTGCTTTTTCACTGAAACATTGCCGCAATAGGTCATTGACTCAGCTACAGTAACTCACCATCAGTTATCACATCACGGATTCCATGTCCATCGACGTCCTTCAGCGCGCTAACCTCCTTCTCCATCTTTTCAATCGTATCAACGAAGCCGGTAACGTTCACATGAGCGGTTTCGACGTTTTTCAGGATTTCATCGACCGAGCTGAGGTGCTTCACGCGCTCGTTGTTGTCGTCAAACTTGCCAAAGTCCTCTGAAAATGGCTAAATTTAGAAATCCGCTCGATCTAAGCCTGCAAACCTCGGATCTTGGCCAATTTCTGCAAGATCGGTCCCTCGATCGTCTCGCCGATCGTCTTCATCCGCTTCGACGCTTTCTGTTGATCGTCGGAGATCTCACTTCCCGAGATTTCGTTGTCGATTTCCAGAACCTTCGCCTGCAGCTCGTCCGACTCGTTCCGCGAGTTTGCGACCGCGACGATCATCGAGGATTTGGAAGTTGGGTCCACGTCTTCGTAAGCCTTCTCTGCAGCCCTGTTCGCAGCGACGGCAGCGTCGCTCGCGTTCTTCAGAGCGCCTGCGATGTCGTTGTAGGCGTTGGAGGCGCGCACGGGATTCGCGGCGGCGCTCTTCGCTTCAGCGAGGATGCTCTCGAGTCGCTTCGCCTCGTGCTCCAACTCCTTTGCATGCGCCTGCGACGAGTGCTTGAATTCTCGGCTGTACTCGTTCAGGTTCTGCGCGTATTTGTCCGCCATTCCAGCGCATTCGTCCGTATTCTTCTTCACTTCGCCGAGGAGCGAGTTGTTGAAGAGTTGGTAGTCGTCGTAGATGCTCATGAAGTGTTCCGACTTCGCCGCGTTCACTCGATCGTTGCCTTGGGCATTCGAGGCCGTCGCCTTCTTGCTGATATCCTCCACTTCGGCGACTGCTTCGCGGAAATTTTCGATTCGGCGTTCCAGCACGCGAATGAGACCTTCGGTAGAGGTGGTGTGGTCGTGGGTCTTCGTCCAGATCGTGTCACGCAGATCGTCGAGCCTCTCGCGGATTTTGTCGTGCGATTCGCGGAGAATTTTGAACTCGGTTTCATTGAGTTTCTTCTCGTTCACCTTGTTCAGGAGCTCCTCCGCCTTGTCGAGCTCGCTGCGAGCGCGCGAGTACCGCTTTCCGATGTACTCATCGCGCTCCTTAATCGCCTCCAAATACGCGTCGCCTCCGGAGATCGCAGAGGCGACGAACGCGGCCGATTGGTCGCCTCCACCGCTGCTCGTGAACTGATTCAGCTGAGCCACCGTTTGCCATATTTCCGCGTAGTCCTTCTGCGCCTTGTCGGAAATCCGCGTCGCTTCATCTTGGAACTGCTGCATCGTGTTCAGCGACTTGTTCATACGTCCCAGGATGTATTGGGCCTGGTCGGTGACGATGCCGGCGTCGGCGATCAGTGAACTGTCCACCGGGCCCTCCTGGTTGAGAACATTCTTCGCCTCGGTCTCCGTTGCCTTGATCGAGCTCAGAATCTCGTTGATCGCAGTTACGTTGCCGACGATTCGCTCGAGTCTTCTGCGAGGAACCGGTTTCACGTCCGAGAAGTCCTGGTCGCCGAGAGTTCCCTTGATCTCGTCGATCATCTCCATCAGAATCTTGGTGCATCCGCGGTCGCACGACGTGCAAACGCCGTTCATGAACGCGTGGCGTTCCTGACAGCGCGAGCACTCGCGTCCGGTCACTCCTTCCAGGCATTCGCACTGTCCGGTGGTCGCGTCGCAGGTTGGACTCTTGCTGCCGTGTGGATGACACGCGCATTCATTGCAGAATCCTCCCGGACTGTTCGGGTTACCGTAGTAGCCATTGACGCATCTGAAGCACACATTTTAGAGCTCCAAAATTCAGTGCAAAACCTACGATTCACAGTATTGTCCGCTATATCCTGGTTTGCAAGCGTCACAGACGTATCCCCTACCGTAGGCGTAGCTCTGGCACGAGTCGCTGAAGCTGTTATCGGCCAGCGGACACGCACACTTCTGGCAAGAGTCGGCGGTGCCTTCGCGGGCGTCTCCGTGGAATCCCTTCTTGCAACGTTCGCAATATTCGCCATGCGTGTTGTGGTCGCAGTTCTGAAAGGAAAATTCAGCCGGATTACGGTAGGCGCACTTACCGTGCAACTTCCAGTATCGGCATCGCAAGTGTTCGAGTGACCGTTGCAAGCGCAGGGAGTCGAGAATCCAACGAGCTTCAGATCTTCGACGTCATCGAGGATTCCAGATTCGTATTTGCGGAAATATCCTTCGGCGGAGTTCTGACACGACAACCCTGAGTATCCCTGAGGACAGGCATCGCACATCTCGACGCCAATCGCGATTTGACTTCCGATATCGGTCGTGTTCTCGAAAGTGGCGATGTCAAGACTCACTTCGCTAACGGTAGCTTGGCTGTCTCTGGAACAGGCTCTTCAGGTCCACTATCACGGATTACGGTAACATACCGGCTGGGGTAGAGGTAAGTGGCGCGCACGTAGAGAGCCTGGACGTTCTGCAACGCGATCATCATCTCCTTGCGGGTGACTTTGCGGTCCGGCCGTTTGGCGAAGACCCAATCGTTCTCGTGGAAGTGGACACGGTACTTTCCGTCCGGGTTGATTTCCTTCGGAATGTAGCGGAGATCCATGCGGAACGCGCCGATGAGAATAACTTGCGCGTAGAGTTTGAAGATCTGCGGATCGGGTTGCACATCGCTGATTCTGCGGATCTTGTCGTCGTTGTGGATCTTGAAACGAAGATATCCGTTGTAGGAGGTTGTACGGTCGCCCAGGAACTTTTTCGGCATTGGCCTGAACATTTTCAGATTAGAAAAGGACGAAAACGGAGCAAATCTCACCAGTAGACCGGATTCGCATCGGTCAGGAAGCTGGAGTAGTTGAGCGGGGTTTCCTTGAGGACGCTGACGCTGTGCTTGCGCGTGTAGTACTCGCCGTTATCGGTGAACACGATGCGGCGGTCATCGGCGTAGACCTGCTGCCAGACGAGGTTGCTCTGCACGCAGAAGTTGCTGCGATTGAAGCAGAAGCAATCGGTGCAGCCGAGCGGGTTGTTCGCCTCCAGGCTGAACGAATTCGCGTCGCACGAATCGCATTTTAGGCCTTTCACGTTTTTCTGCAAACAACGAGCATGAATCAGAGCATTTTGGGGTGATTTACCTTGCACGGACACTGTCCACTCTCATCACAGAGGCACAACTCGCCGTTGCACTCGTTCGGGTTCGTTCCGGCGACGTTGCAGTTGCACGGTTCGCACTTCGGGAAGTTGAAGAAGCCGTGCGTGCACCGATCGCACTTCGCACCGACGTAGCCGCTCTTGCACTTGCACTGACCGGTCAGCGTGTTGCACTCCGGGGATTCCGCGCCGATTTCCGAGCATTCGCAGAGCTCGCAGCCCTTCAGCGGATGGTGATTCCACGCGTTCGCCGTGCAATTCTCGCACATCTCTCCGATCGTGTTCTGCGGGCAAACGCACTCGCCGGTGACCGAGTCGCACACTTGGCCTGGAGCCGGACACACTTGGCACTCTTTGCAGCCTTCCTCGGCGAAGCCGTAGTGATTCGGCTCGCATTTGTCGCATTTGACGCCGCTGACGCCGGGTTTGCACGCGCATTGACCCGAGTGGATGTCGCAGTGGACGGATTGAGAGCCGGTTTCTGAGCACCCACAGGACTGAAATACGTCGTTTTAGGGTCGATTTCAGCAGCTTGTTTCAACGTACCTGACAACCTTTTCCAGAAGTGATATTGAAGAATCCATCGACGCACTTCTCGCACATCAATCCGTCCGCGTTTTCGCGGCATTCGCACTTTCCGGTCACGTTGTTGCACTTGCCGCCATCGATGGCGCCGTACTCGTCGCAGTGGCAGAACTGACATCCCGAATCGGTAAAGTTGTAGTATCCCAGCTGGCACATGTCGCACTTCTTGCCGAACACTCCGGTCTTGCAGGTGCACTGCCCGGAGACCTCATCGCACTCGATTCCGATCGCTCCGACGTCGCTGCACTCGCACGCCGGGCAGTTGTTGTCCACATCGCCATGTCCGGACTTGCAGCGATCGCACTGTTTGCCCTCGTAGCTCTCTTTGCACTCGCAATCGCCGTTGTCGACGTTGCACTGAAGATCGGTGGCTCCGGTGCGATGGCATCCGCACGGCTTGCAAGAGTGCGCTAGCGCAGAGCCCCAATGATTCTCCTTGCATTGCTCGCAGTGCTCGCCGGTGGTGTGCTCGATGCATTTGAGGCATTCTCCGGTCTTGCGGTTGCAATTTCCGATCGCCATCTCGTCGGTGTTTCCGTTGCACTCGCACAACTGGCACGTGCCATTCGCGCTGAGCGGATCTCCAAAGTAGCCGTCAGCGCAGATTTCGCATTTCGTGCCTTCGTATCCCTCTTCGCAGGCGGTACACACGTAGGCGTCCTGACCAGAAGCCGCGGCTGGCACTTCCAACACCAACTGGCTGAGCGTGCATTGCGTGGAGTGATTGTTGTCGATGGTAGGACAAGCACAGGGATGACAGGCCCCGAGAAGGCCGCCAAGCGATGGATTCCCGTAGTGACCTCCGATGCAGAGCTCACATCGATCACCAGTTGTGTTGTGCTGCAAAATTCGCTTAATTTCTCGCAGATAGCAGCAATACTCACTTGACAGTTGAGGCAACGTCCCGTTTCAGGGTCGCAGTCGTCAGTGTGATCGCCGCAGTTGCATTTCTCGCACCGTCCGCCGTAGAGTTGGTTGTTCACGCGTCGGAAGCCCTTCACGCAGCTCTCGCAACTGTAGCCGGCGAAATTCTCCGGACACGAGCAGCTTTCCACCACTCGCTTGACCGCGGTCGTCTGCTCATCGCCGCTTTCAATGATAACTTCGCTGTCGGCGGAGTCAAAAGCCAATCCGTAGATGCTGAAAACGGGTCGCGTTTATGCAATTTATACAAAGCAAACATCGCAGATTGGATTGGATTACAATATTAAAGTCACAAGCGTGGCCCCCCGCTCCATTCACTCATTTTACGCCGTTGTCGCCGTAATGTCCCCTTTTGCGTCTCTGATCTTCGCTGTTCTGCTCCTCGCCTCTGCCCGCACACATCCCCTCTTCGACATCGACCTTCAGTTGGAGCAACAGGAAGCGCTGGAACGTTCCGAAGACGGTCACGATTGGTCGATTCCTACTCTGGCGCTTGCGAGCATTGGTCACTACGTGCGGCGACCCTTCGAACGCTTCAATCACGCTCTTGGAACGCCCTGGTCGGTGTTGATGCAAAGTCGGCGCATGAAGAAGCTCAGGAATGTGTGAAGCGCATTGTCATCCCACTTTCATCAACGTTATTTTGTGAATAAATGTCCGTTGAACGGTCATCTGCTGTACGATCAAGCCTTCCGCACGGCCATAAATCAAAATATACGCAGCGCTGAGTCATCCCCGGCGAGCACAGTTTGCTAACCGCTGGTAGCCAAAGCAA
Organism: Steinernema feltiae; assembly: GCA_007213375.1. Lineage (NCBI taxonomy): Eukaryota > Metazoa > Nematoda > Chromadorea > Rhabditida > Steinernematidae > Steinernema > Steinernema feltiae. The sequence continues at coordinate 93,717 of MQUG01003130.1, read as the reverse complement.
AAGCCGCAAATTGAAGCATTTAGGGCTTATTGCTCAGAATAAGTCAGAAGAAACATCCCCAAAAGAAAAAGTGAAACGAGCTACCGTAATCTCACTCTAATCACCCTTTGTTGTGTGAATAGATCCCGCCATTTCCCACATAAATCACAAAATATGCGGCGGTGATTCATCATCGACGACCCAATGGCCTTTCGCTTCTGACCTACCTCGACTGGAGCTGGTCGTTCTTGTAGACAGCGCGAACCCAAATATAGCTGACGTCGGCCAGCGCTCGCATCAGATCGGCCTTTTCGACCGGCTTCCGCGACAGCGAGTTGTACCATTTGTCGCCCTCGCGGATCGGCACCACCTGCGAGATGTTTTCGCGCGGGAAAAACGTCTGCAGACTGTGGTACTCCAGCTTGATGCCGTTTCCCTCCAGGATCACGTCGGGGAGGGTGTTCGTGTCGCTGTTGGTTTGAGCAATGTTGGAGGGAACGAAGTAGACGTGGTATTTCAAGTAGCCGCCGTAGCTGCTCAGCTGCAAACAGGGAAATTGAAGCTATTGCAGAACAAGACGAAACAGTACCTTATTGCCAGAGTAGCTCTTCGGGGCTTTCCAGTAGTGCAGCGTTTGGCCCTTGTATTCCGAGGCGCTGAACATGAGCATCGAGCTGTTGTCCGCCTTCGCTTTGATATTCACGCGGCCGAAGTAGTCCGTGAGGTTCCAGTCGTTGTAATCGCGGATCTCCATCGCGTTCAGCTCCTTCTCCTCGCATTCGCCGGTTAACCCAAAGCAGAAGCACTGCTGACAGCCCATGGGGTTGTTCGAGTCGAGATTGATCGTTCCAGGCTTGCACCGGTCGCAGTAGAGACCCTCGACGTTCTGTTTGCAGATGCACGAAGTTTCCTCGCACGAGTCAAAGTTGAGGGATCCAGCCTGATTGCACGGGCACGGCTCACAGAGCGGGTGGTTACGGTAGCCAGGTGCGCAGCGGTCACAGCGCCGTCCTCCGAATCCTGGCTTGCAGATGCAATCGCCTGGTTGTTGGCCGCTCACCGCATCGGCTTCGCTCTTCACGCAAGTGCCGTGCTCTGATCCAACGGGGTCGCAATCGCACTCGCGACACGCGTCCTGGCGGTAGTGGGTGATTCCGGAAGGTCGGTAGAATCCGTCCTTGCACCGCTCGCAGTTCACACCTTCGGTGTTGTGTTGACAGTCGGTACAACGTCCGCCGCCCTCGAAGATGCCCTCGGGGGTCATACTCAAGCCTTGCTGGTGCAGTTCCTCGTCGTATTCGCAGCTATCGGCATGATTGAAGCATTGACAAGCTGAAAATCGCCTATGAATCCACCCGATACACTCTCAAATCACGAACCTTGGCAAATATTCGGATTTTCGTGGGTTCCACGCTGGTAGGCGAGCTGATTGAACAGCGGACAGCATTTGTTGCACGATTCTCCGCACGTATTGTGACGACATTCGCATCTCAGTTGCTGAAATCGGCAAATTACACGTGTTCACAGCTGCAGGCACCTACCCCAGTCACAGGATCGCTCGGACAAGTCTCCGCGTGCCCATTGCAGATGCACTGACCGCCGATACTGATGTCGGCGACGGTGTAGAAGTAGCGGCGAGTGACCGACTGATCGAGACGGTCATGGTCGACTTTCCGATTCACAATCATCAGATCGGCGTTCAACGTGCGAAGCGCGATCAGCCGAATGCGGATGAAACGAGCGCGAGTGAACTCTTGAAGCTCCAGCGTCGGCTTCGTGGCGCCGGGACGGTCGTTGACGAGCGAAAGATGGACTTCGCCGTTCTCCAGTCGATCCAAACGCGAGAATTCCGACGTGCAGATGACGTCCGTGTCGCTCTTGTACCTCGGGGTGCCGGGTGTCGCGGGGACGCCGAACGTCCGCATGCATTCGGGTTCGTGCATGGCGAAATACTGCCACGGATGGTACTCGACGCCGTCAATCGACCGTTCAATGACCCAGGTGCCCGGACGAGGCGAGGGGCCGCTCTTTAGGATCACATAGGCGACTTGGTACTCCTGACGGAGATCGATGTCGATGTTGACGCGTTCGTAGTCGAGTCCGTTGGCGAGCGAGGGACTCTGCCAGAAGTTGGTTGTTCCGTCGATCGCGTACTCGATCGGATGCCGCCGGTAGACGTCGTTGTTGTCGCAGACGTCGCATTGCGGTTTACTGTAATGAGATTGGATTAGTAAAATTCATATTTTTGATTCGTTTCGCGCACTTTTTTCTGGTCCGAAACCTCACAGATCGATCAGTCAAATAGTGAAACGCACAAAACCAAGCGCCACGGTGGCCGCAGTCATCTTTTTCATGATTTTAGGCCGAAAATGAAGCTGATCCAGAATACGGTAATCGGAGTTGCGCAAATCGCAAAAAAATGGACTAAAGCACCCGTCGCGCGCGCGCATTCAATCGTTTTTATTCATTTTTTAGCCCCATGTCTTTCGCTTCTAATCGGGATACGGTAACTCACCCGCAGACAGCAACAATCGGGAACAATCGGGATTCAACCCGCGTAATTCAACCAAAATTAACCGAAACCACCATTCCGCAAATCAATATTATACCCCAGAGAAAAAACTACCGTAACCCCCACAGACACCAATCAATGGACTCACCGATTGTACACGTGTTCCGTCAATTTGCACGCGATTTCCGGTCCGTTTCCACCGCAGGTTGCGTTGGCGGTGATCACGGATCCAGTTGCCAGGTTGAAAATACTCGGAAAAAGCGCCTTTTCGTCGCTGGCGGCAAATTCTCTGTACTGGTCGTCGTATTGCTCGTAGACTACGGTATCAGCCGTTGTTGTGCCGAGAACGGCGGCTAGCCAGACGACTAGCCACAGCCGTAGCAACATTTCTGAAAGAATACACGCTGCTAAAGTGTATAAAAGCACGTTTGGTGCAGGCATAAGACGGTGCGAAGAAGACGACGACGACGGCGGCGGCGGTGGAGGAATGCAAATATGGCGAAGAAAACGATGAGTTATCGTCGTCGGCGTTGCCGGGCGCAAGCAACGGTCTTCTGCGCTAGCGTAAATGCATAAGGCAAACAGGGATTGCGCGCGGACAGCGAAAGGGGAAACGACGGGGCGCTACAGGGGTCGCCGGCGAGCAACGGTGGCACAAAAAAGAGCGCGCACACTTGTCGAGCGCGAGTTGCTGCCGTTTGCTGTAAAACAGGAGTGATAGCGCGCCGGCCAAAGGTCAATCGATGAAGCATTGCGCGCTCGGAAGAAACAGCTAAGGTGGTGCTGCTGCTGGTGGTCAAGGTCAGAGCCAACAAAGTTATTTAGTTTGCCCAAACAACTCGGTGCACTCGCAGCAGCGCATAAGAGGATGGAGAGAAGACGGTTTTATGGCGTGCGACGTACGAGTGTTGCTTAAGGCGGCCTGTAAACGACGCGCTCCGACCAATCGCGGCGGCGGGGGGATTGTACTATTGCGAGAATGCAACAACCTTGGCGCGATCTGATAAGAACGAAAGCGAAGGGAGAAGAAGGTGGCGAAGGAGAATAGCGGTCGGGAGAAGTGTTGCAAGGAGTGAAGAAGCGATCAATTTGGATTTCTTGCTCTAGGGAAGCGGCTTGCAAAGGGCATTCACACCTCGCAGCCGATATGGTTGGGAAAACTTAAACTAATTACCTACAATACGACAGCAAAAGCTTCTGAAATCATTGGAAACTTATGAAAAAGGGTTAGATTATTATTAAAATTCTATAAAGCTACTACTCTTCTCCTTCATGAAAGAACCCAACGGGGTTCTGTTGGCGGTCCACGCAGTCAAGTATGAAGTCAGGCACATCAATTCCACAGTCTTCAATCATCTGAACAAAAACAGCAAAATAATTAAAATCAGGAAAGAGTAAACTCACGCTTTTGATCTCGACAGCATTCAACTCATCACGACCAATTTCGAAGAAAGTGTACGCCGTTCCAGCGTTACCAGCTCGACCAGTCCTTCCAATACGGTGCATGAACATCTCTTGACACTTAATGGGAATATCGTAGTTGATCACGTATTCCACGCCCTTCATGTTCAATCCACGGGCACAAACGTTTGTGCTGATCATGATCGCGCACCGGCCCTTGGAGAAGTCGTCGATCGCTCGTTCGCGCATCAATTGCGTTCGGTCGCTAAAACAGCTCTCGTTCAGTTTAAAAAGAACAGTTTATGATTCACCCATTGAAACTGAGGCAAGGGTAGCCTAAATTGGTCAAGAAGATCGCCAGATAGTTAGTTTCAAACTTGGTGTCAACAAAGATGATCGTCTTGGGAAACTTTGATGGTTGACCTAAATTACGTATTAAGCCAATATTTCGAAATTCTCGTCTTACCTGTCGGAACATTCTTTTGATTTTTTTTCAAAATCTTGTTCATCGTCATCACGAGAAGTGTTCTCTTCATGTTGTGCTCAACTTCTATAAATCTCTGCTTGATGTTATCCTTCGGCGCAGCTCTTCCAGTAACTACGTAAAAGTCCGGCTTCAGGTAGTCTCTGGTCATCGCTTCAATGACGCCTTGGGTAAAAGTTGCACTAAATGCGTATATCCGCAAGTAGGGATTGGCCTTCGTGAGTTTCAAGAATGGCACAACGAATTGTCCTAAACTGAAATCAAACATCTGATCCGCTTCATCCATTATGATCCAATTGACGTTGCTAAAGTGAAGCTGAAGAGCAACGGTTAAAACAATCAAAACACTTCGATTTCCAAATACCGAGCGTTCTTCATAGTGGCCTATAAGACGTCCAGGAGTCGCCACGAGAATATCGCACCCCTTTTCTATGTCGTTTCGGCATTTAACCATATCCATCTGACCGTACGTAAGCGCTACGCTTACTCCGGTGTTTTCTGCAATCAAACGAGCTTCATGTGCCACTTGGCCGGCCAGCTCTCGTGTGGGTGTGACCACAATACAGAGTGGATGATTCTTCTTCAAGGCTTTGCCACGCAAATTACTCTTCAGTCTTCTGATGAGGCATATAGCCGGTATCAGATAAGCAGCGGTTTTTCCAGAACCTGTTTCGGCTTGCACAATCAGATCATTCTCTGAAAATTCAAATTTTAAGAATTAAAATACAAAACTGGACAATTTACCTTCATTAAGCATGATGGGTAGGACAGCACGTTGTACAGCGGTAGGTTTTGTGATTCCTGCATCAGATAGATTTTCCAGAATACGACGTTCAATATTACAATCGGAGAAAGAACTGAAAAACGACCTTTGAGTAAGGATTAAGCTGGCAAGTCCATCTTACTCAATGATCCGGTGACTGTTGCCCTCAGGACCTCCATGGACGTGGATGTTGTCCCTGTCGCGCAGCTTCTCAAAGTGTTCGCCCATTCCAATGCGATTTCCACGGGAGAGATGTGCATTTCCTGTCAGGCCGTTTCCTCTTCCGGTCGGTCCGATCAATTTCGCAGTGAAGATCCCGTTCCCCACGGTCATATCAGCACCTAAAATAACTTTGTATTTACACGTGGGGGCGGATTTAACAAATGCCTTACACTCGCTGAAATTCGCATTCTTTCTAGCAGAAACCGGGCGGTACATGTTGACAGATCTGAAAGCAGAGCAAAATGAGAAAATCATTTAATATGCACACAAACGCCAATAAATAAACGAAAAATCATTGAAATCTCGTCCAATCAACAGCCAAGTAGAGCATTTCACCCGGCGTCGTGGTTATATATTAGATCAGGAAACAGAACAAACATTCGCTGACTTTCGCAAATCGTTCACGCAGCCAAGCCGCGCATGAAATTCACGACGTCGGACGGCTGTCGCACAACGTCGATGACAGTCAAAGCTCCACGTCAACGCAGAAAACATTCTGCGCAGGAGCCTGATAGTTCGCAGGACATGCGACATGAATGGCTCTGACTCGCGTGTTGTTTTCGAGCATCTTCTGACGTTCCGTTCTCGGCTTTGCCACTCTCCACAGTGGTCTCCGTAGCGCTGAACGCGGACCGCGCAACCTCATTCTCAAAAAGGCCTCATATTTTGATGATCCCGGGTCGAATCTCACTTCCTCGTAGTATCAGGAAGTTGTCTGGTCTTATCACGCGAACTGTTGCCACCGAGTGCCACTGCAGATAATAAGGAAGTCGACCTCCTCTCACGGGTTGTTTGTTCTCTCTTATCGTCTTTTTTGGCGCATAAAAAACGCCTAAATGGTCGGATGAGAGGCGGGGAGCAGACGAGGCTGGGGGTTTTCCCCGCCGATCACTCACCAGAACTCATAACTCAACCCTTAAATAGGCCTCCTGGAGCTTCTTCCAATCAGTTTGTTGTGCTTCAGCATCAGCCGTCATGGTCACTTTTGACGGAAGTGTCAATCGCATCGAGGAGAACATCGAGGAGAAGCAGTATCTCCAACAGATCGCCTACATCCTGAAGAACGGCCGCTACCGCGATGACCGCACGGGCACCGGCACCCTCGGCGTCTTCGGAATGCAGGCGAGATACTCGCTGCGCGACGGCGTCATCCCGCTGTTGACCACAAAGCGCGTCTTCTGGAAGGCGATCGTCGAGGAGCTCGTTTGGTTCATCCGTGGCGACACCAACGCGAAGAATTTGGCGGCGAAAGGCGTCAGAATCTGGGATGCGAACGCCTCTCGTGACTTCCTCGATAGTCTTGGACTCCCGGAGCGCGAAGAAGGCGATTTGGGGCCGATCTATGGATTCCAGGTCTGCATTCTCTCTCGTTTTCCTGTATTTTGATTAATTCTTTCAGTGGCGCCATTTCGGAGCCGAATACAAGGACTGCAACACGGATTACACCGGCGCGGGCGTAGATCAACTCGCCCAAGTCATCGAAATGATCAAAACTGACCCGAACAGTCGGAGGATCGTTATGAGTGGATGGAATCCTGTTGGTAGGTCAACTTCATGCCCGATTCATCTAAATTCACCTTTCAGATCTCCACAAAATGGCTCTGCCGCCTTGCCACACGCTCTGCCAGTTCTACGTGTGTGATGGAGAGCTCTCGTGTCAACTTTACCAGCGAGCCGGGGATATGGTGAGGAGTATTCCTAATTTCTGACCTAAACTGGTGATTTCAGGGCCTCGGAGTGCCGTTCAACATCGCCAGCTACGGACTGCTCACTCATATGATCGCCCACGTCACTGGATTGAAGGTCAGTGGTTGTTTTGATGACTTTTGGCTCAAAAATCACGTTTTCAGCCCGGAGATTTCGTTCATACTCTCGGAGACGCGCACGTTTACAAGAATCACGTTGAAGCAGTCAAAATTCAGGTAATTTGAGGTCAACAGCAGCCTAGATACGATGGTGAGGTGATTTCAGCTTGAAAGAGAGCCAAAACAATTCCCCACGATCCGATTTGCCGACGGAATCTCCTCGATCGACGAGTTCTCTTCGGAAAAGATCACCCTCGAAGGCTACAATCCGTATCCGTCAATCAAAATGGAGATGTCCGTTTGAATCCATGTACATTCTGTATATTCACAGCGTATCAAAACTCTCTCTAGTCGTCTTGACTGCAGAGATAAATCAAACAAACAGAGAAGACGACGCGTCACGGCGCCTCGATTTACGTAATCAGGGATTTAGCTCTTCGCTTCCAGGAGCAGAGCGATCATCGCTGCGTCATCTTCGCAGAGATTATCCTGAGCTACAGTAACCCTGTTTAAGATCACCTGTCAACTGTTCTTGTTGTTGTCCATCGTCATTCTCAACTTGCCACCACTTGTCAAAACACGTCTTAAGTTTGCTCAGAGATTATGCTGGCGCGTCGCGTGGGAGCGAATCGTGATAGCGACACCTCCAGCTGCTGTCAAAAAGTCATAACCGAAGCGCCGCTCTCACGATCACTCGCTCGCTCGCTTTCGATCGTTCCAAATCGTCCTCGTCGTTCAAGTGCCGAATCGTCGCTCGTTAGGAGTGTTTTCGAGATTCCCATAAGGGGATAAATCCTCTCGCTCGCGCGCGGAGTGTTTGCAGAGCAGACTGGACTTGTCGCACCACCTCCTTCCAATCGCCGATCGTTTGCCGTAACCACTCGGATCTAGCCCGGTTTTTTTGGAGCTTTAATTGTCAGCAATTCGCACTCTTGGACCGAAGCGCAGACAGTTGTGACCGCGCGAGGTTGCAAAAAGCGGAGATGAGGATCGAATGGAGTTGTAAGTGCTTTTATCTCGTACTTCACCTTTTGAGGGGCGGCAATGTCGCCTGTTTTTGAGTGTTGCAGCGGGAATTGCAGAGATCTGAAGCAGGGATCTTGCACACCCCCATTTGTCATCCGCTTTTTGATCCTTGATCTCCAGTATGTCCTCTTGCTGAATTTGAACTCAAAATTGTATTTAACAGCACGCGTGCGCAATGTTTACGGATGTGAGGCACTCTGTGACCAATGATTTATGCTATTTTGGTCAAAAGTGTCACGTTAGGCGATTCGATTACTTCAAGTTGCAACTACCGTAACCAGGACTCATAGTTTTGCGATTTGATCAGCAACAGCATACTGTGCGACCATTACGAGGCTCAACTCGCAAAAACGGGCAGTCCAGTTCTTAATTATGCGTAAATTTCGGTGAAGAGGGTAATGAAAGTGATCTTTAATCCTACATTCTCTCGTTTTCAGCGTTCAAACTCGGCTTCCTTCCATCACTCCTACCGGGGACTCCTCCCGATGGACCTTGGAAGCCGAAACGTCACTTTCCCGCCTCTCCGATCACCAAAAACCAAATCTTCGACGCGTTGGACTACTTCGGTGAGTATTTACTCTCCCTCGTTGGTCACGCCATCGCGTATCACCGGCGCTTGTGACCCTCCCACGACCACCTCGCGTGCTCCCCTAATTGCAACACCCACAATGCTCTCGAATTCAACCTTCACCGACGTCTCCTTGCCGACAGCCGCAATCGCGACGATAAATCATCGACTTCCCCATTCCGGCTTGATCTGTCGGCGCGCGTTTCAGTGTCGCACTCGAAGTGATACTTGAGACGAAACGAAGGTTTTTTGCGTGATTTCCTACGATTTCCAGTTGTTTGCGCGGCCACCTATGGTAGTCACGGTTGATTAATCCGCCCAGAGCGTCGTCGCTGGCGACGAACGGAAGCAACTTAATCATCGTTTTCCGTGGGCTTTGCTCTCCTCTAAATGCCGATCCTCCTCCGAGCCGCTGAGGTCACACGGTCGTATGCTTCACTTGGAGTCACTTGGAGAGGCAAACTGACGCGTTGTACAACAACGCCCGGCCGCTCGGTTTCCGATTTCATTAGGTACGAACAAATGTCGCTAGTGGCACGTTTTGATTACAATAGGCGCGCGCGAGGATCGAGTTTACATCTGCGGCCCGGCTACGCAATCTGAGTTCCAACGTTCTGTTTGCGTTGACTGCGGAGTGGCGTGAAGTTGTTCCAGTTGATGCTTGTAGCTGGTGGAGAAGTTGATTCTAAATCGTCTTTTGTGGGCTTGTTTTAATGTAGAGATGGCCGATGTTAAGAGAAGTGCAACTTCACTGAAGTAGTGAGTTTTGTGTGTGGTCGTTGTGAGGATGCGATCCAGCGCAACGAGTATTATTCGGTTCAAAATCGTGCCTTAGCCTTCCTGCAAAGGCCGTGGGCTCGCTTATAAGCCCTCAATCCAGCCCCAAAAGTTAAAAATTTGACTAGAGCAAACGACTGGCGTCAAAGTTATTTTGTGAAAAACACAAAAACTCTCGGTCAGAGGGGCCATGTGAAAACAGATCTGTGTTATCTGTTTTTTGTACTGTTTTTACTGTTACTGTTTTTTTGGGTTTTTTTGGGGGCGGGACTGTAGAAAGGCGCGACGTCATTCTGCCACTGAACTGTCGCTTTCTTCCCGTTTTGAATGCGCTTGTTCGTGCTCATACACTAGCTTACAATGCTTAATGACCGAATGACAAACAAGCAACCGCAAATAGCAACTGGATCCGACTAATTAGCGTCACGTGATATCCTTGTTATGTTCAATTAACACGAATGCAAAATGCGATTAGCTGATTCATCTCATAAATTGCATTTTAGACGTTTAAAGTGGACGTAGACGTATGCTTAAGCCGCTTTTCGCGGAAAAGTCACCAAGGAAGTTGAAATGAGCGTCATCTCGTCTTCAATCTTGGCCGAAAACGCCGATGAGAAGCACAGATAATGACTCACATCAGTCATGTCCCCAATCAGCTCCCAAGTCAGCGCTCGATTAGCTCGATTATCCGCCAAAACAAACTACTTTCCCAGCCATGAGAGGCAATCCTGAATCTAACCGCAAAACGTCATCATATCATTAGTCACCTTTTTACTCGTATCCTCCATCCAATCAACCAAAATTCGCACAAGAATTCACAAAAATAGGCTTCAAATTGCACCTTTTCGGTGTGAATGACGGCAATTTGTCACCAGCTGGCGCTAGAGCGAAGACTCTCGACTGACTGCGTGAGGAGCTCGATGTCACTTCCGTTAGCGAGAGAGCGGAAAACACAAAAAACGACGCGCATTTGGTCGCGACTCCCGACATTTGTCCGTCGTCGCGTCGTCGTCGACTGCGACGATCGATGTGTAATCATCATAGCTACCGGCGGCGATGCCCGGGCGCCCTCTGACTTGTCGCGTTTGTTGCCAAGTGCAGCTGTCCGCGAAGGAGGGAGGTCGTTCCTCTACACTCCGGCCAGTCGGTCGGCGGCCGGTCAACCGGCGCCGGAACTCTCTTCCATAAACTATGCGTGATAATTGCTTCCTGCGGTCGCCGCCGTTGCGGTCATCGCCGCGTAATCCATTTCGCGCGTTTTTCAATCGTTTCGATTCGATTAAGTGCGGGCGGAAATCGAGTTTGGGAAGTAAGTGAGCGCGAAATTGGGTCTGTTTCTGATTATTGCAGGTGTTCTCAAAGGGCAATCCCTTGATTTAGAAGGCATCCATACCTGTAGTTTAGCCTGAAACTATCATTTAAACCCCCGTTGAACGTGCGAACCGAACCCATGAGCTTCACGAATAAGCTTATGACATGTTTCTTTCGCTTGTAGCACAGGGGTTCAACGCGAATTCGTCTCAATTGTTTGCATTTTCGATTAAAGTGCGCCGATTGTCGTTGCTAGCCTGCAAGGAATGCGACGACCGCTTCCACCCCCTCTGCCGCCGGCTCGATTTCAGCCTCCGCTGCAGCACGTGCGGTGGCGGGAAAAACTCGTGCAGGCGTTAAAGCCTCTGAACATGATTTAGTGCGTGCGGAATTTGGCTTCATTTTCTCCTAAATGCACTTTTCCGCTATTTGGTTTGCTGTCTGACGCGAATATGGAAGGATACGAGGGATTGTGAACGCTGGATGAACAATTTGTGGACTTTTTGAGGTGTGAACGTGTCATTTGCGATCAGTTATCATGGGAAATTCGATGTTGTTTGTTTAGTTGGTACGTTAAGCCAAGAAGTTGGTTTGAGCTGTTTCAAAAGGCGGGTCTTTAGGCTTTAAATGTCCGTAACTTGAATGGGTTGCTTGGGGTGATGGAGCTCAGTTTCTAACTCTCTTTGAGGTTCGATTTTTGTTTCTTATCGACCAACTGACAAGCGATGGAGATCAGCCACTTGCTTAGTGCAGCTGAAACGCTTAGGTGCCACAAATTGGTGATGAATCGCATTTTGTTTCGCGTTGTTTCATTTCGTTGTTATGGTCTTGAACTTGAATGAGATGCTCAAAATGGTTATTTGGTCGGTTGGAGCCAAAACTTGACTTCATCGATCCTGGCATCCAAGTTGCCTGGCAGAACGCATAAAGCGTTTGACTCAATTCAGTTAAATCAAAGTCAAAAAGAACATAATAGTCATCAGAATCGCGATTTTTAAAGCCATCTGTGATTGCTTCAGGCTCAGATTCCTCCAATTAGCCCATAATTCTATTCAGCTAGTTAAGACAGTCATTCCTAACACATTTCTCCGCAAAATACGCCGTCGTTTTCCCATGTGTAAGCAGCCATTAGCCGTGTGTAAAGTCGTAAATGAATGTTATCGCAAGCATTTCGACTCCTTAACGCGTCGTCCTTCGGTCTGCAGGTGCATAAACAACAAATCCATCGACTGATCGATCGTTTCAGCAACTTCTCCGCGTGCTTCTACTCTTCACTCATTCAAGCTGTCACTCTGTGCCTATTTCTACGCGTACTTTCCGCGTTTTCTCGCGATTTTCCGCTTCTTCTCGCCTCTTTATCGCTTCGCTGTCTTCAGACAAATCTCTCGGTTAGGCAACAACCACGACGGTTGGTTGAGGCCGACGGGAGCGAAGAAGCATCACGACGAGGCACGGAATCGACACCCAAGAAGCGCTCGAAGAGAAGTTCCTATGGCTTGGTGAGTGCCAGCGCAAACAATGCGCTCTTCATTGTGGGCCGCCAGCGCCTCACCGGTGGTGCGAGTGTTGAGAGAGTTCGACGACATGTTTGCGCAACGCGTTTTTGAGTGAAGCGACCTTTAGAATTAAAGATTAGATGAATGTTTCGCGTTTGCTCTGTGCCCGATCCGGTAGCGTATCGCGTGCGCAGGGATTGCGCGCTATTTTTGGATACTGTAACGACCTCGGCTGTAATGCAAACTCGTTTTCCGCCATTTTTTGCGAGTGGAATATCAAAGTTCATACACTAATCCGACGAAATTGGTCCGAATTGAACTGAATTCAACGCCGCAATGCTGCAGGGCTGCACAGTCTTTGCATAAAACGAACAAAAAGTCGTCAATATAGTGGACCTTTGATGGGGTGAACGCTGATGTTTTAGTCGATTTCCGGTTGCGTGACTAAGCGCTCGGAACAGGAACTTTTGCGCGCGCCCGCTCGCCAAATTGGCCGCTTTTTGACTCGACGTTGCCCACTCGAAAGTGGTCTGCGCGCGAGGTGAAAGGAAATTGTGGGCTTCCTGGAGTGAACGGAACGTCCTTTGCAAGTTTTTGAGTGTTCTGTGCTCTAAAAAGGCGAACTTTCAAGGGTTTGAAGCAGCTAGTAGTCCATTAGGAGTACAGTATTTGTCAGAAGATGCGCTCGAATCTGGTTCATTGAGGAAATGACCTTAAAGAGTAAATGCACGCTTGAATTCGGCAGCTATGGTAGTTTAGTTGGATTCAAGAAGAGCGGTAGTTGTTTTAAGTACTGTATTTTAGTCGAGAGACCCTAAGCTTCTTGAAATCAACAAGTAATTTATAGTTAAGGCCTTGGCTGGTTTTCAATTTCATTCCTTTGATCCAAAACTCACAAAATTCTCATTTTACATCGATCCCTGAAACTCGCACCTCGCTCTATGCGCTATTGCTCTCTGATCTCCACGCACCTCATCCCTCTTCCAAACATAGAGTGACAATAAACATCGTTAACCCTCCGTAATCGCGACAATCTGCTCTCCGCTTTGCGACACTCCATTATCATCTCGGATTTGTCTCGAAAGTGCAAAAACTGTGTATCCGCGAACATCGTTAGAATGCGGAACGCCCATTCATTCACCTGTAGAGGAGAACAAGTTTTCAGCGTCCCAGAAACAGCTGCACTTGGCGCCTACTCACTCCCGTCACCCCGGTTGCCCATCTTTCAAATCGCACGTTCCTCCTCACCTTCAAGTCCTCAACTTCTCCCAAGGTCACCGCCTAACGCAATCGTTTGGTTTGGCGCGCGCATCCATCCGTTACTTTGTATCGCGGCGGCCATTTCCCCACGGCCAGACGGACCGACGGACGGACTGACTGACGTGTAGACACTAGTTGGTGGTGCGGCGGTGTGTCGACGCGCGTGGGGCCGCTGACAACGTCGGCAACGCGTTGACAACTAGCCGCTACGGACGCGAGTAGTTGAGTTGATTTTAATGAAAAGACGATTTTTCGTGATTTTTCGGGTTTTTGAACTTTGATTCTGCGCAGAATCCCGCGTTTCGCGTCGCGATCCAAATTTATTGAACGCGATTAAACGTCTTAGACGAGGCGCGACGCGAGCAGGAAGCACGCGGCGGCGGCAACGAAGACGACGTTGGGACAAACGATTAGTGATTTTATCGATTGGCGGGACGCCCGGTGTGTGACTGAAGGTGCTAAGGAGATTAGCAAGGGTAATGCGGCGCTGAATTGATCGAGTTGGCAGCTATTGCGCAGGAGAAGATCAGATTTTCAGTTGTTTTCGGTCAAAAATTGGTCATTTCGAGTGGAAATTCGTCGTTTTTTCGCCTAAAAAAACTTGAGTTTAGGTTTTCTTTGCCACCAACTCAAAGTGAGCGATCGTCGTCGCCGTGAGTCACAGAACGAGAACAATAAGACAGCGATCGATCATGTTTGCACGCACGATGACGCGGCGAATTCAAAAAACGCGCATCCGAATTTGGGTCCATTTGCTGTGAGTCCACCTCTCCATCGCGTCGGTCAGTCAGCTCCCCTTTGAATGAAGTCTTTTGGCTTATTTTAGAAACAGATTCCTGCGTTTTTGCTGAATTATTCGCGTTGCGTGTTGTGTGGATGATTTTATGCAAATCAATCCGGTTCTGCGGTTCTGCGGCATTGATTTCAGCCGGTGATTTCGAATGCAACGCTGCGCGCTTGATTTCTTTCGCATCAAACTCGTTAATCTTGGCTTCAATATGCGTGTTAATTGGTAGCTCTGTGCTTTGACTCCAATCCATGCTGCTAAGCGCAAACTTGTTAAAATATTGCAGACTTTGCATCAGGTTTGATCGCTTCAATCCTACAATTACGTGATCGTAGATGTCAGAAATGTTTATTGGTGGCAAGTTGAGAATTCCCACATATTAATAAGAGTTTTCGTTGCTTAAAAACGTCAGAAATTGGTTTTTATCAACGTTTGCCTGTCGCTACCATCAAGCTCCAGGGTGATCTTAAATCCTCTCCCATTCTATGACCGCCTAGGGCTCCATTTCCTCGTCTGTCCTCCAGAACTGACCTTCTCTCCATCGCCACCCTCGACCGCCGACGTCCGCCGCCGTTTACGACTTTCAAATTTCTCGTTTTTGCGTTCAGCGAGCTGGAAAATCGATAAACTCGCGAATTTCGCGTTTTAAGCGCCAAATTACGATGCCGCTCGCGCGACCCGCTTTGTTCTTCCCCGCATTGCAAACAATTCGCTGTTTTGGCCTGGATTTCCGTTAATTGACGTCAATTCGAGGAGGGAAAGTGCATTCAGGCCTCTGGGCAACGCGCGTCGGGGTGTGATTAGGGTCGTGGCGGTTTTTCAGTTTTTGTCGGCATTTAAAACGAGTTCTCCGCTTGCGGGACGCGAATCGATCGATTATTCGAAGTGAGTGCGCGCTGGGCTTCTCTTCTTAGTTCTCTCCGCACCCGGGCGACATCTTCGTGCCCAGGGCCAACTGGCATTGTCGCAGAATGGGATTTGGTTGGATATCTTCTGCCACCAATCGGTCGCGTCTCCGTTGTTTTGGGTCTCGCGGAGAGGAGGAGGAGAAGAGGAGGCTGCTGCTGTTATTGCATAAATAATGCGCTTTGTTTTGTCACTTTTGACTTTGGCTGCATGCGCCAGGCGGCCATGAATCCGGGAAGAAAGACGTCTTTGGTCGATTTTCAGAGAAGTCAGTTTGAGTAGATGTTTGGCTTGTGCACTTCTCGGCTTGAAAGATGGAGGTGTTTCCCTGAAATAAGGGGATTTTGAGGAATGCAGTTTTTCTAGTGGACTAGTGCCAATGTCCCGTGTGTTCTCTGACAAATCGCGCTATTCTGGTCGAATTTTAGCTTCAAAAAGGGTCGTGAGGCTTGAAATTGATGTTTCTCAACCCTATTGGGCCGCAGTTGCGAGCGCAAAGTGAAATTTTTGCGATTTTTCGCCAAACGGAGATTCGAAGACACAATTCGCTCCTTATTTCTTGACAAGGATGACCAGGTCGTGTAAACCAGGTGCATTTGTGCGTTTTCTGTCCGATTTTTGTCTTTTTGCATGTAGAATTGATGTCCAGAGCTGTCGCGCAAGGTGTCAGGAGCAAACATTTATTGGTATTTCATGTAAAACAAAGGTGAATGCCGTTTATTTGTCTTTACTTTTGGTAAATACCAAGAATTTACCCGGAAACGATGAGTAAAGCCCAATATCTGACAGTTCTTATCACCTAGATAGATGCCATTTTGTAAATATTCCTCCTTCGTTTTGTTCTTCTTCCTTGTTTTAGTTTCTCCGCACTACTCATTACCAGATTGTTGTGTTCAGGACTGTTTTGCGACTCTTTGAAGCGAGCAAATGCAATTTTCACTAACGAAATTAACCAAATTAAAAACGAAAACATCGCACAACTGCATTCTAGTGCACTCTTTCTTGCGTCGCTCGCTTGCAGAGCGCCAGATCAACAGATACGTGATGGAATATTGGCAATTGCAACAAGCCAAGTCCTCTTTCATGCCTCAGTCTCAGCTCTGAGGACCACAGTTCACCGCTATCTCTTGAATTCATGTTTCAATTCGCACATCGGCGTGTTTACCCGCTCTTTGAAGCCACCAAAGTACCCGGAAACAGCCGCTCGCTCCTCTAATCTCTGTTGTCCCAAACGATAATCGCGCTTGTTTACAATCGTTCCGATCACGTCGTTACGTGCGCGATTGGAGTCTAAAAAGGGGGAACTAATGAGTGCGGAATCCATTTTTAGACACCGACTGGACACTTTTCATACTAAAGACCAAATTTCTTGTTTTTTGACCCAAAATCGATGGGCCTGCAATTTGTGTTGCCCGTGTCAACGACGCTCTCCTGGGAACGCTATACGTTTCCGCTTCTGCGGCCAATTTCCAGCTTATTTTCAGTTTTTGGTTTTTGAGAAACGCTCGCTGCTTATCGCACACTTTGATTCCTCGTCCACGAGCCTACCGTATCGCGCTCCTTATCAATCCTCACATGACGCACCAATCGCTCTGTTTTCCTGAGGCCCAAATTGTGTTTACCCTGATCGCTGGTGTACTTAACCGTGAACAGAACAATCAATTTCTCATCTCCTCGTCTTCCCCCAAGATCAGCCGTTCGCTGCTGCTTCGTCCTGCCGCGATTATCGTCGCTCCGACAGATCCTTTTCTTGTTTGTGGCGCGAGAACTTATTGAAAGTGACAGCGCAGAGCACGATGCACGTAACCGAGCGTTCTCACACGTTGTTCTCGCGTTTACAGATGTTCTCAGGCGCGAGAAACGTTTCAATCGAGGACAAAAGGAGGTTTAGAAGCTGCGAGTTTTGAGCAAACAGACCTCCACAGGCTCTAAGCTGCTACAGAGAGAGCTACAATAAAAGGCCTAGCGCTCCTCTCCGCTGTCCTATCAGTTGTTCATTCATTTCTGAGCACGAAACCATCGATCGGCGCGGTGTTTCTTATCGTCTTTGATTTTCAATCCCCGCTCGCTTGCTGCGTCCATTCTTCTCTTCGCCTTTTCCTTCGTTTGCCCGCTTGTCCTTGATGCCGACCCCCGATCGCCCAAACCTAATTTGCCGCGAATCGCGCGTTGTTTCCAAAAACCAAAATTTCAATTTTTGCTAAATTTGGACTACCGTAGCCATCGATAAGTGATAACGGCGCTTCGGCATTGTTTTGATGATCCGTGTGTGACGTTTGTGACGTTGGTGACTCGTTTTTTTCGAAGAGTTACTTCCGCAAAAAGCGGAAATTTTTGTTGTTTTTGTCGTTTTTTGAGTGACAGCGAAGCTGCTTGTCGACTAGAATTGCTAGCTGAATCGCTTGCTGACGCATTCGTACGAGTTTGAGCTGCAAAAATCGCACATATGAAAGCTAATGGCTACTGATGCTAAAAGCTCGTTGGTCTCAATTCGGAATACGGAAAAAGAAAAAAGATCTCGATTTGTGACCAAAACCAAACGCTAGATGACGTGGTCATTGAGCATCGCATTTCTCATTTGTGCTTCTCAGGACACACAATTAACATTTACTCTCAGGTCTTCCAGACTTTAAACTAGAATTTAAAGGTTTTCTCAATTGAACGCGTCATTAACCAAAATTACGTTGAAATCATCCACTTTTCTCGGAACCGCCTACCGCAAATTGCAATGTGCTTATAAGCCCAATGAACTACCGTAATCACTCAGCGAAAATGAATATATGTTTTGAACTTCAATATGCAAACCAACCTTGCTACCGTACTCTCCTTCCTTCCCCTCCGAGCGCCATGTCACATGAATAACCGGAGACGTTCACGGTTCATCCGCACGTCGCACGATTACCGGCGAATTTGAGAATACGCCTCCAAAAGATAATGCGCCGCCACCAGTTTCTCCGTTTTTTTGCGCCCAAATCAAACGTGAGAGATTTCAAATTTCGGATAGAGTACGTGCTGGTTTAGTCGATTAGATTACTGCCGAAATGACCTTAAAAGCGCTCATTTGGGGAGTGAACAGGGACAGTCGTCTCCTAACTCGCCCCGTAGGGAATGTTTCTCTTCTTTTTGGCTCTAATCGGATGCACATCGGCGTTGTGCAAGCCTCCTCAAGGTACGGTAGGGGTTCTTGATGCTTGTGGACTTGTGTGACTAATGATAGACGCTTGGGATTACCGTAATCCACCAGCTGTGCAGCTCCTAATCCTGTGTTCCAATTTCAGAACTGAGCGCACGGCGCCGTCGCCATATGCATAAAGTTCCGCCGGCGACGCATCAACACCGCGAAGATGACGCAGAGACGATTGCTCTGCTCCTGGAAGAGGTGAGCCAAGCTGCTGATAACGTAAATCGGCTCTCGAATTTCGCTTCGAGACGCCTCGTGGTGATTGACGCGTTTTTGAGTGTTTTCGTGACGAAACAGAACCGAAGATCGGATTCTCGAGGTGCCAAAGATCGCGTGATAAGACGAGGGAAAGGATGACTTGCAAAAGACGGCGGTTGGTAAAAAGCAAACGTTCGCTTGCGTCAAAAGCGAAGCGATAAGCACAGTTTAAAGTGCGCTATAGGCGGCGGGGATACTGTAGCGAGCGCTTTCACCAAACAAAGCCTGTAGTGATCTAGCAAGCCACAGCGCGGCCCCCACACTCTCCCCTCATTCTTGATCTCTCAAAACAGCTAAATTTAGTGAAATGCAATCCGTCAATCACTCTTCCTCTGTCCACCCTTGACACAACATTCAGAGATCTGTTTTTCGCACACTTGACACTGACTTTTGCTGTTATGTCATAATCGACCGCGACGTGGGCGGATCGTGTTACCGCCTGTGCTGCGATAGTTACTTAAACAGATTGATAGCAGATCACTCGCAAAGTTTTACCTCCAAAAGACGGTTGCATCCTCCTCCCTCCTCCCATTCGCCTAATGACAGGCTACTGTAGCCACTGTGGCACTCGATTCCCGAACGAACGAACGAAAGCAACTCGAAAACTCAAAAAGCAACCGTCTTTGAGCGCCTATTATCTTAATTTATTTGGCTTTTTCACTAGTTTAGTGAGTCTCGGGGGCGTCTTTTGGGCGAAATAATGGATTTTGTTGCTTTCAGAAAGAAAAAGACCTCGAACTAGCCGCGCAGATCGGAAAATCGCTGCTTGAACACAACAAGGAGCTTCAGGAGAGGTAGGAGTGGATTACGGTAGTCGGGAAAGTGTACTGTATTTGGTTTCAGGAATGATTTTCTGGAAGAAGCGCTGATCAAGAGCAACGAGAAGACGAGTCAACTGCACCATCAGCTCAAGCAACGCATCACTTTGTTGCACTCGATTTCGGACGATTTTGACGACGACGCTGATTTGACGAATGCAACGAGGTACGGTAGATCGTGGTGGGAGTTGTGGAATGAAATGCGCGCTTTCAGAGAGCGGCGAGCGAATCTCGACTCGCTCCGGAGGAAAATCCGTCAACTCGAGGGCGACAACGATCTCCTCAAAGTCGACATCAGTCAGCTGCGATCGCAGAACTGCTTCCTCGAAGAAAAGGAGAGGGAGCTCATCGACGAATACGTGAAAAACCTTGAAAACGCCAACGAGAAGGTATGTTCAGTCGCTTTGCCACTTCGATTACCGTAATCTCGTTCAGATCGCACGACTGCAAACCGAGATCGCTTCGAAGAACGAGGAATGCGCGCTGCAGAACGCCGAAGTGGAGCAGCTGATCAGGGACATCAACTCGCGGCACAGTCGCGAGAAGACGCTGAACGAGGAGAATGTTGATCTCCACGTGCAGCTGACCGACGCTCTCGAGAAGCAGGACCAGCTGACGGCCACGGTGGAGACGCTCCAGGAGAGATACACCGAGGTGATGGGGATGCTGCAAGACGCCGAAGAGGAGCTGAGCAACTTCCGTCAACGCGGCAATCTCTATCTGCGGACAACGAGCTCCGATTCGCTGTACGACTCGCTGGCTAGCGAGCTCGAGGCTTCCGATAGCGGATTCTACAACACACCTATGATCTCAGCGAGGTAAGAACTCGTTTTCTTCGTGCGTTTGGCTAATTTCGTCTCTTCAGAAGTGAATCTCGTCAAAGTCATCCCTCCAATCATCATTCCGAGATCGAGAAGCTCTCCGGAGGTCATCTCAACGGGCCGCTCTCGCTCGGAGCCGAGCTGTCAGCGCAGCTCTCCGACCCGCAGTTCCTTCCCTTCTCGGAAACCGCCGCGACGCCGCTGAAAGAAGGCGAAGTGCTCGAGGTGCCCTCCGCCGCGATGATCGACCTCGCGGCACGCAGATCGAGGAGCAGAAGTCGTCCCAAGAGTCTGACGAAGGAGGCCGAGCCAGAATTCGTGCCTGTACCGAAAATCGAGATCAAAGAGCCTCTTACCACCGTCATCGAGGCTCCCACACCGATTACTCCGCTTGCCACGTCCACTCCTGTGGCCGTTCAGCGCGGAATTTCGCGATTTGTCGACGACGAAACCGCCTCCACCTCCTCCACGTTGAGCAAAAGCATTTCCGACGAATCTCTGGCCAATTACGAGGGACCGCGCATGGGTCAACCCGGAAAGCCGGGCACTCGCGATCTTGACTTTGGAATTCGCCGTTTGCAGCTGCGAAAACAGGTACGGTAACGTTTACGATGAATTTTCCCACGAGTTAACACCCGATTCCCACAGAAATCCCGTTAAACTGCATGATTTTAGCTCGATTTCATCGGCAAACTGAGATCTGCCTTTGCGTCCAAGAGTCGGAGCCCAGAAGTAAGACCTAACATGTGGATACTGTAGTTTAGCGATTCGGGCCGCTTTCGTTTAAACATTACTTACCCTGCCTCTCCCTATTCCTCACCTCCTCACCTCAAGATACTCCGCTCGGAATGAGTCTAATGTCGTATTATTGCAGATCGAACTCGACTATCAGCAATATCGCCGCCAACGCGGCTTGGCGCCGGCCAAATCCCAGGGATCCTCGAAGGCGAAGCTCTCGAAGATGGTCGCGCAGCTGGCGAAGAGTCGCACTCTTCTCCCGCAGTGGAGTTTCGCGCAAGAAGCGCAGGAGAAACTCCTCGCGAACGATCCTTTCGCCAAATTCCTCGCCAGCACCGATCCCCTCCGCGTGTCGCAGCCATTCCGGAAATTGACCCAAGTGGGTTTGTTCGGCGCGTTGACCAACGGCGAGACTTCGGGAGCCTCAAACGGCATTCTGACGAGGAGAACTGTCACTGAAGTAGGCGTTTGAATGGGGAATGCAGCCTGATTTCCACCATTTTCAGCACCTCTCTGCGCCATCGACTCCGACCACCTCTCCCCTCCACCTTCCGACCACACCGCTCCGTCATCTCGTCTACACCAACGGCCAGTCGCTCAAATCTCCTTTCGGGGAACCGATCGACAGCCACGCATACCCCCCGGAAGACCCGAGCCCTCAGCAGCAACGTCCCAGTCGCCTGATGTGTGCGGTTTCCGGAATCTTCACGCGCACGCAGAGCGTCCGGCTTCCCAAGAACACTCTGGCGCTCTCCAGAGACAACTCGCCAACGTCGCTGGCGGGAGGCTCGTTCAAGTACGACATTGTCCCGCGTGGTTCGATTCTATGATTTCAATCCGGTTCATCGCAACAAGCAGCTCTCACAGAAAGCAACGGGTCGCGCCGCAGAAAACGAGATGACGGTTTATTAGGAATGCATATACGATGTAAATATTAGATTTTAATTCCATAAAAGTCAATTGAACTTGCTAATAATTATGAGGACAGCGACTAACCTTCAATCCAGTTACTCACACGCTCTGTAATCACAAGTTTAGGTCAGAAAAAGAGATGAGTCCTCACCATATCGCCGGCCCGTTTGTCGACATGACAGCTCACACGCAGAACTGGCAGAGGCGGAAAGGCGGTAATAGAGATGTGATGATCTGAAACGTGAATTTGACAAGGAGTTGACTTACCAGCGAAATTCTTTGACCGTTCGAGTTGGTTCTGATCATTTCGATGACTTGGGCGAGTTGATCTACACCCACGCCGGTGTAATCCGTGTTGCAGTCCCAGTCCATTCGGCTCCGAGATTGCGCCACTGAAAGAATTAATCAAAATATGTACAGGAAAAACTATGCTTACCTGGAATCCATAGATCGGCTCCAGATCGCCTTCCGCAAGCGGCGTTTGCATCCCAGATTCTGAAGTCTTCGCATTGATATCGCCGGCGAATGAATCAAGCGAACTCGTTGACGTTCGCTTTCCAGCCAGCCTGGTTGGCCAGCATGAACCTGCAGAGCGCTGCAAAGCGTCTAGACATCGACTTAATTAACCGGAAAACAACCTGAAATCCGCATTCAACAACTAGTGACCGCAGAGAGCAGTCTCCTCTCTCCCAGCGATGACCGACACAACCCCGACTGCCGCTCCTATCCTCGAAGAAGAGAAGAAGGAGGAAGAGAAGAAGAAAGAGTCGAGCAGCGAGAGCAGCAGCGCGAGCGATTCGAAAAAGAAGCTGAAGAAGAAGGATGGGAAGAAGGGAACAAAGAAGGAGAAGGTGAAATGCAAGTGCGCTGAGGAGAAGGAAGCCGGCGAGCAGTTCGAGGGACGTCACAAGAAGACCTGTGAGAATTTCCGGAAGAAGAAGTCGTGTCATGGAGGGTGCCACAGCGGCTACAAGGCATCTTCGCATCACTGTGGAGGACACGGACACGGTGCTGGTCACGGGCATGGCCACGGCCACGCTGATGTGAGTCTTTCGCTTGTTTTCTAGATAATTTTGTGTGATTTCAGAACTGCTGCCGTCGCAATTCTCATCATGGCGGTCATCGTTCCTGCGGTCACGGAGGAGGCTGTGGAAAGCACTGACCTGTGAAGTTGAGGTGTAAATAAACTATTTTCGTGTGTTTCGGTGTTCCTGTACGTTGCTAAGCACGCCTTCTAGCTTTCTCGGAAGTATTTTCGTTCCAACTGCGGTGCTCAGGGTCACTATTTAAAAAAATCGAAATCAAAGTGTGCGTTTGAACGTGCGAATTTTCCGAATAAAATTCAAACTGCTCGCACGCGGTCGGCTGAGTATCATTTGGTGACGTTCGCAATTTTGCGTCGCTTTGGAAGGACGATCAGTCGATGACTGTCTATTCAATTTAGCTTGCTTCCACCTCTGTTTTTGTGATTCGTTGCACATTTATGGTGTTCCACAATTCTATTCTGTTCGATGCTACCAATGGAGTTCAGTTGAACGCTTTATTATTTAGTTTCCGATGTGCTCTAAATTATTGTTTTCCGCAGCTGCTGTGAAGCTTTGTTTTTGGGATTGATTTTATTTGTTAGATCAGTGTTTTGATTGCTTTGCGAGAGGCACAGCATTGAGTATGTAGTTGCACTGCTGTGATTTGCTGGTTTTGGAAGCATCGCTTTGTATACTTCAATGTTCATCGCGTTTTAGCTTATATGTCGGGCATTTGTTGAATATTTGATAATTTCCTTCTGTTTTCAGAATGCGTGATAAGTGGCGTAAGAAGCGTATGCGTCGTCTGAAGCGAAAGCGCCGCCAGAACAAGAAATAAGTCACTCACGACTTTCGGCTTGGCTCTCTTCTCCGTCGTTTGGTCGTTCCCAGCTAGCAACTCGTGATGCCGTGTTCTCCCTTCCGCAGTGTTGAAACTAGCCGCTCATTGTTCAGTTA
The DNA here is from genome assembly GCA_007213375.1 of Steinernema feltiae. Taxonomy (NCBI): domain Eukaryota; kingdom Metazoa; phylum Nematoda; class Chromadorea; order Rhabditida; family Steinernematidae; genus Steinernema; species Steinernema feltiae. The sequence continues at coordinate 69,710 of MQUG01003130.1, read as the reverse complement.
ATGTTGTTTGTTATTGTTGCACCACATAAAACCTTGGTTGCGTTAATTCTTGGTTTTTTCGCTGTTGTCAGAAGACCGACATTGGCTTTGAATGGTGCTTTCAAGATGAAGGGTTTATTAGAGATCTCTTTCAAAATAGGCCTTTGCAATCCGAACTGCGAAGATTGGGAAGTGGTGGTGAGATTGGGGGAATTGGATGAAGTGGGAAGAAGCTGAAAAGCTTGTGTCAGACTGAAGGATGAGGATTTTCACGGTTTGCTTGGACTTAGGGGATGGGCAAGCTGCTACTGAGGAAGGAGCAGCTTTGACTAGATTCAGAGTAATCAAGAGCCAATGGATTATGGAGGCTTGTAGCGGTGTTGTTTGTGACGTTTGCAACTGAAGCGAAGTCGGGATTTTGCTTTTCGAAGTACTGGACACGTTCGCGAAGGACATCGATCTGGTCGCGTGACACACCCAATGCCCGGAAGAGCTCCTGTTTGAGCTTGTTCTCCGCGCGTAGTGACGCCTCAAGGTGCGAATTCTTCGACTGGAGTTGTTCGATGATTTGGCGCACTTTCTGGAATCGCCAAACGTTGAATGGGCTCAAAGCGGCTGTACTAACCTCCTCGCAATGCGAATCGCGGAATTCGCGAAGCTGCTTCAGCTCCACGTCACGTTCTTCGAGTGTGTCATCGCGATTCTTGAGTTCTTGACGCACGGATTTGACTTCGCGTTCGAGGAGATTGTTCTTGGATTTCAGCGTTTCATCAATTGAGTTTTCCCTGCAATATTTCATGAGTACTCGAACGAGAAATGCGAGCATACTTGGTGATTTGCTTGTTGCTAATCCCGTTGGCAACCGGCTGCTTCAAAACGTTCTTCAGTTGCACTTGAAGATCGTCAACTTTCTGCGTGAGTTCCGCTGAGCGCTTCTTCTCCGCGCTGAGTTGGTTGTCAATTTCGGATTTCTTGCTGATCAAATCGTTGAGGCGCCGTTCGAAGAGGTGCGTGTTGGACTTTTCTTGATCGCGTTGCCGTGTCACGTTCGTTAATCTGAAAAGACGCGAGTTAACAGACCGATGAAAATGTAAGCTGCAAAAATGCAAAAACGATTTTCATCGTTTTTTAAATACTATTGGAAAGGCTGCTTCAAAAACCCTGATTTTGCCGTTGTTTTCCAACAAAAATTCCTACATAGTCGTCCCCAGAGCATTTAGGTAATTTTGATGATTGTTCCTAGTCAGCAGCGCTCAAATTGTATACCGGGAGGTCACCAAAGTCGAATATTTCCGACAACGCTGATTTATACTATAGCCGCAGCCAGAATGAGGTTTCCTTAAACTTGAACCCATGAATACCCGCATTTCCCAGGCTAATCAAATGTCGACAATCAACCATCAAATGACTGAAATGACATTCACTTACTTCAACTCCACTTGCTCGTGCTTTGCCTTCGTATCCGCTAGAAGTTGCCGCGTTTTCTGCTCTTGTGATTTCAATTCAGCGCATCGATCTCGCTCTGCCCGCAGTTCCGATCGAAGCTTTTCCAGTTCATGGCTGAAACGAGAAGAAATCAATGATTGTCCGTGGATCACACGGATATTATGATTGCGATCGAGATCAAGCCCAGATGGTAATGGACAACGAGATCAATTTACGCATTTTGGGATCTAATTTGGACAGAGTGCAGTTCACCCGGAGTCCAATCGTGGCATGAATAATAATGAAAAAGCATAACAGCGAGCTAAATTCGTAATTCACGATATTCACGCTCACCTCTCTTTCTTGCTCGCCTTCGCCTCCTTTCCACTTCCACCTGTGCTATTCTCCACGTAACTCATTCCACCATCCCATTCGTTCGCGGCCGAATTGCAGTAACTCGTATTGTTCCCGATTTGGAGGAGATTGGACTGACTAGTAATTGTAGCCGGCTCTACAAAAGTTGGCGCTACCGCTGCTTGCGGTGTGCGACCACGAGCGCGGCGCGCGTTCCCGGCACCGCCGCGATTCTTCCGCGATGACGACCCCGCGTGCGAGGATTTCGACGACGAACACGTGCTGTTCTGATTCTGGTGGCCGTCTTCCGACTCCGCATCGCCCTGCGAATCGTCGGCTTCCGCGGCGTCCGCTGAAGTCGCCGCGGTGTTGCTCTGCGCCGCCGAATTCGTTTGCTGATGCTGCGTGCTGGACGGAATCAGTTGGCGATGCGGGAATTTGTCGACGACCGCCGACTTCTGCGACTGCGGACCAGCCGCGCCGTAGTTGTCCAGGTTCGTTCCGTTTGCCTCGGGGCTGCTCGTCGTTGTCACCGCTGACGACGTCGAGCTGAGGAAATTCGTGATCAATCGGGTCAGAAACAGCAGCGGATCGACTAGCAACGCTCGTAGAAGCCTCGAAATCACGCGGACGATCATCGGCGAGCGCGTGCGCACCACCAGCGGCGATCTGCTTCTTCCTCGCTCTGACGACGTGTCCGTGTCCTCGTGCCTGGTCAGATGGGCGCCGTTGCCGTTGTGATGATGGTGCGCCGTGCCGTTGCTGCCGATCCCGCCGTGCGAATTCGCGTGGCCGTGCTTCCGCAGGTACTGCACTCGACTGTTTCCGTTCTTATGCGTGCTGCAATCGCGTGAAATTAGCGCGCGAGCGGGAAAGCGCCACTTACAATGATGCTCGAGATTTCTTCGATGTCGTCGTCGTCGTTACCGTAGTCTGCGTCACAGTACTCACTCCACCGCTGTTCCCGTTGTACAGCGCTACCGTATTGTTGTTCGCGTTCCCGTTGTTGTTGCTGCTGCCGCACGGCGTCACCGTCGTCGCGGAATTCGGACAAATCGCCGGATTCTCCATCTCGTACTCGCTCGGGTCGTTGTCGTATTGTCCGAGCGGCGATACATGCGAGAACATATACTTTCTGCCCGCTTCGTAGACGCACGGCACCGCCGAGCACAGCAGCTCCGTGTAGTACTCGTTCGATTTCACCACGTCGCGTTGTTTGCGCTTCATTCGCCAATTCGTCCAGAACGCTCGCGCTTCGAAGCCGAACATGACCATCGGGTAGCCGATGCAATGCGCTGCGAACGGCCTGCACATGAGAAGAGGCCACGGGAGCGCGTCGGGTGACGTGCCGTCGTAGCCGTCGAGTTTTCGCGCCGGAAGAACTGAAATTCGAGGGGTTAGATGGTTGTGAACTGTGACAAGCGAATAATTTTTGAATCGTTGGCTTAGATCAAACGATAATAGCCCCTGATCGTCGTGCAACGACCTCCTGAGCCGGCTGGTCTCGCTATCCTTTACGGTAACTTTTAAGGATTACGATAACTCACGTCTTGACATCCCCATAGCGGAAGCGAGTGATCGGTACGGTAGCCACGGAGACTCGTATCCGTACCGCCAAATATATTCGAACATTATTACTATAACGTAGGAGACGACCGCAGGAGTCGAACACGTTCGTTCGCCTAGAATTCAATGAAAATTACGGTAAAACACAGTTTCACGTACTGCTTTGCCATATGTGGTGTATCCACACGTACGAACTCGCGACAAATAGGAGAAGTGGAACCGGTATGAAGAGAAAACAGAGGAGATCAGAAGTTATTGTGACGCAAACAAAAAATAATGAAAACGCCTGCGCCTGAAATGGATTCCGCGGGTTACGGTAACGCACAGAGAGTGCCATACCGAGTACGGCAAGTGGGCGGTTGTTCCGCGATAGGCGAAAGCGTCATAGCCGCTGCGTAGAATGAGCCACGTGGGCCAGAGAAGTTCGAAGCGGAAGCCACCGGAGACGACGTCGAAGCTGAGGAGCGTGAACCAAACGAAGCCGAGTTTGATGTAGACGAATATGTGAGAACTGAAAAGAAGACTTTAGAGAGCGGGAAGCAACAGAACGAGGTCATTCTGACCTCAAAATGAACACGAAAAGAGTACATTGAGCTTCAAATACAATATTCGCTACACCTGGCTACCGTCTTCGCACCTGGGAAGTGCAACGAAAGGAGCCAAGTAGGTAAACATTGCTGATTACAGTAATCTGTGCTATCTAGGCGTTTTGAAGTCTTTGCAGCTGCAAATGAGCAAAAAGGGGATGGCGAACGTGGTGAATCATCGCACCCCGCTCGATTCGCACTCCGTTGAGCTCCGCATTCAAATGGAGCGTCATTCTTGGTTGTTGCGACTGTCCTGGGCGGCCGTTTCTGTGCATCTACGTTCTGCGATTCTAGTGAAATATTGATTTTAGCTTTTCGTCCCGAGAGTTCACGTTGAAACTTTCGATTACAAGCACAAATCGATCGTTTTTCGCTAAAATACACATCGCCTATTGATTTGGTCTACTGTTTTTGACTGAAAATGCGAAGGGAAGCAGGCTAGGTAGAGCAAAACTCGACCCCGCAACGTTGAATGAATTAGTAATGCCGTTTTCCTTATCAAAGCACCACTTTGGCTAATCGATCGAACTATCAAAAGAATGAATCGCTCCTCGGCTCGGCCACATTTCTGACCGGTCAGCGCACAGCTGATGCATGACAGCAAGCAGCTGTGCAACGCATTGAAACACATTTGGGGCGCCGGAAGCGATTAGTTTGAACAGGAATCACTTCTTACAAGCCAGGATTCGCTTTGGTTTTGTGGATTTCGATCAATAAAGCTGTTTTTAGGCGAAAATCGACTTCAAATACAGTTTCAAATCTAGAATATTGATCGATCAAGCAAAAACGGGATCTCCACACGCTGAATTTGCCGAAATTCACCAGATGGCCATATGAAACAGCGATGATTATGAGATAAAATCCAGAATTTCGGATTTTGCCCGCCTTTTAATCATGATTTTCGATTGGAGGATCGATTTATCGGTCAGATATAGGCTGACAGAGCTTCCGAACTTCAGAATTGCCTAAAACCATGCGTTTATCTCCGCTTACCTCGCCAAAAACGACTCATTGACGCGTCCGTTCTGCGCTCCACCGCCGCCGCCTCGCTTCGCCGCGCTCCTGCGAATCATCTTCGGAACGAACGGCGGCTCCACGCGCGCTCGTTTCATCAACGCCGAGCTGCTCATTGCGATTCTTCGGCCATCAGAAGGTCGTCGGTCCTTTGGAGTGAGATAACGGAGAGAGAAGGAGACGAAAAGCGCGCGTAATCGCTATGTACAGAATAAATAAAAGACGCTTTTCTTCTTTTTCCTTTCTGAAATAAACAAACAAAACTGTTACAAAAACGCCAATGAGAAGCGGCGGCGGCGGCGAGCGCCGGAGTGATGAAGCGGAGGAGAAGATCGTCGCTCGCCTCGCTCGCCTACGGAATCGCGGAGAGAATAACAGCTGTTGCGGCCGACCGACCGACCACGCGTCTTGCTGACGCCGTCAGCGGCAACCTGGTCGTCGCGCCTAGACTGGACAATAACAGCCTTGCGAGAACCCAGGCAAACTTCCCGACCACCCCGGCGTTGCGGTTGGGAGCGTGAAAGTGCGACGTTTCCAGGTGGTCCCGCCGCGCGGAGAGCTCTCGCTCGCTCGCGTAGCCCCGCGGAGTAATTAGATTCAGAGCGTTCGGAATTGATTTCGGATCGAGCAAATGAGTTTACACGCGATTTCACCTGTCTGGCGCGGAAAGCGCGCTGCATCGGAGTGGAATAAACGTGTACTCTCGGTGGGTCGGTGGGGGCGCGAGCGAGGATTAAGATGGACGAGCTTGAGGAGCGGCTTTAGTTTTATGTCGCGCTGCGAGCGGCTAACGCCCGGAGAGCGAAGACGAGTCAGGAAATCGTAAATCCTTTCCAGGGCAAAGATCGCGCGAGTTGAAGGAGAGAGAGAGAGTTATTGAAACACGCACGCTACCGTACTCTCTTTGAAGCCGATGTGTTTTGAATTGAGAATGAAACGAGGGGACAAATATTCAAGTTTGAATTGAAAAGAACTCGATTTTCAAGCCCAATGCGACTGAATTCTGTAGCGATAAAGCCCAGAATTGAGAAGTTTTGACCAAATGGAGCCGCAAAGAACGGTTACAAGACGAAAACCGCGATTTGTTTTGAAGTGAAAACCCGCGAATAATCTCCGAAACTCGCACCTCCTACAACAGCCACGCGGTTGACCGCGTTCAAAATCTCAATTTTCAAGCAAATCATCCTAGCATATCCGCTTCAGAAACGCCCCTCGATGGACTTTATCCCCTTTGCGCGGAACGTTAAAGATCAATGACTCAATCCTTAAATGTCTCTCTACAAGGAAGAGATTAACGCGTATCGCCAGATGAACTCTGAAGGAGCGCAGCTCTCATCTCATTCCAACCTTTGCGAATGGAAGATGAAATGAAAAAAGTTCGCGGCTTGATTGTGAGGAGGATTGTGGGGTTTCCGTGTCCCAACAGCGCTGTCACACCTTCAAGTCTTCATTTATTCACCAGCAAATCGCTCTGCTTCCCCTGTTTACGAACCAAATTCCCTCAATTGCATACCTTGAAAACACTCAGCCGCTGAAACCGCGATTACGGTAGCTAATGACGGAAGATTACTCCTCATTAGCGGCGTCAAATTGCCGCTTCGAGAAGAACTTTCGCGAAAAGCGATTCCCCAGGTAATCGCCGCGATGATTAACCTAATTGTCGCGTTGTAGGAATTACGTTCCGTGATTCTGGGAAGCATCCCCGGCATCCAGGAACTCTCCAAGTGCACGCATAACTCTCTCCTCTCGCAGGTGCTCGGAGCGAAATTCTCCTCCGCTAATTCTTAACCCGAAAAACTCGCTTTGTTCTGGTTTTTCGACGTCTGACGTCTAGACCGCTGCTGCTGCTGCTGTTGCTAACAAGCTTGCGCCATTTCCGGCGACGTCTTCTTGCGGAAAAAACACAAATTTCGTCGCTTTGAAAACTGAAGCATCCGATTGAGAAGAGACGCTTTTCCCACGACCGCAGAAAACATTCCCACGCGGAGATGCGCGCGTCAGAAGCGGTCAGAAGAAGATGTGCAGCTCGCAGTTGTTGGTTTTTGCTCGTTTAAAGGGAGGATTGGCGGCCGAATCGTTGCTGCGTCATTCCAACTAGGAGGCTTCTGAGAATAGCCTTCTTGACGCAGACAATCACTGAACGCGCTATAGTTGTGCTCTTTGATTTACTGGAGGTGCGTATGTGCAGCGCAGCCGTGGAGCGCTTTCAAACGTCAAATGAGTTTGATGGATCAAAGAGCATAGAATAAGACAAATTAAGAGTCGCACTGCTGCAAGACCGCGTTGCCTAGACCGGAATCTCCGATAAGTTGAAATGAAATCGAGCATCCTACATGCACATGAAAGGTAATTCTCCCCTTAACGCGTCCAAAGAACTGATTGCACCAACAGAGAGCAGAGTTTTGTCGCTTGGTAACGCTTGAATTCTTCTACAAACAACAACGCTCCGTCCGTCTGCACACTTTGAGCGCCTGAGTGCAAGACAGACGCGATTTGCGAATACATCAGCATCGTCGTGGAAACTTGTGTTTTGAATGAATTCTGCACTCGAAACGCTTGAAAATTGATCGCTTTGAACTCTGCTAATGCTCAAAATCGGTGCTTGGATCAGAGAACAAAGTACAACTTACAGTATACCTAACAGAGTACAGTACAAAACAAGTGCAAATCCAAATCCAGTCCACTGGAGTTCACAGAAAACGGCGATTTCTCGCCTACAAAGGTGGAGTAAACAACCAAGATCGCGTTCTTTGCGCTGTGAGTTGCGGTCGAAAACAGGTTCTGCCACTTTCGAATTCAATCATCTGACTATTGCGCAACTTCGTGAGTCACGTGGCCACCTGCTTCGGTCTCATAACTCCAAAAACAAAAACTCGCGTTCTGAGTAATCTTGTAGTCAACAACACTAAAGAGCAAAATATCGTTAAAACGCGTTCTATGGTGCTTTTAGTGAAACATATGAATTGCGCACTTATGCCGCTAAAAAGCTCGTTTATTGCGCCTTTAACGACCAGTCACGACCAATGGCCGACATGTCAGATGTTGCTCTCGTGTTGGCTTTTCGACTGCGGCATTCATTCTGGAATTGCAGCTAGAAAACATGATGAAATATGGAGAAAGGGACCACTGAACGCGTCAACGAAAGCCCCTAATTGGAATTCACAGTTTTGAGTCGATTCTGTAACGATCAGTCCATGAATCGTCCCAAATTTTGGTTTTTCCGCGTATCAAAAGCTCCATAACAACCCGAAACCGGCGGTCTCAGAGCGCGACAATCAAAGAGCGTTTCTCTACGCACGCACGAAAGAAGGATTTCGAATAATCAGCGCCGTCTTTGTTTCTCGACGCCGACCTTCGCACGACTGAACAATCGAATTGTAAGAGAAAAGTCAGAAATCGAGCTTCAGACGCGCACACACGGCGGATACGGTACTGATCAATGTCAACCGCTGTCCCATAGACCCACCTGCGCACCTCCAAAACACGCCTATTAATCATCGCCGCGCATTACCATAATTGCGCACTTTCACGTCTTCGCGACTCCCGCAACGAGCGCGACCGCGATTTCGCAATCGCGTCAACGGGGTTTCAAACGCGAAAACATGTCCACAATGCGATGAACCAAAACACGCCGTGTTGCAGCTTCTCACGCTCAGAATCTCACGCTCCCTTCAGTGCACGCGATCCCGGACGCGCACTCGGCGTCATCAATGCCCGCCGCACGCACCTGCATATCGCCTTTAAAATTCGGACGTTCGTCCTCCGAAAAGCAACCTTTTGGGGTGTTTTTGTCGCTCCGCGCCGCCGTTTCGCAATCAACTTTTCGCCATCAGCAATTAATTAAAACGGCATTTTCATTATCGGCGCGCTGCTGGGTTACTGCGCGCGCGTGAGGCGTCTGTCAGCATCGCTGGAAGACGCTGCTGCCAATTAGCCCACCCTGCGCGCTGTCACTCAAAATTGGCGCGAGAATTGAGGGATTAGCGCCTACAAAAGTGGCAAAAGGCGGTCGCGGAAGGCGGAAAGAAGAAGAAGAAGGAGAGGACAGGCGACTCACCGCCTAAGGGGGAAGCGACGATGTCCACAACGAGGAGGAAGAGGAAGACATGAACGACGCGTGTGTTGTGCTGGTATTCCCCACACAGGCTTGCGCTGCTCGCCGCCGGCGACGCGACTCGACTTGGACTTGGCCACCGCACGAGGACGACGGCGACGACGACAACAAAACGATCGATAGCGACGACGACGACGAGGGATGAAGCCTCTCTGACTGCTCGGACCGCTTTGGCCGGCATCACAAACCCTGAGGAGTGAGTGTCCCTCATCAGTCTCCGCCTGACTACTGCGAGGCTGCTTTGAATGGACGCGCGACGCGAATTAACACAGAAACTCTCGCTTTTCAGGTGATTCGCTTTTCTCTTTTCATTTCGACACTCGGCGGCTCTCACAGCGACAAGAAGAGGGCACTACAGGCACGTGTGAACGAACACTCGGGGGCGATATGCTCTAATGAGGGACGAAGAAGAAGAACTAGCTGGTGGGACATAGAGGAGAGGAGCCGGAGAGAGAGTTAATTAGGTTTTGAGGGATTCAAAGACGCGAAACATTTAGAGGAGGAGGCGGCGGCGTGCAAAGTGCATCTGATTTCTGATGAGTCCTAGAAAGGCTTCTTCTTTTCATTACGACGACTTTTTCTCGTTCGCCTGCTTTTGGATACGGTAGGCTTTGAAGAGGAGTGTGAAGGCGACCATGACGATTAGTCCGCCGACGCCGACTACGGTAAGCGTTTGACTGTCGTCCTGAAAGGCGGAGAATTAGCGTTTTCAGGCAATTCAGGCAGTTTCGGTGATTGTAAACGATTGTAAACCACAGAAAATTAAAAAAAATTGTCTTTCTTCTGACGGGCAAAGAACCAATCACCTGCCACGCGACAATCAGAGGTGCTAACCACTACACCAGCAACACCTCATCATCAATTCATCACAAATGTGATATATTCGAAAGCATCAAACGCCAACTTACCAAAGCATCGAGCGCGCGCTCCTTCACGTGCTCGTAAAAGTGTTCGAGCGCAGTCGGAGGCTCCGGCACGCGATGTCCTCGTTGATCCTTGAATTTGGTCATCGCAAAGGTGACAAAACTCTTGACGTCCTTCGCGGCCTCGTTGTAGCGATACATCTTCCCGCGATGGAATCTAGCGCAATTGAGGGTTACGGTAGCGAGATTACAGCGTCAGCTTACAGGATGAACGTCGGGCATTGATCTTCGTCAAGGCGGAAACGCTCCATGACGTCGTCGTTGATCGACGTGTCCACCTTCCCCACGTGAACCAATCCGCGCAGTTTGTGCGCTACAGTCTCCCAGCTCGCGACGAACGCGTTGCAATCGGGTTCATCCGCGCTGTAGAACATGACGAACCAATCGAGCGATCCCTCGTCCGGCGAATGCGAATCCGTGCGGTCTTCGAAGTTGTCGTCGGTCAACGGCCACGTCACGACTTCCTCGTGGGACCGAATCCACCGGAGAACGTCCTCCGACTCCTTGAAGTCGCCGTCGTAGTAGATCGGCTTCTTCCGACGCAAATAGACGAGCGAGGGGAAGGTGGCGATGCCGAATTCACGCGCAACGCCGCGGTCATCGGTTTTCACAACCTGAAATTGAGGTTTTTGCTACAGTAATCCGGGTGAATACAGTATACCTCGATGTAGCCTGTAGCCTCAATGTCGTCGTCGATTTCTTCTATTTCGGAGAGGGCGTTTCCACAGTCGGGGCACTTGATTTTGCCGTCATCTGGAAGATTTGGGGTTACTGTAGCTAATATTGAGTTAAGATTAGAAACATAAAAAATTGATTTCTCCCGACCGGAATCGAACCTTCAACCTCCGGATGGCAGGAGCGCATGTTCACCACTACACTAGACGACGCAACTCTTCAACACGTCTCAAATCCAATACGTCCTGATTGCCGATTCCCTTTTACAGCGTTTCTAAGCACTTACAGAAGAAGATGACCAGATTCTTGGTGTTATCGCGCAGAATCTCGTCGATCTTGTCCTCGTCCACGTACTCAATCGTGTAATCCTCCAATTTCTGTCCATGCGACGGCATCGGAGGGTCTGGTTGAGGCACATTCTTCTACAAAAATTGTATTTTAGGGGATGATCGAAAGAGACGATTGCTACAACTCACCTCGGCCTTCTTTCCACTCGATTTCTTGCCGGAAGCGGCGGGAGGCGACGGCGGCACGGCGTCCTCCGCGGCGGTCGCGCGCGTGTGCTTCTTCTTCGCGCTTACCGTACACGCGAGCGCGCACAGTGCGAGCAAACAAAGCAGAAAACACGGAAATCTCATTGGCGGCGAGAACTCAGAATTCGGCACCCAAACAATCGAGCGAGCAGAGGCTAAGAAGCTGCTGCTTACCTCGCTGCTGCTGCTGCTGGAAGGAGGACGCCGTGGGAGAGGAACAAGCGGCGCATTACAACAACACGACGTGACGAGGTAATCGGTGTGTTGTCTTCTCTTGAGCTCCTCTTGAGATCAGCGGCGGCGGCGGAGACGACGACAGTGGCTGGTCGCAGCATCGCTTGCTGTTCGCTATCATCGTGTGGTGTACGTCGATCAGCGGCAACGGCGGCGATTGAGTGTTGGAAACACCGCTGCAACAAGTTTTTGTTTTCGCCGAATTGCACGAAATGTGGGGCGAAAAGGTCAAAATCGTAATAGGCTGACGAATGCGACGATAGCCGCAAAGCGCATTGATGATATGACAGATTTACGATGATAGACCGACAGATCCTCGGTAGTATAGTGGTGAGTATCCGCGCCTGTCACGTGCGAGACCCGGGTTCGATTCCCGGCCGGGGAGGAATATTTTTTGGTGTTGATTTCCACGGTTTCAACATTGAGATCCAGTAGATCAGGTGCTAACCTGGCACAAAAACGACAGAAACCGATTATCAAGTCGCTCTGCTTGACTCTTACCACTACAATTGTACTCTACGCTCGCTTTCACGTGTGAACCGCTGATGATAAGACCGCATTCTCACCTCCAAATCCTTCATTTTCCGTCATTCTCCGCTCGCCGTCCTCCTCCTTCTCGATGCTGCACAGCCCTTCTACTTCATCGAATCTCGACCGTTTCTTCGAACTCGCGTTCATCGCGTTCTTCTATTTCCTCTTCGTCGTTTTCCCCTTTTTCGTCGTCTTTCTGCCCTTCTACCTCCTCTTCACTCCGCTCGCGCCTCTCGTCCTCGTCTATGCGCTCTGGTTCTACCGCGACTTGGAACAACCTGAGAGAGGATCGCGGCCAAATCGGTGGATTCGCCAATTGCCGATCTTCAAGTACTTTGCGCGCTATTTTCCGTTGAAATTGGTGAAGACGGCGGAGTTGGACCCGAACAAGAACTACATCCTGGGTAAGGAGCTTGTACGTTAAAGGAAGACAGACTACGGTATTCAGCTCTCATCCACATGGAATATTCTCCTGTGGCGCTCTTGGAAACATTGCGCTGGACGCGACCGGCTTCAGCGAGCTCTTCCCCGGCATGGAGCGCTATGTGGCGACCCTGCACGGTCAATTCTACTTCCCTCTGAGACGCGAGTTCATCATGGCGTTGGGCAGCGTCTCAAGCAGCCGCCGCAGCATCGAATTCCTCCTCAGCAATCCTGCGAAGAAGGGAAACATGGTGACCATCGTGCTAGGAGGATCGGAAGAGGTGCTCGACGCCCACTGCGGCAAATACGACCTGAACCTGAAGCACAGAAAGGGATTCTGTCGAATGGCACTCAAATACGGGTACAGTACCCTACCATTCCATTCAAAACCATCAATTTCAGCGCAGATCTCGTTCCGGTCTTTCCACTTTGGAGAGAACGATCTCTACACGCAACTCCCGAACCTCGAGGATCTCCGCTGCGCGCGCTGCAGTCGGCGATCAAGAAGAAATGCGGATTCTGCGTGCCGGTCGTGTACGGTAGATCGCTGATTCCCGGGAGAACAGGCACACTTCCAAGAAGACGTCCCATAACGACGGTGATTGGAGCGCCGGTTACGGTAGAGCAGATGGAGGATCCTTCGGAAGAAGCCGTCAACGAGCTCCATGCGAGATACTGCGACGCGTTGACCGAGTTGTTTGAGAGTCATAGGAAGGATTACGGTGTTCCCGATGATGTGATGCTTAATATCCATTAAAATACAGATTTCAAGCTTCATTTTGACGTCTTTTTGGAGTAAAAGTAGAAGATCTGAGAGCAAATCTTGAAATGTTTTATAGCAATATGAGCTTGTGACTAGAAAGCCTTCTAGCAATTGATTTTTACCAATTTTCAGACCACATCTTGGCATTGAACGGTGACACTTCGATCGTGACTTTTTCGGTCTATTTTCCAATTGATTTCGCAAGATTTTGAAAGTTTTCAACATTAGTTTATATAAAATGTTTATAAACGGATTCTATAGCTTGCGCCAAGCCGCAATCGATGCGTTGGTCTCAGAAAGCAACATAAACAGAAAGAGATTTAAAAAATGTTCCTCCCCGGCCGGGAATCGAACCCGGGTCTCGCACGTGACAGGCGCGGATACTCACCACTATACTACCGAGGATCTGTTCGCTTCATATCATAAATCTGTTGTATAACCAATATGTTTGAGGATCAGCGGCCTTTTGGTCGCTCTGGTCGCAACGTGTCACTATGCTGGCCTTTCCACTCCATTTTCAGCGGAAACAAATGTGTTGCAGAGTTGTTTCCAACACTCAATCGCGTCGCTAATCAACTAGAACGAGCAAATGTTCCGATTTTACCTGAACTTTGGTCAAAATCCACTTTCGCCATGATTAGCGGCGAACTTGCGCTCTGTGCGCACTGATCGCCGCCATCCCCGCTCTCTCATCTTCTCCTGTTTTGCAGCTGTTCGTAACGCCGCAGCGCTGAGCAAAGGTCGCCTTTGAACAACGCAGTTCCGCATCGATTTTTTTGCAAACGTGGTTCCCTGCGGGTGCATTTGCGGATTGCAACATTCTCCATAAAAAAGGCTCTCTCAGATCGTCTTTTACGCGGATTTCAGTCGATTACAGTTTGTAGTTTGCTCTCTGCGTTCGCCCCAAACCGCCGTTCCGAACGCGCGCTTTCTGAATAAATGTTTTCGTCCTACCGACGCGGGCGGAGCGGCCGAGCGCCGCGATCGGCCGCTTCTTCACTTGCTTTGACGGTCAAACCGCGTTAACCGAGTTGTTCAGATGACCAATTTCCCGCTTTTGGCGTTTACGAAACAGGATGAGACGACCGTTTCGTGCTCCGCCGGCTTCCGCTACAAACTCTTCCTCGAGCACCACGATGTCCGCTATTTCAAGTGCACGTTTGCCGACTGCAAAGCGAAACTGAGCCTGAAGAGAGACGGTTGTTTGGAGGCGCGTCTCATGGAACAACACTCGCATGACGTGGAAGAAGACGAAGAAGACGACGAAGATATCTCCGAGGCAAGACGGCTTTTGTTGTTACCGTAATCGCTGGTATTTTAGGCATCAACAGTGGAGGTGACTTCCCCTCCTCCGCCCTATCAGAGCATGGCGGAGCTGGTAAGACCGAGAATTTGAGTGTTTCAGGACTGCAATCCCCAATTTCAGAACCTCGGCCAGATCTTCATCGAAGCGTCGCTGAAAGTGGGCGCTGAAGAGTCGCCAAAGCTTCGCAAATCCGTCGATTTTGACCTAAACCGCCCCAAGCTGCTCTCCACAATCGCTGAGGAGATTTTCTACAACGACAGCGCGTGGAACGAGAGCCGATGCTTCGTGATGATCGAGAAAAAGTCGGAAAACGGCGAGGAATTCGAGAGCGTTTTGGCCAAATACGACGCGACGTCCTGCGAGAGCGGCGCAAAGTACAGATTCGTGTTCTACGAGGCGGCGAGCGTTTCGAAGAAGTTTCTGAGCAAATTCGCGTTGGAACTCGCTGCGGCCGAGCAGCAGGACGAAGAGGAGGACGAGGTCGGTTCGATGATTCACCGTTGTTCGTTGCGCTTCGTAAACAACCGCGAGCGTCTCTGTACTTTGCTCAGTGGACTAAACTACAAAAATCGCGATTTCAGCCTCCAACGAGCGATAAAACGATGCCGCGAAAAGTTGATCTGACAAAGGAAACACCGAGAATGAAGGGATCCGATCAGGTAGGCTCTGCTCAACCCTCTCCCCTGCAAATCAACATCAGAAAGACACGAATGGCGATTGCCTGATCATCATCTACTGTGACGGAGCGGTGAAGTTCCGAAAGAACTCAAAGTTCGACCTCTCCGACGCGCCTTCGATGCTGACGCTGGCCGAGGGCTTCTGTGAGATCGCGTATCCCGCTGGCGATAAGCAAATCATCGCTTCATTTCTCAAATTCCACCCCACTTACGACAATTTCGTGAACATTGACGCTTCAGAGAGGATTGAGAGTGGAAGGCGGTACGAGATCATGTTCGAGGAATGCGCCGAAGCGATTACAGTAGGACCGTAGAGCGCGATAGAGAGTAATCGGGTATTTAGGGTCATTGGCACCGGACTGTTGTGCGCAGGGCTGCGAAGAAGGTTGAAAGTGAACCCAAACAGGTAAATTGAGGTGCGATTGAAGCAATCACGATGTTCTTTAGGTCGGAAAAGCCACAATCGATGCAGTTTTGAAGAAAGGATCAAAGCAAATCGACTCTTTCCAGAAGATCATCACCGTCAATCCCACGGAGCGGAAGCCGCTGATGCGCTACGTGATGGTCATCTTCTACCAGGACACTGCGTGGTCTCGAAGCGATTGCTACGTGGCGATTCAGAAGTTTGACGACGAGTTCCAGCGCTTCATCGACTTGAAGACCGACTACGACGACATCCGTGTGGACATCGGCGACCGATTCAAAGTCCAAGTGCTTGACGCGGCCGCGCTATCGAAGAACAAAATTCCGAAGCGCGCGGTTCTCCTGGAGCGCGAATCTGATTCCGACAGCTCCACCAGCTCCAGCGTTGATGTATGCTGGGGGATTACTGTATTTCAATGCAAATCTTCCTTCAGGAACCCGTACAACCGCAAGTTTTGGTCGAAGGAGTCATCAAAAGCGACGGTGAATGCTTGTCCAACTTTCACCAAGTCCTGAATGTGGAGGGAAGCCCGATGAGTCTCCTCGGCGTGATTGAAGGCATCTATCATGCCCACGTGCAGCCAATCCATCAAGACGTGCAGTTTTGCGCTACCGCTCTGCAATTCAACAACGTCTTTGGACGCCTTCTGGCCGTCAGCCTCGAGTACTCGAAAGTGAACGTCACCGACAAGCAGACGTATTTCATCGAATTCGAGAAGGCGACGGCCGCTCTGGCTCAGCAGCAGGTAGAGCCGTTCGCTGGCTACCAAATAGATGAAGGTGTGATTTGTTTAGATGGAGTTTAGCATTTTGATTCCGAAGGGAATGAAACGCGTTGAAGTTGAGGCCGCGCCGGTCAAGGAAGTGAGAAAAGTGAGTTTTCTAACTTCAAGCTTCCTTTTCTATGCTCCTTTCAGAGCTGCAAAGCTTTCATCGAAGCAACCTACGAGAACAACTCCTTCAAATCGCCGTCATTCTCCAAATTCCTCGAATTTGAAGGCGGAACTCCTGTCTTGCTCATAAAGTCCATTATGACCGTCTTCTACGAGGACACGCCGTGGGGAAAGAAGAAGTGCTTCGCGAGTGTTCAGATGAAGAGCGAAGGATTCGAGGAATTCGTTGACTTGACGTCCAATTACGAAACGACGTTTCTGGAAGACAAAGGGAAATACCGTATGATCTTCTACGACTCAAAGGCGTTTTCGTTGGAAATGCTGTCAAAGTACTGTATTACGTTGAAGCGGATCTGGAGGGGTTTGTCGCCAATCGACTCTGCTTAAGATAAGGAGACAACGCGCTTTCAGGATCTCGAGGAGGCGGCGGAAGTGATGGAGGACGAATCCGCGAGGAGGAGATGGAGCCCGAGGTGCGAGAGGAACGGAATTTCGTGAAATTCAAAGGAAGCGTCCGTCGCAACATCGAGATGCCCAACAAGAAGATGCTCCTCGAGGTCGTCTGCCCCAAGAGATGCACGAAAGCGAAGAGGACGTGGAATTGCCAGAAATGCGGCCAGCAGGTCTTCTACGCCTTCTCCGATCACCTCCACTGCGGCTGCGGCGCGTATCAGAAGGGCGACGCCACTTTCCGCTGCGGCAACAGCGGTCACGGAACGACCTTCGCCAGCCTCCAGGCAGACGCCTTCAGAGACCTCGGAGAGTGCGAGGAGATCAACATCGTGCTGTTGGGAGAGACCGGCGCCGGCAAATCCACCTGGATCAACGCAATCTTCAACTACCTCCAACACGCGACTCTGGACGCCGCTGCGGACAACGGCACGCTGGAGATCCCGATCCCGACGCATTTCGTGCTCGAGGACACGAAGATCTTCGTCGGGAACAGAACGACAACGAGAATCAGACCCCCGGCGCGTCGGCCACTCAGCGACCCAAGTCGTACACGTTCATGCACGGCAGCCGCTTCTACCGCTTCATCGACGTCCCCGGCATCGGAGACTCGCGTGGCGTCGAGCAGGACCGCAAGAACTTTGAGATGATCATGCAGGAGCTCTACAACCACGACCGCGTGCACGCGATCGCCATTCTCATCCCCTCGGACTCGTCGCGATTGACGATCGCGATGCGCTACTGCATCAACGAGCTCCTCACGCATCTCCACCAGGACGCCGCCAAGAATCTCATTTTCTGCTTCACGAAGGCGCGAATCAACTTCTACAAGGCGGGCAGCACGCAGGAGATCCTCCGCTCCTATCTGAAGAAGTTCAAGCAGGAGAGGAGCGTGGAGATTGCGCTGAACGAGCGCACGATGTACTACTTTGACAACGAGTCATTCAAATTCCTCTGCGCGCTGAAGAACGGCATCGACATGCAGGAGGAGAAGCCGGAATTCGTGAAGAGCTGGGACGTCTCCTCCAAGAACACCCACAATGTGCTCGATTACATCGCGCAGCTAGAGCCTCATCTGACTCGCGACATGCTGTCTCTCAACGAGGCGAAGAGAATCATCCTGCAACTGACGCCAATCTCCGCCGAGATCACCAAGAACATCCAGACCAACAAGCGCATCATCGAAGCGAAGAAACTCGAGTTGCAGGAGATGAAGAAGCAGACGGTGAGCCTCGAGGAGCAGCTGACGATCAAGCAGACGACCCTGAAGGAGGAGGCGATCGACTTCCCGAAGACCGTCTGCGCCGGTCGCGAGTGCATCGAGACGCTCGGAATCCCGGGGACTTCAGAGTCCCAGGTGCTCTACAAGACGATCTGCCACGATCACTGCTACCTCGAGAACATCGAGCCCGGAAAGTACCCGAATCCTGGTCTTCAGGGCTGCGCTGCGATGGAAGGGAAGATGGCGTGTCAGCAATGTGGCTGCAGCTGGGACACTCATCTCCACATCCGCTACCACCAGACGCAGGAGACCATCGACGTGCCGAACAAGGAGGTTCAGAAGGTGCTCAGAGGGAAGAACACCGACGAAGTGAAGGTCTCCGACGTGATCAAGGGACTCGAGAAGCGCCTCGACGAGTTGAACCGCAAGGAGAAGAGAATCAAGACGATTTGCGCCAAATTCGTCGCGTTCCTCAATCAGAACGCGATCGCGGTGATCAACGACGCTTACGGCGAGTACCTCGAGCAGTCAATCAAGCTGGCGAAGAACGAAGTGGCCGTCAGTGGCGAAAGCTCCAAGAAGGTCGACCAACTGGAGAAGTACTTGGCCGAGTACAAGGAGGAGGTCGCGATCATCAAAGACCACATCGCCAAGGGCACCATGAGCATCACGGTGACGAGCATCGAGGTGATGAAGGAGGAGCTGAAGCAGATGGACGAGTTGGGCGATCAGTTCAAGAACGCCATGGACGCCGCGGACAAATCGCAGAAGACGTACAAGCGTGAGGACGAGATTCACCTTCAGGGCGCGAGCGGACGCTTCGTAGAGTCTGTAAAGTCCGTTGTGGACTTCGCGAAGGACGCGATTGGTTGGAACACGAAGAAGAACAAGAAAGGGAAGGAGAAGCAATGAGATTGAAGGCGATTTTACTGGATTGTTGACTACAGTATGCCACTATTAAACGTTTAGTCATGTTCTCGCTCTGATTTGCCTGTGCTGTCGGCTCACTGATTCATATTTGTTTGATTATTTCTGTCTTTTTTAACCAATAGATCTGATTTTTAGAGTAACAGCGACTCGAAGGAAGCCGCTATTCAACCTAATGTAAGTCATTCAATAATCGCAGATCTGAGCAGATCTATCGATGCCGATTGAGTCAACGTCGTGTTCAGATGTTTCCGGTCTTCGTGCGGGTGCGCCTTCCAACGGGCGACTATCTCTCCGAATCGATTTCCTGCAACGCGGAGCATCCGCCGGTGCTCTCAGACGTCTTGGAAATGTACTCGAAGAAGTTTCACGACTTGTACCCGTCGCCGAACGGAGAGATCCACGGCTACTTGAAGCTCTTCGCCAAGGATGTTGACGAATACGTCGATGTTGACCGCGCGATCTATTCTTTGACGGAAGTGAATCCGAAGAACAAACTGGAGCTCTGGTTTAGTCACTTCAAGCAGGTAATGAATGCTATCAAATGGCCGTTTTCTTTGATTTATCCCATATTTCAGCATCCAAATGCGGTTCTTCTGCAGCTCGCGCCTCCAATCGGCAAACCTACAATCTCCTCAGAGGTAGCTCCCTGCCACGTTGATCGTTTAAGCTTGTTACAAGTGTTTACAGCCACAAATCAGCACCAAAATATTCAAAAACCACCATTTCATGTTAGAAAAACATGTTTTGCTGAAAGCGGATCGCGAACTCACGATCGAGGAGCTCGTCAAGCAGCTCTGTGTGGAACACGGCGTTTTGGAGAACTCGATTATGCCGCCTAGGACAATGTTCGGATGGGTTCTGAAGGAGACGAGCGACGACAAGGCAGATGAAGTTGATTTTCGTGGAAAAGTTGAAGAAGGATCCACGTATCAGATTCATTTTGTCGAATTCGACTTTTTCATCAAAGTGCGTTAGTGTTACTCCATCAAATACTCTAAAACCGCTTTTAGCGCGAAATTTCAGTGTATTTCGAATTGAGCTACGATATCAACGGAGATCTCACGTGCGTCTTTAAACAGCGCGAGAATTCTCTCCCCGAGCAGCTGGCGGACTGTCTCAGCGTTGGCTGTATTGACTTGAAAGAAGTAGCAATTTTGAAAGAAGAACCTACGGTAACGCTCAAGGAGTTGAGAAGTTCACAAAATAACGATTTGCAGTTCGGGGTCAATTTAAAAGTGTTCAAATACGGCACGTTACACGAAACGGTCCCGCTCCGCCCAAATGCTCCAAATTCCTTCAAATCGCTCCTTGAAGAACTCAATCAACAACAACAGATCTTTGCGCCTCGTCAGCTCTTTCCCACGCAGCTGTGCTGTTGGATCCTGAAGGAAATGGGCGAATTTGAGAAGATAGAAGTGGATCTGGATGGAGAAGTGGAAGACGGCGCGACCTATCAAGTTCATTTCACCGACAGTCACTATTTGATTGAGGTAGGAGATCTCGCTCATCTCCATTCCTTCTGCGGCGCAAGAGAGTTATCAAGAAGTGTTCCAGGGCAAAATCAGGGCTTATTTCAAAATAACCTGCGATCTGAATGGACACCTTGAGTTTCGAATTCTCGAAAACGCATTTTGTCGCTCAAGGCTGCGCAATGGAACGCGTTCTCATGAGGCCTCGGTGGAGAAGAACCAATGCAAAAGCAATGGATCTAATCATCCTCAAAAGGTCAATTGTAGTTTAGTTCAATCGATGATTGTGATGCTTTCAGCGTCAGGTCTTTCTCACGCTCTTCAAAGACGGGCACATTGAACCACGGGATACTGTATCAATTGACCTACAGGACGCTCGCTGCTCGTTTGAAGCAATGATCGGCCAGTTGAACAGGAAGCACAAGCTTCTGGCAGACTGGTGGCAGAAAACGAACGTTTCGATCCTGAAGGAGGTTGACAAGAACAACTGTGCGGGCGTTGACCTCGGAGGAGACGTGGAAGAAGGAACGACCTATCAGGTTCACATCACTGACAATCTGCGGAGTTTGAAGGTTTGCAATTGGCGTTGATTTGATGATCAGATTCTGATTGCAGGGGGAGATTGCGGCATATTTTGAGGTCAGCTCAGATAGGACTGGAGTGTTGAAGTTCCGCTTGATTAAGCGACGTGGGAATGATGAGATAAGCTATCAGGATAGTGGATATCCCGAAGCATCAAGTAGATCAAGCTATGCACAAGTCCTACTGAAGAACAACGTGCCTGAACCGATTCCAATTCATCATTCCGAACCCGCGAAGTCAAACTTCGATCAGCCCAAACAAGTTCTGCTTCAATCGGATACCGTAACCTCCACTATGAAGACCTTCCATCGTGAATTGACACCTCCGGCACCTCGCAAACTCCCCGCCATCCTTCAAAACGTCACTCTTCCAACAAATTCCAACGGAAACACCCCGAAAGCGATAACCTTGGTTCTGCTCGGTGAGACGGGCGTCGGAAAATCGACCCTGATCAACGGAATCGTCAACTACATCGCCTACAGTAACCTCGCGGAAGCGGAGGCCAACGAACCGAAGCATCTGATTCCCGCGAAATTCCTCTACGACGGGCAGGAGATCCACATCGGCGAGGCGTCGGCCAACGAGAACATTCAATTCGACGGGGAATCCGCCACCCAACGACCGAAAGTCTACGAATTCACCGAAAACGCGCAGCTCTACCGTATCATCGACGTCCCGGGCATCGGCGACTCGCGCGGCGTCGAACAGGACCGAAAGAACTTTGACGGCATTCTGGCGGAGATCAATCGACACGCGGAGATCAACGCTTTCTGCATTCTCATTCCTCCCAACGGATCGCGGATTACGGTAGCGATGCGGTACTGTATCTACGAGCTTCTCTCGAATTTGCACAAAGACGCCGCGAAGAATATTGTCTTCTGCTTCACGAAGGCGCGATCGACGTTCTACAAGGGCGGCGAGACGCTCCCGCTGCTGCGCAGCTACCTGGAGACCCTGCGGAAGCAGCAGGACGTGGAGATTGCGCTGCGGGAGGACGCGAACATGTTCTACTTTGACAACGAGCCCTTCAAGTACCTCTGGCTCAAGGCGAACGGCGTCGATCTGCGCAACGAGCGCAAGAACTACGACAAAAGCTTTGAAGTCTCGAGGACGAGCACGGTGAAGCTCTTCAGCTACGTGTGTGGTCTTCAGCCGCACGATACGACCGCGATGAAGGCGCTGACGGAGACGCGCCGCCTGATTCTCAACATGGTACCGATCTCCGCTGCGGCGAGCAAGAAGATCCGGATGAACAAGAACGCGTTGGAAGGCGAACTCGAGAAGCTGCGATGCTCGCGTTCGCAGCAGAAATCCCTCGAGGAGCATCTGCACTTTGACGAATACGTCATCGACTCCGCCCCGCTCGAGCACCCAAGGACCGTATGCGCTTCTCAGAGGTGCATCTCGCAGATTCCGATCGGCAATTCGGGGCAATTCAACGTTCTCTACGAGCGGATCTGCCACGATAAGTGCGCTTTGGAGACAATCACACCGGGACAGTACCCGAATGAAGCCCTCAGGAGCTGTGCGGCATTCGGAAAGACGGACGATTGTCAGGAATGCGGCTGCAGCTGGGATCGTCACCTCCACATCGATCATCTCCAGAAAGTCCGCGTGCAGAAAGCGGTGAACAGACAGCTGCAGAGGACGCTGGCCGACAAGGACATCGAGCATCTGACCCTTGCCGACGTGATCCACAGCTACGAGGTGCAGCTGCGGCAACTGGAGGAGGACGAGCGACTGATCAAGACGATGTCCGCCAAATTCTCCACTTTTCTGCGCAACAACTCGATGTCCATTCGCAACGACGTCTACGCGGATTACCTGAAGCACACGCTCAAACTGGCGGAACAGGAGTTGGCGGTCGGCGGAAGCTACGAGAGGGTCGCGGAACTCACGCAGAGTCTCCGCGCGTACGAGCAAGAAGTCGAGTTTCTGCAGAAGGCGGAACGTTCCTCCGGCCCGGTCACCATCGACGACATTTTCGAGTTGAAGAACGAGTTGCGCGACCTGGCCGAACGACACGGAGAAATTGGAGATTTGCTGAGTATTGCGGAAGGAGGGGATACGGTAGGATTACTGTAAACTACACTGAGTAATATATGCATTTTAGAGGACGGCGGAGACTTCAGAACCAGTGAAGAAAGCCAAGAAAGTCAAGAGTGAGTTGATTTTGGAGAGCGGAAATGGTAATTTCGGCGTTTCAGCGGCCAGAATCGAAGGCGTAAAGACCTACAACAAGGAAATGCTCAAGGACTTTTGATTAAAATGATTAAAAACAATAAATTTCCTTTTGCACGGAGGTCACGTGAAGTGAGAATGCGTTTGACTGACATGCAGCGTCATCCGAACGCCCGAAATAGACGCCGAATCGGAAGGTTTCGTTTTTGCTAAAAATAGGAATAAATTAACGGATTTCACATATTTTGTGCAAATTACTAACAAATATCTTCAGTTTTGCTTAAAACCAGAAATTTAAAAGAAAACTTCTGAAAGAAAACGAGAGGAATGCGCTCAAACACCACAATCTGCGCAACGATCTCAAAACATAGCCGACTGGCTGCTGATGCCGGCACGACAACAGCAGCCACATTACGATTTTCACTGATGTATCTGCTGAGCTAGTGCGACGTCTTTGGTTTTGTTTGGTTTGCTTTCTGCTAATTGCGCTTATAAATCCTAAATGCTGATGCACTCTCAATCCGCACCTCTACAAAGGTAACTTTGTTGTTTTGGCTTCTTTTTGTCGCGAGCATCGCGATGCCCTTTGCTTCTGTCCACATTCGATACCCGCCGGCGGCTGACTCATAACGCGCCGGCGTCAGTTCTATGACTTTCCTCTCTGTGCGCCCGCAGCGCACCCGTTTTCCTCACCTTTGTCTCTTCTTCGTTTCATCACCGAGCCGAACGGTCGGCTGACCGTTCGCTCTCGATAAATTGTGTGTTAGTCCTGTACGCAACACTTTTCTGATTGCTTTGAATTTTAGAATGTTAGGATGACGAGGCAGGAGGCAGCTCGTCTAAACGATACAATGACCAGCGAGATATTCAATGTTGTGACGTCACGTTCCACAAGCACCGACAATATTTTAACAGCTCTCCTTTTAAAACCGGAAGGGACGCAATTTAAGAAACATCGCAGCGAGAAAACAGCCCCGGACGGCAGCAAAGTAAGGAAAGATCATCGATAATAATTTTGATTTTTGAACATTTTAGACATCGTTTTTGATTACGGCGACACATGACGAAGCGGCGGAGTGGCTAGAGCGATTACTGAATAATGGGTTTCAATGCGTTGCCAACAACTTTACGATCAGTAAACGCGAAAACACAAAAAGCCCCTCAGTCCATTCTTGTTGTGGAGTTTCAAATTTAAGCACGTTTGCGCTCTTGAAGCATACGTTACATCAACACACATCTACGGTCATGTGGGAAAATGGCACGGACGGCAAAGTAGGCTTTTAGTTTCTAAGATTTACAAAATTTCTTTATTTTAGTTATCAGTATTTTAGTTTGTAATGATATTAAATGGAGGATTCGCGCGCAAATCGCGTTTAAATGCTAATAGCGCCATGTGGAATGCTTGAATTCGGGTTTGGCTTAGCATTGAACACGTGCGGTTCCCTTGACTAACGGCATTTTCAGATTTGACGACGAACATTGAGCTTTTAAAGGGACACGGACATGGTAAAAAAAGTCTTAGATTTTCCTGAATCGATGTGCGTGTCCTTTAACTCCATAAACAAAATTATCATTGATCATATTTTGAGGTTTACCGGCTGCGCGCGCTGTAATTTCTGACTCATGGGACTAATTCCGAAGTCTCTTCACTTAATTCCGAGGAATTGTGTAATGCAGAGACTCCCTTGACTTTTTTCCTCAAATTACTGTATTGCATCGGGAGTCAGACAAAATAAAACGAATTTTAAACCTCAAATCTCAAAATATGTACTACAAATTCACAAAAAACTTGCGTTTCTGGATAATCTGCTTTAAAGGGACAGTGACATCGCCCCAAAATGGTCTTCGATTTTTCTGAAATTTCGTGTACCCCCACTAATTCACCCTTGCGACCAAGATGGCGCTTACAGAATGTTTGTAGGACATCTCAGTCCTGAACTATAAAAAAAGAAAAATCGAAGACCATTTTGGGGCGATGTCACTGTCCCTTTAAATCTGCTTAGAAAATCTGCTTGATTATTTTTTTACTCCAATAACATCAGACCACTAAATTGTCTTAAATGTGGTACTTACAAGCGATCTCAATCTCAAAATATCAAAATAAATATTTAAAAAAGTCCACAGCGACTGCAAAGCACGAATTTTCGTCGTTTCTCGGCCATTCAGCCACAAACCTGTGTTTCAATGGCCGTTCCGACCAATTCGAGGTCGGGAGGAACGCTCATGCCGTCAGAATCAAGCAAAACGGCCGGAAATAGAAAAGGCGTGACCACGTCAAAGACGTAGGCTGGCGTGTAGGTCCATATTCGCAAAACCTAGCGCTATGTAACTCGATGAGTGTCGTATGAAATCTGATTGCACCGGTCGATTAAGTGGTATAAAAATTTGAGAAAATCGATGACATAGTTTGTACGATGTCCTTGTCCCTTTAAATGTGGTACTTAGTGCGATTTCTTTAAGTTTGAGTCAAGAATTCTGGTTAACGATACAATTTCAGTTTGACATGAAAACATCTCTTTACTCAAGAAACAATTCTATTCCCATGACTATTTTTTTTTTGAATTTGAACAATTATTAGGATTTGGATGCCGAGTTGCAGGAAGAAGTTCGCAACTTATTCGAGCAAGTTTAAGCTTCTCTGACGTCGATAGCATTCTCGCAAGCTGTGCTTTATTTGGACATGGAAAAGGGCTGTATGAAGACGTCAGAAGACGAAAAGGAGGCCCAAAAACTGCTGAAGAAAATCATCGAAAAAACTAAGAATCGCCCCGATCAACGATATCAACGATACTACAACTATCTATATTTGGATCCAGTACGTATCCCAGCAAAGCCCATAGAAGCCTCCTTTGACCAATTTTTGTCGGCCATTTTTTACGTTAGAAAAGGCATTAAAGAAAGTTTGCTACACCACGGGATCGACGCAAATCAATTCGTCGCACAGTTGTCCAACGTTGAGAGAACTCGTAACGGGCAGTTGGAAGATAGCAAAAAGAAATCCGCGGACCATTCGATGATCCAAACAATCTTTGGAACCTACGCGACTTCGTCTGTACAAGCCCTAATCCTCCATTTCAGTATGTGCGGGTAAACGCGGACGCAGAAACTGAGCTGCCGGAGAACTCCAACTTGGAGATGCGAGGCGAGCGCCAAAGTGCAATGAGTCCACAGGGGGTATTCGCGTCTTCCTCATCGCAGCGAGACCCAGCAGACCCAGTTTGTGAGCGGACAATGGATGGAAGGTCATAGACACGCATCAAAACATCATGACAAATACAAACGAAACGATGGAAAACGTTGTCGCTGAGTGACTTGCAGTGACACCTAGAAAGACGGATTTAACGCCGGGGCTCTTCAGCATCTGCACATACCGCTTGCAGGAGTGCTGGTCGTTGTCTTGACGCTTGAAGTAAACGTAGCGGGAACTGCTGTGGTCGTTGTGGTTGGGGCTACAGTAGTTGACTGAAAACGAGAGGAACTGAGGGTGATTAGACGAGCGGAAACTACGGTAGTCGAGTGGCGGATGGCGGAGGTTGTCAGTTGGAGTGGCGTTTCCGTTATGATTGGACGTATCGTGGTTGTTGGAGTGGAAGTGGCCGCTGTAGTTGGCAACGTGGTAGTGGAAGTGGAGATTACGGTAGTCGACTGGTGGCTGGTTGAAGAGGCGCTCGTTTTGGACTTTGATGTGGAAGCAGCGGGGCTAGTGGAGATGACCGATGGCAGCGTCTCTGCTGTCGTCTGTGATTCTGTGGACTGAGAACGTGCCGTTGTTGTTGTGGTTTGTGGGAGACCGTAGAGAGAATAGCGCGCCTTGCAGTTTAGCACCTCACACGTTGCATTCTGCTGTCTCTCGATGGTCACGTAGATCAATTCAGCTTCACAATTGCAGGTGTAGTTCAGTTGACCCGTTGGATTGACGAATTTCATGCTGAAAAAGTGAGATGAACGTTCCTTCAAGGCGGCCAATTCGTCGTAATTTACGGCGGAAACTGAGACCAGATCACCCTTCAAAGAGACAAGTTCCAAAGGCTGAAAACTCACGGAGATCCGTTGGGGAGCGGGAACGTAATGGTCAGATCCACGCAGCTCGGATCGTAGTCTTCGATGTCAAACGAGAAGAACAGCGATCCGCTCAGGATGATAGAGAACGTGTAGGAGAGGGGCATCGGACTTGCGGGGTTCGTCGCAACGTATCCTCTGTACACCGTGCGATGATCGGCGTGCTCGATCTGTCTCGATACAGTACACCGACCGTAACCCTTATCGTAGGCGTTCAAACTTTCAACAACGAGCACGTTTTCGTGCCACTCGGAGACGTTCGAACTGATTGCGACGGCGTTGCGGAGCAGAATCTCGTTGGAGAACGCGGGAATTTGATCGCTGCTGAAATGGAGCGATGAGGACTGAAGTGCGGAGTGACTCGCCTGAAGGAGAAGATTTCGAGATCGCTAGTTGGTTCGATTCCGGACTGAACTGCGCTGACGCTCATTTCAAATCCGTATGTTGAGCGGTCTTCTGAGCGAGCGAAGAGCTGAATTGGGGTTAAAGTGGCAGAGAACCGCAGCTACAGGCGTACAGCCGAGTAGTTGAGCTTGAATGTGGGACAGTCGGAAGTAGACCAAACCATGTTTAAGCCCGATGGAATGAGATAATAGGCCGGACAGTCGGCGTGGAGGAACACCGGTGTTGGCACGATGCCGTACACATTCCCGCCAGCAGGACCGCGCTTCGCACATGGGCCTGGGAAGCGTGATTACTTCAGTTTACTCAGCAACGCCGCCCCTACCGTTGACTTTCGCCTTCGACAGGAAGAGGAAAACCGAATCGCGCCATTTGTACGACGAGAACGGAACATTCTCGTACGCGCTACCGTAGTCGAAGAGAACGGAAGTCGTTGCGTCAGGGAAACAGTAGACACCGAAAAACTCGAGAATATCGATCTTCTTCAGAAATTGCTTGAAAGGAACTCTTTCGCTGGTGCTGGCGCTTCCTTCAATCGTTTGCAGAGTGACCCCAATGACCGCGGATTTGGCCGCAGCGCTTACAAAGAGGCACGTGGGCTCGTTGAGCGACACGTTTGCGACGCGATCGCCGCCGAACAACGTGAACGGAAGCTCACTTTCATGCTGCGCCAGTAAAAGGCGGTGATGACAACTGAATAGAAGAACGAAAACAAGAGTTTTGGTGCCTGAATTCAGAAACGAAGGTTTTTGGTTTCTTGCTAATCAGTTCAAAAGCATTCAGAGAATAAAAGTTGGGCCAAAGAGGCGCCTCCAACGCCTCTGGCTGCAGAGTGAATTCCCTTGAACAGAACAGCCTACGAGTTCTCCTTATTCATGCGGTTTCTCCACTGTTCAACTCCTCACTAACAGCCAGCTCTGTGACTGATCAAAGATCGTCTCCATGCCATTTGAAAGGAAAGGTGGCGTTCCATTCCCTCTCTGATCAATCAGCGTTGGTTCGCATCGGAAGAGGGGACGCCCGAGCCACGTCGCCTCCGAGCAATCGATTTTGCAACCAGTAAGTCGTTTCATTTGTCGTTGGAAAATCGTTCTTCGCCTTGCAGCATGTGATTGCTGTGGAAAACAAGCCTCTGTATTGGATACAGCCTAGGAGGAGCGCTAGCTTCGTTTCGAAACATTTTGCTAATGAAAAATGTGGTCAACCACGCGCTGGCAACGCTGGCTAGTATGCTGCTCATGCATCGAGATGTCGGCTATAGTTTGGGCGGGGCATTGGCATCAATTGCCTCGATCCGCTCAGCTGTCCTACAACGCCAGATTACATTCGGTCAGCCGCGGACCGGAGACACGTCATACGCGAATAACCATGACGTTTGGGTAACTGACGATCCGCCAACGTCACAAAACTTTTGTTTTCAGGTCCTCGTATCAAACAAGGCCCGAGTCGTCGACCAGTTGGACCCCGTTCCGACCCTGCCCCCAAGGAACTACATTGGGAACGACTGGGGACTACATTGGGAACGTCCAGTATCGTCATCACCCAGGCGAGGTCTACTATCGATAACCACGGCAACAAGGATTGCGCCGCCAATCTTCACGCTGAGAAGGTAACGGGAAAGTCGCTTACGTCACATTCTTCCTCATTTCTGTTTCCAGGTTCTGATTTGCCTTTTAACGAATTAAATTTCTGATTTTGCCAGTTTTGTTTGCTGCACTCAACGCCTGGCCAACTTCAGGTGATCTGAAACAACCCTCAAAGACAATAGATAGTACTGTAGATGGTAATGGCAATAGTTCCAGCTGAACCGAGATTCGAGGCACTTTGAAGCCATTCGTCGTTTCCGTAATCCGATTCCATCACTACCGTATCTCAATCGCCGATGCTGCTTTATGTTTCGATGCTCCTATTTCAAACGTGCGCTTTGGGAGTCGCGATTTGTGGCGCCATTTCGGTAACACACGTGAAAACAGGCCTGAACATTGGCGGCGGCTCCGTGTATTGTGTCTTTTAATAGGCTCCTCGCACATGACAAGCCAACTGATAAGAGCAACAGCCGCTCTCGCCTTCGAGAGGCTTCCGCTCCCCAGCGACATGTTCTTCCTCGTCATTCTGCTTTCTCTCTCCGTTATTCGCTCAGATGCGCAATGCAAATACGCGCAAGTCGCCTACAACGGCCAGTTCTACAACAACTCTCTGCGCTGGGTCGAAATCGAACGATCGACTCTTTTCTACGACTTTCGCTCGTCAACGCCCAACGAATCACTACAAATTGTCCAGTATTACAATAGCACAGACGAGTGAATTCCAGGTGTACGGTATCGTGTAAACTGCAATGCTTTCAGTTGGTACGTGCTGCCTGAGAACGAATCTCTGCTCTTGCCAGCTGAGAATTCAACTCAATTCATTCCCTGCGAGACCTGCGTGACTGATGCGTTCTTGGTGAAACGGTGGATTAACGAGACGTTCTACCGTTTCGACTTCAGTTTCTTCTGCGATAACTTTCCACGGCCAACTGAATTTGAATCCGGTCGATGCTACGATCTGTGCGTCAGCGAACTCGACCTGCAGAACTACACGTTTTGCTGCGAAGTTGATCCACGAGGAGCGGGTGACGCTGACCCGGCATTGCAAGGACTGTCGAATGTAGGAAGAAGGCAGCGGACGCGCTTACGAGTCAAAATTCAGATTCCGATCGATCACCACAACGTCCACACGATTCTCAACGAGTCGCTGAAATATTCCGCGATGGGAGAGCAGCTGAACGCCGACGACGTGACGTGTTTGGCGGCGATAGTGCACAACGCGTCGCTATTGGACGCGCTGAGTCATCCGGTGAGTCGTGTTATCAGCCCGAGCGGCGATAGTTGCTTTCTTCGCGTGGGGCGAAGACTCGAGAACCACTGCATTCATTCTTGTTTGGCTTGAGCTGACGAGTTTATCGCTTTTCTAGCGTTCTAAGAGCCAAAACACACAGAACGCTAAAGCATTCAATTTACAGACCTCCTACTAATCTCCTCTCATCTCACCCGAGAGCTTCAGTACAGCGATTGTAATCCCTCGGCAGCTTAGGTCTGATTAATCCGCTCTGAAATGCGTGCGATCTAGCGCGTCGATTGATAACGCGCTGGACATTCGTCTCTAATGCCATGTTCGCATCAATTGCTGTTGCTCTGTGGACATCTTTGTGCGTTATTTCCGCCTACAATTGCCCTCTTATGAACGTCTTCTTCACTGATGGCGATGAAGGAGTCGATCTCTGCTATCAGAGGGCGTACAGTTCTAGTAAATCTGGCACCGTTCTCACTTACTCGCGCTACTGGAATTCACGATTAGACGAGTTGGAGATGACTGTGACCGGTGAAAGTAGGATTAGCGCATTCATGATGCATACAGCGCGGATTCTTGTAGATTACCCGACGTTTCACTACTTCCAAAGCTCCGGCTCTTCAACGCCTCGTCATTTCGATGTCCTACCGTCAACCTCGATTCAAGAAGGCTCTCCTCAATCACCGTGTTCTTTAACAGAAGCGATTGACGCGGCAATGGAACTTGCAATCTACGTGAATTTCCCTTCCGAAGGCGCTTCCGGTCGCGTCATCGTGCTGCCAGATCAATGTGTTCTCAGAAGTGAGCAGAACGACGGAGGCGCGCAATATTGCATTTGTTGCGGAGAATTCACTTCATTCTGCGCGGGATTCAAAGGTCCGTCGCCGACTCCGTGGACGCGCCCTCATTCTATTCCCACTACGACTGAATTGTCGACATCTCGAGCAACGACGAACCGGCCAGAAACTAGTAGTCAATCAATGCGAACTGCGTCAACGCGAAGTTCCACTAGGAGTTCAACTGAATTGTCGTCTCATTTGACTGCTTCCTCAAGCCAAGAGTACTCAAAATCAACATCGTCGTTGTCCTCACTTTCCAGCAGATCAACAGTAATCCCCACGCTGCCGCCCAACATCGCCTACCCGGGCGCGCATCCGGGACTCAAGAATCTCACCCACGTTCGTTTTCAAGCGGCATTCTTCCATCTAAGGCCGCTTTAGATTCCGATCACCAACAACACCGTCGCTCAACTCGTGATGAATCAGTCGTTGATCTACTCAAAGTTGGGAGGATCTCTCCATCCGGACGACATCTCGGTTCTCTCCATTTTGTTCCACAACACTTCAATGTTGCAAAAAATTGAACCTAAAGTGAGTTGTGTTATGCTTTGTTTTATTACAAGATGCGCTCTTGTAAGCATTAACAGAGTCAAATTTATATTTAAACCTTTACAAACACCCGTATACAAATATCCCGGACAGTACACCTATAGCTCCTTTCTTACTTATTCGCGTTACTGGAATTCAGGATTTGACGATTTGGTGCCTGTGCCAAGTCCTCTGCTATCAATGTAAACCGCAGTTTTATTAACACTTATCGTTGCTAACCATGCGCTGCTCAGTTCCAGTTTAACGCCATTTTCACTTCAATCAGTGATCGCTACTCTCTCTCATGTGACAAACGATTAGAATACGCATTGTTGTTGTAGCCGTGCTTGTTTATTCTATGGGTCGATTCCTCATTCCAGTTTAAAGTCATCTTTTAAGTCACTGTTTGCTGCTCTCTGAAGAGAGAAACGACTAGGCTAGGCTTTGTTGCAGCCCACGTAATCTGTACTTTACTTCACTTGTCTTATCAGAGACATTCCGACGCGGCGATTTCCTTCCAGCCGCGCTAAATCAATAATCCGCAGGAAAGTCTGCAAGACGAGCTCGCTCGTACACCTGATAGCGTCTTGTCATTCCCATCTTCTTCTCTCCAAATGGGTCTCGCAGTGCTTCTGGCTTTCCTTCTCTCCCTCCGACCTTCACTCTCCACACTCAGCTGTCCGACCCAAACGATTCGCTACTTCGATCAAATCTCTCCGAGTCGCAACGTTCAGTATTCCATCGAGCAACTCTTGACTCCCTACAGTATCTACTCAATTCAATACTCGGACATTGAACCATCCACTTTTCCCGGCTACATTCTTGTTGCCAACAGGTTTTTACGAAAAAAGTAAGATTCCCGCAATAAGGGGCGATTGTAGTGTAATGGAATACTGTAGACTGACAGCAGACGCGTCAAACTACGAAATCCAACTTCTGGTTGGTGAAACAATCACCGACAGCTACGAGTATCTCGATGTGGTCCACTCGATTCAATTCGAATTTGGCGGCGGTGAAGTCTTCGAGACCAGCTACACCAACTGCAACCTCGTGCAGAAGGGAACCTGCGAGTTGCATGCGTGTCCGGGGCAGACGTTCATCTGCACCTGCTGCAAATTCGAAGGATTCCATGATTGTCCGCGCTCTGACGACTCTCAGACGACCACCGTGCCAGAAACAAGTACAATTGCGCGGAATCCAGTCAGGACAACTAGCCTTATCGAGTCAACAACGGAGAGGTCGACTTTGACGACCACATCTATCGATCCGACAGGAATGCACCCAAATGTGACTTTCCCTGACGCGAAAATCGGACTGAAGAACTTGACTGAAGTTGATTCTCTTCAGTTTCTAGATTCTAAGGCAAAATTTAGATCCCGATGACCCACAGCACCGTTCACTACATAATGAATCAGTCTTTGGTGTATTCAAGGCTTGGAAATGGGCTCGAAGCTGATGATCTGACTGCGCTGTCGATCCTCATGAGCACCGCGTCTCAATTGACCCAATTGGATCATGATGTGAGTCGTGTTATTTCTTGTTAAAGCGTATTATTCAATTTGATGGACAAGACTGAAAAATGGTCGATAGATTGAACTCCTGTTGTTAGAAGTAGTAGTTTATCGTGACTAACACAATTCTCTTATCAGTTCCATCTCTTCTCATCGCTGTCAATCATCGATTTTTGTCGTTTTTCACCCGGCCAGCTCCTGGGATGCTCCTTTCCGTCTTCCTCTTCCCCTTCGTACCTCTCGTTTTGACGCTAAACTGTCGTTTCCAACGAATTCACTATTTCAACCCCGCATTTCCACGTAGCAACGTCCAGTACACCGTTGACGTGTGTCCTCTCACCCCAACCGAGTATCTCATCTCGTATTACGACCTGCAGCCCTTCAACGGCCATGTGGAAGTCTTCATTCCTCCAGATATCCTCATGTAAGCTGGAATTGAGGTTGAGTTGACCTCTCTGGTGGCAATTCTAGTCTTACAGCGTTGTCGTCGGTCTCCGGAGTCGGATCACTTTATGAAGAGATCTACGATAGCTACGAGAATCTGCTTCTGATCCACACGGCTTATCCGGACCCGCAAGAAGGATTGATTGCCTTCAACACGAGCTACCAGAACTGTGATCTGGTGAAGAACGACACGTGCAAAGTCTACAGATGCCCTGAAAACACCTTCATTTGCACCTGTTGCCAGAACACCTTCAATTGTTCCATTCCTGAAGATTACACGACAACTACAGTAGTTGGGACGTCTACGAGAGCAACGACCGGATCGATTGCACCAACTGATTCGCACCCAAATGTGACTTTCCCTGACGCGAAAGTTGGACTCAAGAATTTGACAGAAGTTCGTTTCCGTCAGATTGAAGATTCTGATGAGAACTTTAGATCCCGATGACCCACAACACCGTTCATCACATAATGAATCAGTCTTTGGTGTATTCAAGGCTTGGAAATAGTGTATTTGGCTAATCATGAGCACCTCGTCTCAATTGACCCAATTGGAGCATGATGTGAGTCGTGTTATTTCAAGTTTTGATCGGTAATTATGAGTACCAATCGTATTCCCCTAGAATCGTTTGCGTAGTGTATTTGGCTAATTCTTATCTGTTCTCTGTTAACAGTAAACAACGACGACCCAGCGTCGTTGTTGAGCGGCATTTAGCCTATCTGAAATGAGTCGTGTTACATGCAATTCTCATTTGGCCTTTGATCGCGATTAGCGGGAAGTGCAACAACTACGAAGCCAACTTGGCACTAGACGACTTGGCGCCGAACAATCGTATTTTGGCAGGCTTGTACTAAGTGGCGACGTCAGGTTGACACGTACCGGCAACAACCAACAGAATTCCTATCGGCGCTTTGTGTTTCCTGATTCCTATTCGAGGCTCGGGGCGACGCAATTCACTCTCTTATCGCAACTGGTGCACACTTTGCAATCCGCTATTAAAGGGACACCGTCATGAATGACGACTGTTGTCCGATCAAAGTGAAATTTCGCATAGAGACTATATCGGGGACGACGGAATTTTTGGTGAAGTCAGAATTTTTGAGCACTGGAATTTAGGGGGGTGCTTGAAAACGGTGGGTCCTGGAGCGAAATGATTGCGCGCCTCTCGGCTGTCAACTGTAGCTGTTTGTGCTTGTTTGATCCAAACCAGCATTTTGGGGCCTTTTCACGTAATTCTGATGGCATGAGAGTTCTTCGCGACCCCGAATTGGTCTGGAACCGCCGTGGAAACACAGAATTGAGGCTGAATGGCCGAGAAACGCAAAAAAATCGCGATTTCCACGCGCGTCGCTTTTCTAAGTCCAAGTTGACCAGGAAATCATGAATTTTCGTCGTTTCTCGGCCGTTCAGCCACAAACCTGTGTTTCCATGACCATTCTAGACCAATTCGAGGTCGCGAAGAACTCTCATACCATCAGAATTACGTGAAAAGGCCCAAAAATGCTGGTTTTGATCAAACAAGCACAAACAACTACAGTTGACAGCCGAGGGGCGCGCAATCATTTCGCTCCAGATTTCCTAAATTCCAGTGCTCAAAAATTTTGGTCACCGCCAAAAATTCTGACTTCACCAAAAATTCCGTCGTCCCCGATATAGTCTCTATGCGAAATTTCACTTTGATCGGACAACAGTCGTCATTCATGACGGTGTCCCTTTAACGGTTTCATAAAAGCGAATTAGCTAGGGTTTATATTGCTTTCGAACCACCTTTGCGCCTCTTATCGCCACAACGTTAAAGCAGCATCAAACGCAATCTATTCAGTTCTGTTGCGGCACCGACCCAACGCGATGTGGCTCTTATTCCTCCTCGCTCTCTCTCCGCTCCTTCTTCAGGCCGCAGTGCCATCAACTCTTCTGGAAACTCGCAATATCTACTATATTCTACAGCCCTCTCCATCATTCCACTACAAAGTGGTCTACTATCGGGACGGAGACAGTTCTATATTGTCTAACGTTTGCACTCTTCAATCAGCATCGTTAGGATCGTTGTTCGAAGGGATAACCATTACGTCGGGCAATATCACCGAAACGTATTTTATTCAACTTGGCAATCATGTTCTTGACGAGCGATTTAGACTGACGCTCTCCTCCCAGCCTGTGGTAATGGCTGGTGAAAACCCACTTGTAACGACTTTCGTCTATCAAGAAGATTTCCGCTTTACTGAGAAATATACCCTGGATTTTGGAGTTGACTTCTTGGACAATCCATGCTCGCCCTTCTACGCTTCTGAGGGAAGCAGCTGCATCCAATACTCTTGTCCAATTGGCTTAGCATGCGTTTGCATAAACGCAATAATAGATAACTTGGGGTGTCCAGACGTCTACTACGCGTTCAGTTCAAGCTCAACTTCCACGTCAACAACAGCATCTACAACTTTAAAATCAAGTTCCAACAGTTCTACGTCCCCATCAACAACTATCCTCTCTTCAACTACAACTTTTCAACCCTCCACTCCATCCTCCACAGCGAGCTCTACGCCGCCGACGTCAAGTTCAAGTTCGACTTCGACTCAGTCAACTTCAACGTCATCTGAATCCTCTTCTCCGTCGGATTCCAGTTCTACTTCCACAACAACGTATCTTAATTCTACCGTAATCCCCACGTTTTCGCCCAACATCTCCTACCCGGACGCGCATCCGGGACTCAAGAATCTCACCCACGTTCGTTTCAACTCGATTTCTCCAAGGATAAGCCGCTTTAGACTCCGATTACCAACAACACCGTCGCGCAGAACGTTCTGAATCAGTCGTTGATCTACTCGAAGATGGGAGAATCGCTCCACCCAGACGATGTGACGATTCTCTCGATTTTAGTCCACGAGACATCCGTGCTGCCTAGCATAGAGCCTCCTGTAAGTCGCGTTAATTCGTCATTTTATTATGCTTGACCGACTGAATGGGTCTTGAAGTGAACTGAAAAGCCAATATTAATGGAGCACCTTGGCGCACTGAGCATTCGGGCTTGTTAACCTGGTGTGAATTCCAGTGGAGTTAACTTAGCAGAACGTGTTTCTGTCCTGTTCTTGTCAAACGAGAATCGAAATGCGCCTGCCTCTTATGAGAATAATTTAATCGTCTGACTTTTCTTGACTGTTCCTGGACTTTGTCTGGTTTTGGATCAAAACTCAGCTGGCTTTATCCTTTAAAACGGCATTTCCCTTCGCTGATGCGAACAGAACCATTTCACGTGACTTGGCGGCGGTTTATGTTTCCCCTCTTATCAGCCCCCAGAATCAATCAATCGACACACTCGAATCAGTTCCGGTGCGCTGTCAACCGATCGGTATGTGGCTCCTTTTCCTCCTCGCTCTCTCTCCGCTCCTTCTTCAAGCCGCAGAGCAACCAATTACATCTCGTTATGTCTACTACGCCGTCTCTCCGACTTACTATTTTAACTATTCTATTTCCTACTCTACGCCAGGCGGCTCACAACTCGATCTCAGCGTTGTGAATATCACCTACACGCTTGGGTTAACGTCCTTACCGTCGCCGTTGCCAATGTTCGCGCTCAGAGCGCTTGGATCCTTTCAATCAATGTATGCTGGTCAAAGAGACCCCTGAGTTCCTGATGAGTGGTTTAGGCTGACCGCCTCCAATCCTGTGACGGTGAGCAGCAAGGGTGCCCACCAAACGGAGTTGAATTACGGAGATTTCGACCTCAGAGAGACTTTGGTAGAAGGTCTACTATCCGAGATCAACTCGCCCTACTGCTCGATCATGCCCTCTGATCTGCGCAGTTATCAATGCTATCAAATTTGCTGCATTTCTGGCGTAATTTGCTACTGTCTGGACCAAACAATTGACCCTGCAGCATGTCCGGAAGTCGCCGGGTCAATGAATTTGAGTTCGGCGTCGACAACAAGCTTAACAAGTTGCAAATCCAGTTCCATTTCTCTGACCAGCTCCCCTGCAACTCGAACTGCACAATCCTCAAGTATGACGTCTCTTCCGGCTTCTTCAACCGTAATCCCGACGTTGCCGCCCAACATCTCCTACCCGGACGCGCATCCGGGACTCAAGAATCTCACCCACGTTCGTTTTCAAGCGGAATTCTTCCATCTAAGGCCGCTTTAGACTCCGATCACCAACAACACCGTCGCTCAGCATGTTCTGAATCAGTCGTTGATCTACTCAAAGTTGGGAGGATCGCTCCGCCCAGACGATGTGACGATTCTCTCGATTTTAGTCCACGAGACATCCGTGCTGCCTAGCATAGAGCCTCCTGTAAGTCGCGTTAAATCATACTTTCGCTATTATTCTGTTGTACTGGTGCGCATTAGTAATACGGTAGATATTGGTATCGCATTGCATTCGGAAGATGCAAACTATAACAATAAGTCGATCGCCTTAGCAGTACGCTTTTATCAAGGATATAGTAACTTTGGTCAATTTAATCGTCACGTTGTGGCAAAGAAAGATTGATGAAACGCAGTCTTGGTTTGTGTGCCTTTGAAAGCGTGTCGTTCGTTTTGTGATCTCGGAATTTGATCATCTTCAATTAGTAATACGGTAGATATTGGTCTATAACAATAAGCCGATCGCCTTAGCTGTACGCTAAGGCGATCAGAATTTGATCATCTTCAAACTCATCTTTGTGGTCTAGCTGACGAGACAGAGCCGCGTGTTGCAATTCGACCCCCTTCGCTTTCTTATCGCGGCAACATTGTCGCACTTCGTTCGCTCTAATCACTCGTCGTGGCGTTTACCTAACGCAATGTGGTCCTTATTTCCCGCTCTCCCCCTACTCATCCAACTGTACTGTACGAGCTCCGAGGGCAAAACCATCAATGTGTACTACCGAGATGGACTCAGCCAGCGAAACGATTATTCCGCCAACTTTTACTACAAGATGACCTTTTTGGGGATTGATGACAATCCACAGATTGAGTTCCATCTTGGTCCTCCGCTATTTGGTGGGACGGTTGATATCAACGATGTCAGCAGCATTAAAGAGTTCGCTATCTGTTTGCAAGCAACGTGGTCTAAACAACGCGTTTTAGACTTACTGTAGCCGCTAATGATGTTACGGTGAATGCAAACGACGTGGAGATCACCGTCACTTCCAAAGATTTTGACCTCCGCACAATATGCTTCGTTGACGACAGAGGAAAGCTGCACAATCAGCATTATCCGTCCAGTTGCAAGCGAGTCGAGGCCGGAAACTCCTTTAAAAATGGCCAGTGCTATCGCTTCACCTGTCCGAACGACAGCGAATTTTGCTACTGTCCAGAGAGAGAAATCGATTCCACGATTTGTCCTGATTTTCAATTTTTGTCGACAACAACGAGCACTTCAACGAGCACTACAACTCAAACTCCAAAATCAACTTCCAGCTCACTGTCCCCATCATCAAGTTCCAGTTCACCGTCCTCACATCATTCAACACTGCGTTTGACTCCATTCACCCTGACTGCAACTTCACATTCATCGTCGGTTCTCAGTTCTACAGTATCCTCTACGCCCCAATATCCTCGCATCTCTTATCCAGACGCGAATCCGGGACTCAAGAATCTCACCCATGTTTGTTTCAGTCCGAAATTCCGCACGCAAAAACCGCTTTAGACTCCGATAACGCCAGACAACGTCCATTGCGTGCTGAATCAGTCGTTGACCTACGCAAAGTTGGGAGAATCCCTCCATCCGGACGATGTCACGATTCTCTCGCTTTTAGTCTACAACGCGTCAATGTTGCCGCAGATTGAATCTAAAGTGAGTCGTGTTAAGAACGTTTAAGTGGGTTTTTGGCACTTTTGGGTTTTATTGCTTGGGGTAATTAGTAGAGTGATTACCGTATGTGTAAACCTGATGTGTCCAGGCGCCCAGTGAATTTGGTACAATTCTGGCTCTTTTGATGTCAAGTTAAACGCCTCTAAAAGGTGCACTACAAAGTACGATACGGTTAGCCAAGAACGCTTCTGAAGCGTTACAACCGCCAAGTCAGCAGCCAGGTTATAGCTGTCTTGTGGACTCGAATCAAGCATTTACTTCAAACACTCATTTCAAGATTTCCGCACAACAAACTTGCAAACGACCGTTGCAGCCTCAAAGAAACAGAATCCGTCGTTCCAGTTGCCCGATTCGTCCTCCGAGAACGCCAAATTGTGGTCGAGAATCATCTGCAATTCGTCTTTCTGAGCCAGAAGCTCCACGCGTCCACTCACATGAAGACAATCTCCGGAGTTGTCCGGCTGCTTGAAACCCCAGCGTTTGTAGTTCCACGGCGATCCGTCGAGCCATTCGAATTGCCCACTCTGCGGGGACTTCCGCGCTCCCAGCAGCGCTTCCCGGGCATTCGGATACATCAGAGTCAAATGGTCCCAAATGAAGAGATTCTCCTCCAGCGAGTGAATCGACGCCAACTCCCACTGCGGCCCCAAACTGCTGCAATATTCGATTCCCTCCCAGTAGTTCTTGTTCTCCGCGAATCTGTACGGAATTTTGGGGAAGAACTGCGCGCTGGCGTTTACGTAGAGCGCATTGGTGATCGGGGAAGCTGAAAACACGATTGGGATACGGTAACGGTGATCACTGGCCTACCAGCCGCTGTGACGAGAGGGAGAAGACCGAAAAGGAGAAGAATTTTCATGACGAATTGAGGAAACATTGAATTTCGGTCGCCTTTTATGTGCAAAACTGGAATTTCAAGCATGTTGCTTTGCGGTGGTGACTAAACCGGCATTTCGATGACAGCGCCACATGGCAAGGTGCTAATTACGTCAGTTGTGCTAGTTGGATTTGGATTGCCAATGACAATCGGACTGTAATCGGCCCATACAGATCAAGAAGACAAGAAGATTTGGGATTGAGGAAGATGAAGACATCAAAACGTTCTGAATTGCTTCACTTTCGCGTTTCTTACTGATCTGCGCCATCGTTGAGCAAACATCCCAATTAAAGACCCCCTACCAATCCCCCTATCAGCGTCGTTTTATCACTCTGCGGGCAATGCGTTAGCATTCTGCAATCAGTCGTGACGTTGTCGACCAAACGCAATGCGACTCCTCGTCGTCGTGCTTCTTTCCTTTCCTCCAAGCTCTGCTTTGTGGTACATCTACTTCATCGACGGCGCCTCCGTCGATGGCAACTTCTACTGCGGCATTCATTTCTCTGAACGCTCTGTCGATTACAGTCTTGGGCCTCCTTCGTTCAAGGGACGCTTGGAAGTGGCCGTCTCTGTGAATGAAACTTCCAAGAGGTAGAACTTCTTGAAGACGGCCAATCTGTTCATTTACGTGCACTTCTAGCTCCTTTGCACTCACGGCGGATTCAAATGTGAGCGTAGCACTGCATACCGGGCTGCTTGTCCTCTCCCTCATCTATAGAGATGCTCTTGATTTTACGTTTTCTGTCAATGTATCGTCAGATAGAGCTGTTGTGGATACTTCTGGCAATTCTGAGTGTACTCCCGGTGGGGCATCATCACCAATATGTACTCCGGCTGCCGCATGTGATAAAAAAAAGAGCGCTTTCTGCATCTGCCCTGCGTTCTCTCTTGACTTTGCCTCTTGTCCTGGATTTGTTCTCCCAAACACGACGACTTGGAATCCGCCAAGCTCCTCCTCAACGCTTCCTGATTCAAATTCCACTTCAACAACGCCATATCCCAACTCTACCGTAATCCCCACTCAAACGCCCAGCATCTCCTATCCGGACGCGCATCCGGGACTCAAGAATCTCACCCACGTTCGTTTCAAAAACGTCCTAGCGCGTAAGCAAAGGCTGATTCAGACTGCGATAACGAATGAAACCGTTCATATCGTACTGAATCAGTCGCTGATTTACTCGAAGATGGGAACTTTGCTTAATCCGGACGATGTGACGATTCTGTCCGTTCTGGTCCATAAAGCGTCTCTTTTGAGAGGCGTCAAAGCGAATGTGAGAAGCCTAAACGAAAGCCTTCCGTCCTTTTGCATTCAATTTCGGTCTTTCAAATGCGTCTTATCGTTCAGGTAGCGACGTTACTCCTCGAGAATGTCAACTACATGCAGGGAGCGAGTGTGGAGACCTTTGCGGAGAGCAACCAACCGGGCAGAGGTGACGGAAGCACCCAGAGGTCTGTCTTTCTGCACAGTTCCATTACCGTAACCCTCCTCTCTGCTTCAGGATCATCAATGCAGTGCACAACACCGTCAAGAACCTCGAGCATCCAAACTTTGAGTATCTGAGCGGCGAACTCTTGGGTCTACGGTCGACAAACGACTTCAGCGATCAGTTGACGATCGCGCACGACGGCGACGAATTCGACGATCGGCACTCCGACAGCAGCGTTGCGTCGATCACAATCCCGAAATCGGCGATGGAAGGAGGTGCGACCTGGTTTCAATCCCTCAATTCACGCCCATCCTAGGCAATCGAGCCTATGTGGCCTATTGGACAACGAATAAGCTGTTCATCCCTGAGCAGATCACCTACGGACGGTCGACCGACCACAAAACGACCTACATCACCTCATTGAGCCACGCGCAGAAATGCAGTCAGACCCTGACGCCCTCTGGTCGCGATCCTGTGCTCACGGGTACGGTAATGGGGAAAGAACGAGCGACCCACAGCAGCTGCAAGCGATCATCACATACAACAAAAAGAATGTTTGTGTTGCACTGCGCGTACTAGGATTACGGTAGTTTTCAGTCTCTGCATCCCCTGCATGGCGAGTACAAGGTGACTTGGTGGAATACAGATGTGATGGATTGGTCTCGACAGAAGCAATGCGAAATGGTCCACAAAACGGGCCTGGTCGAAGCGCACTGCTATCATTTGACCGATTTCACCCTGTTGGAGGTGAGTTCTACCGTAATTCTCACTCAAAATCACGCGTTTTAGGATGGAATGCAAAATGACCCGCTGGTCTGCAACGTTGCACTCCAGACGATCGCGTACATCTTGAATATCCTCTCCATCATCTCGTTAATCGTGTTCATCGCATTCAGGTTCGCCTCATTACCGTAACCGCTCCGTCAGTACCGGAAAGTGTTTAGAACTGCAACCTTCTTGGCCAAAATCAAGCGCTCCAATCGTTCCTCGACGACCCAAGCGCTGATCGACCGCTTCGTCCACCGACTCGACGCGAACGAACCGATCCTCGAGGACCTCATGTACACTTCGTTCCTCCTCGTCTTCTACATCTTCTTCACCTGCTTCAAGGATCAGCGCGCCGCGCATTCGTCCTGCGAGGCGATGGGAGGCATCTCCTACTTCCTATTCTTATGGTACTCAGTGCTACAGTAACCCAAAACAGTCTCCTTTACAGTATTCCCTTCCAAATCTTCGTTTTCGCAGTCGGTGACGTGGCGCTCCGCCTGAACTACCGCAATGTGGGCAAATACGCGTCGCCTTTGGTGGCATTGTGCGTCAGTGTGGGTTCGTAGACCGCGTGTCTTGTCTTTTGGTTGAAAATGCGGTCTTTAGTGCTCTCGTTCGCCATTACCGTAGGCCTCGGAGCGGGAAGTGACTTCTTCAGGAGGAACGATCAATTGTGAGTTGCGGGAAATCATTCCAAACCCAAAATCTTGCTCCAGCTGCTGGATCCGACCGACCTACGTCGTTCCTGGCATTGTCCTGCCGCTGGTGTTCATCTTCTCCACCGGAATCATGTCTACCGTAACCGTGGCTTGGGCGATTTTCGATCGAAGAGGCGGAAATGTAATTTCTGTCATTTCGCATTCTAACGCGTCGGGATCTTGCAGAACGATTTGACTTCGTGGCAAACGAAGAGAGAACGACTTCTTCGCATCGTCAGAATCGTGCAAATGCAGCTTCATCTCGGATTGCCCTGGGTAAGCCTCGCTACAGCGCTAGCCTGACGTTAATCAACGATTTTGAGATCTTCCAATTCGCTTCACTCGCGTTCCCCTACGTCACCGTGTGGCATTTCCTCTTCTCGTTCACCAACGACAGCCAGGGAATCATCCATCTCCTCATCTTCTTCCTCTTCAAACGAATCGAAAATCTGCGCAGAGATCACGAGGAGGATCGACCGGCAGTCGACCCGAAGCAGGCGTTTGAGCAGGAGCGCTTCGACCAGGATCTGCTGGCGGAGTACTTGTCGCAGGCGCAGGAGAACAAGAAAAGTCCGAAAGTTTCGGTGAAAAGGCCGCTGGCGGCGCTTGAGTCGCAGAGAGTAGAAGAAGAAGAAGATTTGAATGTGAGCGATCTTGTGAGGGAAGCTCCCAGGAAGCGGTCGGCTGGGACGTCTGGAGATGTGGTCCAACCGCAAGGAGCGATCGAAGCCATCGACGCGAGTAAAGATTCCGATTGCGCACCAGAATGCGAGAAAAGAACGCTGGTGAACGAGCCGACCTACGAAGAGATCGTAGACGCGCCTGTAGGCTATTT
Source organism: Steinernema feltiae (assembly GCA_007213375.1). Classification (NCBI taxonomy): domain Eukaryota; kingdom Metazoa; phylum Nematoda; class Chromadorea; order Rhabditida; family Steinernematidae; genus Steinernema; species Steinernema feltiae. Next base: position 25,451 of record MQUG01003130.1, on the reverse strand, counting down.
GCGAACTGCAGTTGACAGTAACGCAGCGAATTTAGGTGCAAAATCACTACGACATCCCTCCAGCCGACGAGAGCTATCCGGACGTCCTGCGGCGATTGGAACAGAGCGGATACCCGAAGAATCCGAGGATGGTGGAAATTGTGAATGCGACGTTTGAAAGTCAAGATAGCCAAATGGAAGACGACTTGAGGGAGATGGAAGGGATGGACGATGAAGAGTTCGAGGAGATCGATGAGGGAACGGAGTCGTCGGGCGACGTGGATTTGGAAGGTGGGAGTGCGAACGAGAAAAGTTGGGCGGAAAGGTGCGCTTGCAGATGTTCCCACACACAGGCCAGCTGAGCCGTCGAATGAGCATCCAGGAACGCTTCCCAGTATTGTTGGAGATTCCGGAAGCGAGCTGCCCGAAGACGCCAGCCCGACTCATCTTCCTAATTTCCCGAAGAACCCCACCGATCAGCCTGACAAAGATCGCGCTATCAGTAAGTCCTCGCCCAACAGCCAATCAACCTGATTCTCCGTACTTCAGACTTCATGGCTCATGAAAACGAGCGATCCGAGTTGAACTGGCTTGGCCGCTTAGGAAAGAAGCCGCAGACCAGCGATACGGAGACTGACGAAGAAGAGCTGCGATCGAATGGACCCCGCGTCGCACCCCTACACCGTCCTCCTTCATACGAACCTCCACCACCGCCGCCGCCCCCTCAAGAAGCCCGAAAACTGCCACAAATCACCACTGAACCTCCTTCTGACGACGAAAGCGACTCGAGCGTGCGACGAAAATGGAAAGATCACCTCCAGAAACAGGAAAACATAGATGAATCGTGAAAATGATCTTGATGAAAATGACAATGATCTGAGGCTTTAATTAAATATGATGAATATTACTTACAAAGCCAAAATGAATGCAAGCAATCCTTCCACTCCACAATAAGATCCTGAAAGCACGGAAATCGTTCGTAAAATTAGGCTCTAGCACATGGAACCAACCTGCAACTCGTTTTCTTCGATTATCTGTATCCTGGGAGGATGCAGGCAATCGGAGAGATGCACCAAAGCGCCTTTCTTGATCGTGGGGAGATCGCTGAATCCCGGATCCGCGTTCACAGCTGCGAGAGAAGCGACCAGCCGCAGTTTCTGCTTATGATTTGGTTCTTCGAGGCTGACGCTGCTTGTCTTCCACCCCACGAGCATTAATTCATCCCCAAAACTGCCGATCGCGTCGATTTTCCCACGGTAGTACAGTTCGTTATGGCGGCCGTACTCCTCGATCTTCATGAGCGAATTCGCGACCAGATTCTCGCGGAGAAACGGCAGAACAGGAATCAAGTAATCGCGTGTCATCTCTTGCTTGATGGAATTCAATACTTCGTCGTTGCTTCGCAAAATCTTTCCAAATTTCCGGAATTCCAGGAGAAGTTTTCTGATTTCATTGCGCACTTGATCTCCGACTAGGCGTTTCTCTAAAATACCGTAGCGTTATAATAACCAAAGAACAACGACCGACCATTCGATTTGAGCGCAAATCTGGCTTCACCCATCTGCTTCATCATCTGACAGCGCCATTTCTTGTCTTCTGACCGATAAGTGTCCACAATGATGTCCGAAATCGTCGGATAGTGAAGTGTCAAATCCGCGCGCATTTCGGAGGGTGGAGGACAGCGAACGTTGGGCTAAATGATGGATGAATGCAGCGGAAACACGTGGAGAACTCACAAACAACGGAACATCAGCAAACGGATTCACAGTGCGTTCGATTGAATTGATTTTCGGGAGATCAAGAAGGATCTTCACCCCTACGGTGGACAGAGAACGAGTTCTCATCTCTAAATCCGTGAAATGAGAATGGAACGCGAAGAAATCGACTTACTTGGACCTCAAGCAGCTGATGAAAGGCATGATCAGCATTCGAGCAGCGTGGAACACGTGGAAACTGTCTGAAAACATGACATTCCACGTCGTCACAGAGAGAGTGACACGCCACACACATCGAATTCGCTGCGCATTCGCGTCAGTCATGAGAACCGGCTATTAATTCGGGCTTCCGCTCAGACAACGTGATTTTCGCTTTCTCCACCTGCTCTGTGCCATAAATGCCTGAATGCAGCGCACAAAAAACAGCGTCGATCACTTCTCCGGACGTTTTCGCGTCGGGAAACGAGCTCATTCGCTGAGCCAACAATCCCAAATCGTTCATAAAACGCAGAAGATATAATTTTATTGTTCACATCACAATCGCGCTCCCGTCGATCACTGCGGAAGACCCTGAGGACACATCGTGCCAACATAGGAGACCTGGTTCGCCACTTCTCCGGCCGTCGGAGCGTTCACCGCTTGCGTAATCGCTAAATGGGAACACGGTGAGCATTATAACGCCACCGGAAGCTTCCATAAATACCTTTGATTGGGACGGTAATCGTAATCGGTTGAGCTCCAGGCTTCGCAAACGGCGCCTTCGGATCGTAGATGCCAATGGGAGCGGGTAAGTAGTGAATGACCATCTTGCTATCCGCTGGAGGACCGTACTAAACAACGATAGAGCCAGATTAGATCGAAAATCAACTCACATTGCGCGTAATCATAACCTGACGACTCTGACGGACGCCGATGCAACCGAGAACGGGCTTGAACGCGTAGTCGTTGTTGTTGTTGCATTTTATCTTGAAAGCGAGACGTTCGGCGCCTGTGTTGGTCAGCATCAGATGAACAACGGCGCCGGTTGCGGGCACCTGAAACGAGAATCGAGTGAGGCGGAGATAGCGGCCGGACTCACCTCGAAAGCCGCAGGTTCCACGTTCAGAGCGACGCTCATCGTTCGGCGGTGGCGACCGACTTCTGCAGACCTGATTCAAGCAATGAATTCGGGTGGTGAGGGACGGGCAGCGCAGCAGGCGCGCTGTCTGCAAATGCGTTCTCATTATCAACTGGAATTGAGGTCAGATTTGGCTTGATCTTGGTTTTCACGTACATTGTAGCTCTGTCACGAGGCGAGAAATGCGCTTTGGATGACAGAGATCACTGATAAAACTCGGTCGTTGATCAGCTGCTGACGTCTCGTGTTGACCGATGACAGTTGTCACTTCCTGCACGCAGAGTGCACTAACAAGTAAAGTGCATTTTGGGTGTTATCAACCGCCACGTGGTGGCACTCAACGTCACTCGGCTCTTCGCTTAAATTCAGCAGAGCTCAGAAGGCGAATTCATTCGACTCTGGCCGCTCCAATCATGAAGCTGCAGTGCTTGTCCCTCCTCTTGGCTCTCGCGGTTGCTGTGGTAGGTAAAACTCAAACGGATCGACCAACTCGTGGCATTTCAGAAGGCTAACGAAGAAACATGCATCCAGCCGAGCTGCCCGCGTGAAATCCTAGCTCTGACCGCTCTTCTCAAGTCGTGCTACCATTCACGTAGGTCCATTCGCAGAGAACCATGTGTAAAAGTGGTTATTTCAGTTGAAAACGGAGCATCTGAATGGCGGAATGGCCATAATGTGGGCTGTTTCAGCACCTCGTGTGAATCGCAGCGTTTGGCGCTTCTCGACAAGCTGACCTCTTGCCAGGCAACTGCTCCCACCGGTGAGTTCTTCAATCCCACCGGCCTAATCCGCAGTTGAATATTCAGAATCCGATTGGATCTACTTTGAAAAGACGAAAGCGTTCTACAAATTCGTCAAAAACATGAATTTCGAAGAGGGAAAGCGCTATTGCGCCGGACTCGGAGGCAACTTGGCGTCGATTCACTCGGCCGAAGAGAACAAATTCATCTTGGAGGCCGGAAAGCACTTCCAGAAGGACGCGGTCTACGGTATTATCGGACTTCAAGACCGCAAGTGGATCGACGGAACCACGGTGGACTACAGTAACTGGGCCACTTCTCTTCCCGATGGCATTGGCAGAGCATGCACTTACGTGAGTTGGGAACAGAAATTCTTGAATTCTACGAAGAACTTCAGATGCTCTTCAATCCTACAAGTGGACCCAAAAACACGGGAAAATGGGCCAATTCCATCTGCAGGCCGAAAAGCGATTTCGTTGTCTGCAAGGTGACTGGAAGAAGGGGTTGAATGAAGTACTGTAAAATCCAAGTATGACTACAATAAAGCCTCGCTCTGCACTTGCGCCAACAACAGAAATCACTGATAACCGCGGTCTTTGCTCAAGCAAAAGCACTTTGATCAAACTGTTCATCTTTTGTCGCTTCTTTCACTTCCTTATCTCGGCGAGCGCTCGGCACTCGTGTAGCTCTTATCAGATGCGGCGTCGACCCCGCGTCGGATCTGTTTTCATACAGAAATCGGAGAAGGATGCCGCCACACTCAAAACATCCGATTGGTGGTCGACTTGACCAAGGACTGTAAGGCGCATTCACCGTGTGTGACGTGTCGCTGTGACGACGTAGAATTTCAGCCTAAAATCTTTGACTTTAGTGTCTCACAAACATAACCTTTGGCTAGAGCACTAAATAGGTTCTGCTGTAGGCCTCCCGTCCCTCTTCTGTTTCCCCGAAGACTGAACTCCCGTTCGCTTTATATCAGGTGGGAAAACGCTGAAATAGCACGACAGTGACTTGAAGAAGTTCGTTGAGCAGTGAAAAAAGCGATGACAGCACATTAGCGCGAAAGTCTTTGGTGGGAACAACTTTACCGCAGACTGAAGTTTTGTTCTCTCAAGAACAGTAAACAAAGTTGTGATATTTGCATTCAGAGACCATTTGAACTAACAACAAAGACAGAGCAGACGTCTAAATGGGTCAAGCCAAAGTCTAGGACGAAATCTCCGGTTGACCTGGTCAATTTTGTGTCACGGAAAAAAGCTGCAATTCATCGGCGAAATCTCCCGGGTAGACCGTAGACCTGGATTGAAGAGATTGATAGACAACAAACAAACCCGTTTTCGCCAGGCGGAAATATTCCAATCAGTCATAATTGCTCTGACAATGACAAGAAATGGGAAGTTTAAAGGTGCTTCTTTCGACTATTACTACAGAGCTTTTGATTCAAAGATCGCACGAGGGTGAGCGAGATTGCGGTTTGTTTGCTTAAGCACTATCCTGTAGCGGTCTGCTCTATCGATGACTTTAATGACAGAAATCACTGATAAAACAGTCTTTTCTCTAATCAAAACTCTTTCACTTCCTCCACGAAGAGTGCACTAACGAGTAAAGTGCATTTTAGGTGTTATCAACCGCCACGTGATGGCACTCAACGTCACTTGGCTCTCTGCTTAAATACAGCAGAGCTCAGAAGGCGAATTCATTCGACTCTGGTCGCTCCAATCATGAAGCTGCTGTGCTTCTCCCTCCTCTTGGCTCTCGCGATTGCTGCGGTAAGTAGATCGTTGCTTGACAAGTCTACTCATTGCCCGATATCGTTCAGAACTCCAGCGACGAGACTCGCTTCACGGCGACCTGTCAAGCTGAACGTCTCGCTCTGACCAGGATTCTTTTGGCGTGCTATGAATCTGCGGCTCCTACTGTAGGAGTTTCCACTGAAGGAGGCGCGTGGCAGACCGGTTTCGAGAAGGAAACTTGCTTCGACAGATCGTGTCAATCACAATGTGTCGCTCTGCTGAAGATGATCAGCCACTGTCAGGCAACTGGACCGCCTAGGGAAGAGCCCACAACGCCCTCGCCTGTTCCAAGCACCGGTGAGTTCAACTCCAATTCCACCGTAATCCTCCATCAGAATCCGAGTGGATCTACTTTGAAAAGACAAAATCGTACTACAAACTCGTCAAAAACATGAATTTCGACGAGGGAAAAGGCTACTGCGCCGGCCTCGGAGGCAACTTGGCGTCGATTCACTCGGCCGCGGAGAACGAATTCATCTTGGAGGCCGGAAAGGAATTCCAAAAGGACCAAAAATACCCCGTCTACGGTACGATTGGCGCTCAGGACGGCAGATGGATCGACGGAAGCGCATGGAACTACAGTAACTGGGCGACTTCTCAACCCGACGGCAACGGAGCTTGCGCCTATGTGAGTTGGCAGCAGCAATCGTGAGCGAAATGATTGAATTTCAGATGATCTTCAACCGGAAATCCAAGAATAATTTGGGAAAATGGGACGCCAACATTTGCTCTCCGAAGAGCTCTGTCGTTGTTTGTAAGAAGTTTTGAAGAAGGATTGAATAAAGCATTTACTCTACAATGTGCACTATCACTGATAAAACCCATTCTTTGATTTAAATACCCATAGGTACTTTCGCCCAGGAAGGATTTCTGCTTACTATTCTCATTTGGGTTGTCAGCTCGGTCAGTCAGCCATCCAATCGTAACTGTTTTCAATGTTCGCCATGCCTTAGAGGTCTTCAACGCTCTTGAACTTCTCGCAATCGGTTTATTGTGTACACACAATTGGAAACGGGGAGAGGGGAGTCGGAGCGTTCGCGTAGGCAGACGGAAGCAGAAGTGGGAACAGAAAACATTGAAAGTACTAAGGGAGAAGCCAGACAGGAGACGACCAGGAAAGTGATGCAATGTGTCAGTGAGACTGACGCAATAGTTGGTAAAATAGTCGTTAATAAGAAAGAAATTATTTAACCATATTGCAGTTATTCATAAGAATCTACTCTACGAGCTCATTTCATGAAAACCTACATGAATGCCAAGATGATCGTTTTCCGCCTGTACGCGCAGACTCATTTTTGCAAAATCGCAATCATCGTGTGTTCGCTTCACGTTGAGGAGAACTTCGCTGGAAGCGCATTTTGTCTCAAAGTACTCCTCGAGTTGCTTGAGGGTTTCTTGAGAAATGATACCGTGAATGTCCTGACGAGCGACATCACCGCGGCGTCTTTCTCTCGTCCAATTCGTTTTTGAGCGCCATTTCACGTACGCTTCTTTGATCACGATAAACGGCAGTGGGTAATCTCCGGTCATTGCGCGATACCAATAGAATTCACTTTTGCTGATTGAGAGACTCGAGAAGAAAGGTCTTTTGACAAACTCCAGCAGCAGATCATCTAGTTCTCCGGGCTGCAGACCGAGAGCAACGATGGTCAGCGTTGTCAAATGCTTGGAGCGGAGTTGGCGTTTCAGAAAATGCGTCACTTCTGGTCTGATGTCGGCGCAATTCCCTTCTTCTATGCGCCAATGGACGCTCGAAAATCGATTTCCGATCAAATTCAGTATATCGGCGGGAATGTCAGGCACATTCTGGAATATCACGGTGTGGAAGAGATTCGGAGCCGTAGCTCTCAGTTGGTCAAAATCTACGTCTTTGTTGATTGTCGCGTGCTTGATAAACCGATTCCGAGCTTCTTCGAGAGAAAATTCCCTTTTTTCGCTATCGTAAAACCGAGAATCGCGGTACGTGAGGAGCGCGTTCTCCTTTTCCGTCGCTTTTCGCCCAAATTCTCCCCAGAGGCCGTCGACTTTTCCGATCAATTCAAGCCCGAACGCTGCAAAATCGGATTCTGCTACTGCAACTACGTCGTGGATGATTTCATTGGGAAGATGGACAAAATCCCGAGGAATCGTCATCAAGTAATCGGAGTACCCGGAGAAGGAACGAAATTCCGCGACGCTCTTTTTGAGCAAATCGGCCAAGTCGTGCTTTTCTAGATTGTCCTGGCGTTCGTCGCTGATCTGCACGGTGATTTCGTTGAGTAAACGAAAAATCCGTTCTCCACGATCCATTTTTAGATTTGCTCGTAGTGGAATCGCCAGGAGAGGACGCCGCCAAGTGAAAATAACTTTGGAAACTGCGACTTTTATGTCCTGAATGCAACGCTATTCTTGTGCGAACATTGCTTCTGCTTAGATCCATGCAATGGACTCGTTGGTCTCCTTCCATTTGAGACCAATCGATGGCTCTCTTCGCAAATGTACCGTGCTCCATTTTCGATCAGTGCGTGGAGGAAGCGATGCTTCCTGTTGGCATTGTTTCAAACACATAAAAGATGCGATCGCATCATCTTCTACAAGCGAATTCCACCGAAAATGGAGCGCGGAGAGCGGATGTTCCATCTTATCCACAAAATCAGCGCGCAAGTAACGGACGAAGCTTTCCAAATGCACCATTTGGTTGTCTTGCTCGAGGAGACCATAGCGATATTCCGTGCCTTCCCCGAGTACTCCGATCACGTGACGGCGCTTCCTCGGCATTTTGGCCGCCTTTCCACCGAAATCGTCCACGACGTGATCGCCGCTGCCGCAGAAGTGCTATGGGCATACAAACGCAATGGGCTTGAATTGATCGGAAAAGTCGACGGTCTCTGGGGAGAAACTGGGCGAAAAGCAACGGAAAAGGAGAACGCGCTCCTCACGTACCGCGATTCTCGCTTTTACGATAGTGAAGAAAAGGAATTTTCTCTCGAAGAAGCTCGGAATCGGTTTATCAAGCACGCGAGAATCAACGAAAATGTGGATTTTGACCAACTCAGTGCTGTGGCTCCGAATCTCTTTGGCACCGTGATATTCCAGAATGTGCCTGACATTCCCGCCGATATCCTGAATTTGATCGGAAATCGATTCTCGAGCGTCCTTTGGCGCATCGAAGAAGGGAATTGCGCCGACATCAGACCAGAAGTGGCGCACTTTCTGAAGCGTCAACTCCGCTCCAAGCATTTGACAACGCTGACCATCGTTGCTCTCGGTCTGCAGCCCGGAGAACTAGATGATCTGCTGCTGGAGTTTGTCAAAAGACCTTTCTTCTCGAGTCTCTCAATTCGCAATGGCAGTGGGTATCCAGGAGGATACCCACTGCCATTCACATTGTTCAAAGAAGCATATGAAAACTGGCGCTCAAAAACGAATTTAAATGTTGAGAATTGGAAAGAAGATGACGACAGTGATTTTGGTCGTCAGGACATTCGCGGTTCAATTTCTCAAGAAACCCTCAAGCAACTCGAGGAGTACTTTCAGACTTCTCCACTCGGCTTCATAAAGAGAAGTCACAATGTTTGCGATTTGGCAAAAATGGGTTTGACCGTAGAGGGGAAATCTGAAAAATTTCCGGACGTTTTTTTCACTTTTTGTTTTGAAGATCCTAACTATGTGAGTGAGTGATGAGTGAGGAATAAGCGCTTTGTTTCCTTTATGTTTGAGGTGTTGGATAAAGAGTTATAAATGTTGTCAATCCAAAGACTATCCAATCGGGCATTCATCTGCATGGTCCGAACCCCCCTAATATTATATGATTCGTAAGCGATATTTTGTAACATTTCGCGGCCTTATATCTTCGGTCCCCTCTGTTGGGTTTCACTCAAACTTGGTATACGTCATCTCTAGGGGCGGAAATTTGATAATCTGAAATTTTTTCGTGGTGGGACCATTTTACCAGTAATTGTCATCTTTTGCGTTTTTCTGGCTGTCTGTACATCGGATGGCAGCGTGCGAACCGTTGTTCGATGCGTCTCGGGGAGGCGAATCCGACAATATATGGTTTTTGGTATTTTCAGTTGGGTCCTGGCAAGAAATTGGGCAATTTATGTCAATTTTGGACACGTGGCTACCAAAAACATCTTTTGTCAACGATTTTTCGAATTTTGGCTTCATTTTTGGATATGTTGTAGAGAAAGGATAGACGCACAAAACTTATCCGTTTTATTTTTGAAATTCGAATCCAGACCCGAGATATGCCATGTTCCAGTTGGAGGTGGCAAGTTGAGAATTTCATCGATGTTGTGTCGCAATTTCTCGACTCAACACCCGATGTTTGCAGCCTTTTGTGCTACAAACGCGTAATTGAGCTTAATGCTTTGGAACAGTTTGTGCTATGTTGTTTAAACTTTAGATTCGTCATCTCTAATGGCTAAAACTAAAAAATTCTGAAAATGTTTCGTGGTAGGACCCAAAAATTGCAAAATTGGGTTCTACGAGTTGGGGTGCAAGTGAGGTATCGTTCCAAAGCGCTTTTCGAGCTCTATCGAATGATGTAAAAAGTTTTGAGAAAATTTCTGAAAATCGGGGGTTCGTCACCTGCCGTGTTACCTGCTGCGCAGTGCTTGGAAAAGTAGATTTTGCAAGCAAGAGGGGAAAACTCTGAAAATTGGGTGCCATTGCGTTGAGACCGTCGCGTGACCTGCTCCGCAGAGCTCTTGCGGTGAGATGATCTGCTGCGCAGGGCTTTTCCTCCATGTGACCTGCTGCGCAGTGCTGTGCTTAGCGCGGCGAGACCTCCGTGTGACCTGCTGCGCAGAGCCTTTGCGGTGAGATGATCTGCTGCGCAGGGCTTTTCCTCCATGTGACCTGCTGCGCAGTGCTGTACTTAGCGCGGTGAGACCACCGTGGGACCTGCTGCGCAGGGCTTTTGCGGTGAGATGACCTGCTACACAGTGCTGGGCTTAGCGCGGCCAAACCACCGTGGGACCTGCTGCGCAGTGAGGTGCGTTACGATCGTGTAACTGCAACTGTCCCCGTTGCCTTAACCTGCTTTGCAGAAGTGCCTAGACATGAATTTCGGGCTTCGTGTAACTCTTACCGGCCCCGCAAACAAACGTGCTTAGCGCGGCGACACCACCGTGGGACCAGGGCTTCTGCAGTGACATGATCTGCTGCGCAGTGCTGTGCTTAGCGCGGAGAGACCACAGTTGGACCTGCTGCGCAGTGAGGTGCGTTACGAGCATCGTGTGATTTGCAGAAGTGCCTAGACATGATTTTCGGGCTTCGTGTAACTCTTACCGGCCCCGCAAACAAACGTGCTTCGCAGAACTATGCCTAGTTCCAAACGCAACATAACGTCTACTTCATAATCGGAGCGTCCGATGGAAGCGCATAGGACTTCAGTAACTGGGCATGTAAGTCTTCATTTTCCTTGAAAGATCAGAACGCAATTCACTCGTTTCAATCAAGAACCTCCAAGAATGTGGCGAGATGAAAATTTTGGAACTGCGTCCCTTCCGGGATGCTTATAATGAAAACAGAGTTAATAACCTGATTTGCTGTCGACTCTTTGCCCGAAACAACTAACCGCGTTAATGACCGTGTCCTAGCAAATCATCGTACACGCATCTAAAGTAAAGTAGCATTTTGCGGTGTACAGACGTTTCCCCCAACGTCTTTTCCCCCAAAGTCTTTTCCCCCAACGTCAAATCCCCCTTTCCCCCGTTTCCCCAATTACTGTCCACATGAATTCAATTTTTTTCAATTTATCTTATTCATTGAATACCGTGACACGACTTTTGCGCGAAAGTCTTTAGCGCAATGACTTTAGTGTGACGGCGAATTTTTTAAAGTTGAAAATTGGTTTTGCACTTAACTTGATTTCTATGACAGAGTTCAAGTCCTCTGCGCTTTGAGCAAGTTTTAAGCGTTACCAAAGGAAAAATTGGGATGCTTATAATAAATACAGAGTTAATAATCTGATTTGCTGTCGACTGTTTGCCGTTTGTGAGAAATTTAGTCTGAATAGTATCTGAAATGAAAAGTGTGTTTTCAGTTGAAGTTCCGCTGAAGTTGAAGTTGAAACAGAAAAGTTTAACAGCGAATTTATCTTGGCAAAAAAAGAGCACAATGGTGTGATATGCGAAAACAAAGCTCAGTTTCCCTGATCAACGCTGAAGAAGATGCAAAAAGAATTTGAGGAAAATAATTTATTTTATTTTATTTTTAATTTATTTTATATTATTTTTAATTTATTTTATTTTATTTTATTTTATTTTATTTTTAATTTATTTTATTTTTAATTTATTTTATTTTATTTTATTTTTAATTTATTTTATTTTTATTTTATTTAATTTTTTTTTTTTTTTTAATTTTTTTTTTCATTTATTTTATTTTATTTTTAATTTATTTTTATTTTATTTAATTTTTATTTATTTTTATTTAATTTTTTTTTATTTTATTTAATTTTATTTTATTTTATTTTATTTTATTTTTATTTTATTTTATTTTATTTTATTTTTATTTTTATTTTATTTTATTTTATTTTATTTTTAATTTATTTTATTTTATTTTATTTTATTTTTAATTTATTTTATTTTATTTTATTTTATTTTTAATTTATTTTATTTTAATTTATTTTATTTTTATTTTATTTTATTTAATTTATTTTATTTTATTTACTTTTATTTTATTTTATTTTATTTTTAATTTATTTTATTTTTATTTTATTTAATTTTTTTTTTTTTTTAATTTTTTTTTCATTTATTTTATTTTATTTTTAATTTATTTTATTTTATTTAATTTTTATTTAATTTTTATTTAATTTTTTTTATTTTATTTTATTTAATTTTATTTTATTTTATTTTTATTTTATTTTTATTTTATATTTAGTTTTATTTTTATTTTATTTTATTTTATTTTATTTTATTTTTAATTTATTTTATTTTATTTTATTTTATTTTTAATTTATTTTATTTTATTTTATTTTATTTTTAATTTATTTTATTTTTATTTATTTTATTTTTATTTTATTTGTATTTAATTTATTTTTATTTTATTTACTTTTATTTTATTTTATTTTATTTTTAATTTATTTTGTTTTATTTCACTGATTTCGGGAAGGACACAAAGTGGATTGGTCTGATCTGATCGTCTGACGTCAATCTTCTAAGATTAGCTGCATTTTGCAAGCAAGGGTTATTTTTTTTGGTCAACAAAAGGCTAAATCAGGAAAATCGCCTGTTTTTTGCTCTTTTTTGTCAAATGACATCAGTGCGATTATACAAAAACCTCACTTTTCATGTCGATTGCAAACAAACAACAACATGTTGCGCCCTGTGCTGTGTATCCCTTTGCTCTCTTATCGACATACCCATGCCCACCAGAGGCTATTCTGAGCTCCGATCGCACCAAATGCTTCCATGTTCTGAGCCTGAAAACTAATTTTGCGAATGCTGACAAGACATGCGGATCGGTTCTGAATGATGGCATTCGCCCCGATACGTGCAAATCCTCGAGCGCGAGGACTTTTGGTGTCGATTCGTCGCTTTGGAAGGCTTCCACGCCTTCATCCGCGGCGTCAATCTCCGAGTCGACGCCTTCGACGTCATCTTCCACTTTGTCGTCCTCCAGATCGTTCATCTTGCTCTCCAAACGTCGCATCCAGTCGTCTCGCTTGGCTGCTTCTCGATGTAGCAGGTTGATCTGCTTTTCAGTCTTCGATCGCTCGAGACGACGCGCGCGCGTCACGTTGTAATGCGCTCTCAAACGACGCTAACTCACAACCACCGCTCTCAGCGTTGAGAACGGAGTCGGCTTCGCTGCATCCTTAGCTTCCATAGCCGTCAATTTATCTTCCACTTTTAAACATATTCGCGCTTTTCTCCAAAAAAAAAATTTCCTCACTCCGGGCACCAATTAATTACTCTATTTGTCGGTCCGCGGCCCCTCAATCCAAACACTCAATATGAACTCCAATCTCCACTTCTCAGCTCCAATCAGTCTCAGCACAACTCAAACTCGAGTCACAGCGTGAGTAATAGGGGGACGCTGTGCTCAGGCGGTGAATCCGCAGCAATTAAGGTGAATCTCAAGCGCTACACTTTATCTCACGGCTAGCAATACAATCACACAAAACACTGCAGGCTCCGGATTGCTCCACAGAGGGTCGACCAAGAGAGAAGGCGATGATAGCTTATATACGCGAAGGCGCTGGGCGGTCGGATCGTTCCGATTGGACGAACGTGACGTGAGTCGCATGCCAATGACGAAAGGCGATCGCCACGTGGGGATGAATCAGCGCCGCCGCTCGGTGAGATCACGCCGGAATGCGCTCGATGAGATCATCAGACATGTAGTTTGTGCGCGCGCAGCCGCGCTATTCGGAGTCCTCAACAAAGCGCCAATTCCTGACAGACTGCAATGCTGCGAACAACGCGAGCGAAATGTTTCGATCAACCGTGTCTCCGTCTGAAACATTGCCAACACGCCGTGTCACTTTTTCCGTTGCGATCTTAGACAGATGCGATCCAGACCAGAACATGCGGTGACGCGATCCCAAGATCAAAACCAATTGAATGAGAAACATTCCATACAATCACTTTTGCGAACACGAATAACAACCGGAAGGCGCGCATTCGCCCGTCAGTGATTTAATAAACAAAACTCTAACAGTAACAATTCAAACAACGTTAAAAGCCCAACTGAAATTGATAATTAACTCATAGTCCACCCTCTCGCCCTACAGAACAACACATCTTCTCTTCTTTTCCTTCTTGGGAGTGTGCAGCGCAGCGTAGATTGCTTCGACGAACACCTCATTCAGTCCTTCCTACAAAAAGATCGTATAAGAAAAGCCTTCAAATATCAATTCTACACGTGTTAAAGCGGAACATTCGACGTATGCGGCTGCCTTCAATTCTCTCGCCAACTGTTCTCCCTGCGCCGGTATCACAGGTCTCTGTCCATTCCTCGCCAGCGTCGTCACCTCATGCTCGTTGTCGCGTTGATCAATCTGAGTGCCGACAAGCACAAACGGCGTTTTCGGGCAGTAGTGCGCAATTTCCGGAACCCACTGAAATGGAATAAGATCATCAAACGAGTCATTCGAAGTGAAATGCTTGCCTTCTCCTTGATATTCTCAAAAGCGGTCGGTGAAATAACAGAGAAGCAGACGAGAAAAACGTCCGTATTCGTGTAGGAGAGCACTCGCAACCTTCCAAAGTCTTCCTGTCCCGCTGTATCGAAGAGTCCGAGAGTGATTGGCTGGTCGGCAAGATTCACATTGACCTAAACAGCTTTATCAATGATAGTAGCAAGCAAAACAAGCGAACTTACAGCGTAGTTATCAAACACCGTGGGGACGTATTCAACCGGGAATTCTCCTTTGGCGTAGGACATCAGAAGACACGTTTTGCCGACGGTGCCGTCGCCCACTACGACACACTTGATTGTGTTCATTTCTGCCGAATTCTGGGTCGCTTTGCGGCGCTCTGGAACGAAGAATTACAATGTACGAAGAGCAGGTGAACACGATAAGCACTGCGCGAATCAAACGAAGAGCAGATATCAATTCAAATTCTATGCCGCACATTGCTAGTGGTATCTACGAGTTGTTTCACCTGCACAACAGTGGCATGAATCAAAATCAGCCTTAAATTCAGCTTCCCACAATCAATTATCGTCGCTAAATATTAATAAAGCATCATAAAGACGTAAAATTTCAAAAATCGCGGCTTATCGACCAGAACAAGCGAAAATCAAATCCTCGGAATCGAATAAACACCAATCTCAACCAGAAAAAGCATGAATGGCCTGATTTAGATCATTCTAAACGTAGTAGAGACCAGAAATCTCGTTGAATATTCGCTGCAACCAATTCACACGCCAATACAGCTTCCATCACACAAAAGAAACGAAAAATTCACGAGGAAACGAGTAAAAACTAAGCCTGAGATGAAAATACACCGAAGCGAGCAGTCAAACGGCATGGATCCATCAGAAAATCACGAAATTCCAAAAATCACGGCTTCTCGAGCAGAACGAGCGAAGATTGGGAAAAGAAACAGCAATCTAGAGCCACGAAAGGCACGGATCGGCTATCACAGGTCATCGCGCGGCAAAACACAGAATACAACCTCAAGGCGTTGAATATTCGCTGCGACCACTTCCAATGACGACACAGCCTTTTACACACAAATTTCAGTTAAAATCATCACGAGCGCCGGTCAGTTCAGCGCAGAATGCACGAAACATCGCTATCGAAGTGTGGAAAACATTCGAAACGCGCACGCAGTGAATTCGCAGCACCGTGCTCGCCTTGCGCTTCGCTCCTCATGATACTAAACATCACAATCGTATCGGAAAATCAAAAAAACGCCACATAACGCGCCGCGAAGCTGAATTCTCGCACCGATAGTCGCGAAAACCGTGAAATGACCGCTTCTGACCGTGCAACGCTTGCGTGAGCATTTCCCTAATGTGTTTACGGCTAATTCAGCGGATCTGGTAGCGGCCCTAGCCTGAAAGCAGTGCGAAAACGATCCACAACCTGCTGCGAGCGCATAACACAAGTAATATTTCAGAAAAAAAAGAGAATCGGTGTGCTGTGGCAGTTGTCGATCCGAATTCCGTGGAACACGCGAGCGGACAGGCAAAATTGTTGAGAGGGTCGTCGTTCATAACCCAACCGTTGAACGCCACAAATCGCTTTCCTTAGTCAGTATATGCCAACTTCTCATCATCTTCCCATGATTTCGAATCTTCCTCAAAGAGGAAATAGCTGAAGTTGACTATCACGTTGATTACGGTAGGGTTTAAGACTCACGCAGTGACAAGAGGGTAAGTTCCGGTAAGTTTCTCTCAACGAGGACCGTGGCTCGTAGAGTACATGACCAATGGTCGCGTCGATTCCCGCAAGGCAGTGCTCCCAAGCTTTCTCGCCAGCTTTGCCGTTCAGGTACTGTATATGGCTCTTGAAGGCGTCAACGCATTTGTTGATTCGATCTTCGTCGGACGACCATCCGTCTCTGCAATGTTTCACTTATTTTAATGATTAAAATACATTGAATGTCGGTTGAAAACACGCGAAGCGAGGCGCACCACATCAGCTTGAAAAAACTCGCATAATCGGAATCTCCACCGGCAATCCTTCGTGCGCCCACTTCCCATCGGCGATATCTTTGCTGAAATGCTGCAGCGCCCGATCCACGACAAACGCCGGATGCAGATGACGGCTGTTGTCGCAGTTGTAGCCGCATTCCGGGTGCTCAAGAAGCCATTTCGAGTTTCAGCGTGATTCCAGACGACGTCCTGCACGGTGAGATCATTTCAAAGGGCACTGAAGCGAGCCTCCATTCCTGAACAAATCGACCAAAATTTTCGGTAAATTTGCATCATTATGACGCTCCTCGGCCAGGAAAGTGATCCATTGAATTTGCTGGAGTTTTTAACTTTGGATAGAAACTTTATAGAGATTTCCATGACCGAGGAAACACGATTAGTCCACCAAAAACCCCCGCAAATTCCAATTTCCATCCTTCTCAACACAGCGCTGTCATTTCATGAATAGACTCACCTGCTATTGGAGATTCCGAGCTTCTGAATCAGCGTCAGATGCACCATATTGTATCCACACTCCTTCGCTACTTTTAGCTTCTCCTCCCATTCATCAAAGCTGCCCAACAACTTTGCCAAATACGTCTGACAGACGATCGCATTCATCGGAAGGCGCTTCCCGGCCGCCGTGAGCTGCGGCGCCACCTGCAGAAAACCGAAACCACATCGCTCCGACGCACTGTTCGCGAAGAATTCGAAAGCGATCGGATCGGACGCCGAACAAACGATGTCGACAGAAGCGTCGTTGCTGCCAGCGTCGAGAATCCCTTCTACGGTGCTTGTCGTCAAGATAACGTCGGCACCAATGAGGCTAGGTCCTGGGATGAAGCGCACACGGTCGCCCTTCTCCACAATTTCGCACCGTAGCACGCATCTGAACACTGAAAATCGAAGCGTGAAACCCGTAAACAAATAGGAAGAAAATATAAAGTTGAAAACAAGTATCGCACACGATCTCCCCCGCCGCTGCTTAGTACAACTGATCATCATTGATCGCAAAGCGCGCCGATCATATACGACGTGCAAAACGAGAAACAAACATAGGAATCAAAAATATTACAAAAATATAATATGAATGTACAACACATAACGCAAAAAAATAAGTTATCGCACACAATTACTTAGGATCAATCGCATGAGTTCGCATCACTGTTGTCGTCGACTCTCATTCCTTCTTCTGAACCTTCCGGTTCTAAACAATAAAAATAAAATTTTAAATTAACCGAACATTCCAATACCTGCATTATGCGCTTCCTCTTCCTCAGATTTCTTCTGCTCAGACTGCGGATTCTTGCGAGGACGGCCTCTTCCACGGGGTGCTCCATTTCCAGCTGCAGCAGCGCTGGTTGATGGCTTCGCGGCCGCAGCCTTTGGTGGACGCCCGCGCTTTTTGGGAGCTACAACTGGCGCTTCCTCCTTTCTCCCAGTATTTTTTTCGCCTTCGTTGCCGCTCTCATCGCTGTCCGAAATTTGCTTCATTCCGGCAGCAGGGCTTCTCGCTGCTTTACCGGCTGGACGTCCTCTTTTAGGCGGAGTAGGCGAATCTTCCTTGTCCGACTCTTCTGCACTGCTCTTCTCTGACCTGGGTTTCGGCTTGCGCCCCCTTTTCTTGTCGACTGGAGCAGCAGCAGCGGCATCACCGTTGTCAGAAGTTTCTTTACGAGGACGTCCACGAGGCTTACCAGTTGGTACATAGGGGATGCCTGGTTTTTCGACCTTTCTCTTAGCAGCAGCGGCAGCCTTCATTGCCTTCGACGGGCGTCCACGACCTCGCTTGACGACCTTAGTACTCTCCTGAAAATAGGAAAAACAATTCAGTAAGCAAAAAATCAAACCTCACATCAGATTCCAATTCTTGGACCTGAGCGGCTTCACCATCCTCTGAGCTCTCGTCCTTACGGGTATCTGGAACAACAGGAGCAGCCAACGTTGGTGGACGGCCGCGACGTGCCGCTCCAGCTGGCGGCGCTGCCTTTCTGGGACGTCCGCGACCACGTTTCACAGGCGACTCCTCCTCCGCCCCGACATCGTCGGAGCTTTCCGGTGTGGCGCTCTTTTGACTTCCGTTGGTTTCCACCTTGGCCGACATATATCACTGAAAAGAGAAGCGATGATAATTTGGAGGAGCGAAGCGATATCGAATTAAGAAAAATCATGTTTTGGGTTCCAAAAAAGCGGAAAAAATGGCGCGTTTTCATCTCAGATAAACATAAAATATACCGCGCGACAAATACCAAAGGTGATCGCCGCAACTGAAAACGCGCCATAAATATTTATCAAAACCGCAACGGCGGCGATACGTAAGAGAGAAGAAGCCAGACAGCGAGAGCAAGTGACAGCGCCTCCCCTCTAATAACGCGGCAATTCAGCGCGCGCGCGCCATTTTCAATCGAAGTCACATGCCGCGAGACCGGGAAAACGAAAAAGGGAAAAGACCTCCGGGATGCTGGCGATCTGCTCGGGCTCCGTTGACGCCATTCTGATTTCTTGGGACATTGGCAAGCGGTAAACACATCATCAACATGGCACCAAAGTGGATTTTCCCTGAAGGTCAGTGGAGAGACCATCACCTTCCTGAAGACGTTCACGTCAACGCTGGCGAGACGATTCGCATTCACTGCAGTCATGACGAATTTAGCTTGTGGTTTACGTGGGCTAAAGAGAGGTACTACCGTGATCTTCCAAGTAACTGCAAAGTGACCTTTTAGTGTCGATGGAAAGCACAATTGCGTTTGCGAAGGACACCAGGTTTGCTCTCGCAACTCGCTCTTCCGAATGAATGACATTGATTCTAACGATGAGCTAAAACGTGTTCTTGAAAAGGTAAAATAGGATATGTGATAGCCGTATCTAATACCACAATTACAGGCACTGGAAAGAACGTTGTGGCTACAAGCGAAGGGTCCTTTATTGGTTTGATGGCTTCCAAGATTGCTAAATCCGTTACGGTTGTTGACATTAACCCTCACTTTCTCGAAAAGTACCGTAATCTGAACGATTTCTTGAATACAACAATCGTCTCTGACATCGACCACATCACCGAGAAGCCGGACATCATCGTCGGTGAACCCTTCTACCTCCACTCAATGCTTCCATGGAATAATCTCCGTTTCCTGTACGATTCGAATGCGATCTGCAAACGATTCAATTCCGTTATTGAAATCTTACCAAAGCTGAGTGTATACTGTTGCTTTTAGTGATGCAAACGAGCGTCTCTAGCGAATCATTCTCTACGCGATTCCACTCAAGTTCGAGCACCTCTGGAAGATCGCTTCTCCCGTGGGAACGGTCGAAGGTTTTGATCTGAGCAATTTCGACAAAGTTTGCCAAACGGCGCGATTCGCAACGGACGTTGAGCCGCAGCCGTTGTGGGAGTACCCGTCTCTGTGTACCGGGGATCCGGTGGAGTTGGTCGAATTCGATCTTAACCAAGAAATTCCCGAAACTGAAATCACCTTCGATGCGATCATTGACTTTAGCCCATACACGAATGGCGTCGCAATTGGCAACTGGCAACTCTCCGACCACGTCATGCAGACCGGCGTGTTGGAGAAGTGCGCCGTGGATTGTCAACCGCTCTGCAACAATGGATACAGACAGGAAGTCTACTTCTTGCCGCATGCGAAGCGCGTAGATGCGGAATGTCGCAGCGTCCGTTTGGAGGGACGAGCTTGTTTTCTGGAACCAGATTGTTATGTACACTATATTTTGTTTTTGTTCTGATTCACACTTTTACCACAAAATGAAAGTGTGGTTGGGGGGGGGGTTGGTTGTGGTTAACGGTTAGTGTAAAATGGTTAAGCTAATCTAATGTTGCGATGTACAAAGCTTCGTTCTTCCGTTCTTCATTCTTCCGCGGAGCTTCCCTCCTCCTCGTCTGTGGTCGCATCGTCCGGCGCGTCGGCCTCTTCTCCGTTCGGCTCGATCGCTGAGTGGTCACTCGGGCGAAGCGGGAGGAGTGCTGGTTCGACAAATCGCTTCAGACGGTCGACGTGCGTCCGGAAGGACTTGTACAGTACGAGGTCCCCCACGTCGATGGTAGTCGGTCTGACTTCTGTAGATCGTCTTGTTTCAGAAGATTCCAGTTATGGTCGATCGGCAGCCGCGCTTCTCTTCCAAAGGTAAGGAAGAATGCCGAGTTTCTTGTGGTGGCGTGGATTGATGTGTTGTATGCGAACGTCACGTATTTCAAGTGCTTGTCCCAATTGTCGCGCTGTCCGGCGGCGACGGCTGACATCATGTCCACGAGCGGCTTGTTGACTCGTTCCACGATTCCGTTGGCTTGCTGATGGTACGGTGTTGTCTTCATGTGCTCGATTCCCAGGAGTGTGATTAGTTCTCGAAAGAGTTCGGATGTGAACTGAACTCCGCAGTCTGTTGTGATGACTTCCGGAATCGAGTGTACCAGTATGACGTCGTTGATGAATGCCTCCGCCACTGTCCGCGCCATGATGTTAGCGAGGGGTGACGCGGTCACGTACTTGGTGAATGCGTCCACGCTTACCAAGATGTACCGGTTCCCTGCCGTTGTGGCTGGTAGAGGGCCCAAGATGTCCACGTGGAGATGGGCGTTCGGCCTCGCGGCGTCCACCGGGATCGTCATTGGCTCGTGGATCGATTGTTCTGGATGGGTTTTCCGCTTCTGACAGGTTTCGCAGCTCTTGACGACGTTTTCGATGTCCTTCCTCATGCCAGGCCAGAAAACTCTCTTCCTGAGTTTTTTTAATGATTTTTGGTGAGCCGAGATGTGCTCCCATCACTGGTGAGGAGTGCACGTACCGTACAACGCGCTCGCGTAGTCCGTAGGGTATGACCATGCGCGGTTTTTCGCCTTCGTTCTCCGGTCGTTTCCTGAGGGACCCGTCGATGAGTAGGTATCGTGTGGCCGCTTCAGGTAGGTTTGACTGGAGCGCTTCGATGAGCCGTTTGTATTCCGGTGTCTCGAGCTGGGCCACGCGAATCTCTTCGAGTGTGACGGCCAGTTGCGTCGGCTGCGGCTCCGGTGATGTCGTGTTGGCGAGCGTGGCGACTGTTGGTAGCTCCTTGGATGGCCATTTGATGCCGTTTTGCGCCATGTAGTCCTGACATAGCTTGAACTCTTCCCCGGGCAGCGCGGTTTCGTCGTCCTCTGCGGGGTAGCGGCTGAGATAATCGCACAGAACGTTTGATTTCCCACTGCGGTGTCGCAGATCTACTGAACATCCCTGGATCGCTAGTTGGAATCGTCTTAGTCGGGCGGGTAACTCCTGGTTCTTCAACAGCACGCAGATAGGTCGGTTGTCCGTGCGGATTACGCTAATGCCGTTTCCTTCCACATAGGCTGCAAATTCGTTGAGTGCGAATACGATCGCTAGTGCCTCTTGTTCGAGGGAGTGCACGTACCGTACAACGCGCTGTCGCTTACGATCATACCACGCTGAACATACGCGATCTCGTCAGATCTCGCAAGTCAAGCAGCGTCTTTTTCACACAAACGGCAAAAATTCAGCAACAGGACCGAAGTTGCTTGTTCTATTTCATTATAAGCATCCCGGAAGGGAGGAAGGAAGGAAGGAAGAATATTTTATTTTTAATTTATTTTATTTTATTTTTAATTTATTTTATTTTATTTTATTTTAATTTATTTTATTTTATTTTATTTTATTTTATTTTTAATTTATTTTATTTTATTTTTAATTTATTTTATTTTATTTTATTTTATTTTATTTTTAATTTATTTTATTTTATTTTATTTTTAATTTATTTTATTTTATTTTATTTTTAATTTATTTTTAATTTATTTTATTTTATTTTTAATTTATTTTATTTTATTTTATTTTATTTTTAATTTAATTTAATTTAAATTATTTTATTTTATTTTATTTTATTTTATTTTATTTTATTTATTTTATTTTATTTTAATTTAATTTATTTTATTTTATTTTATTTTTAATTTATTTTATTTTATTTTATTTTATTTTATTTTATTTTATTTTTAATTTAATTTAATTTAATTTAATTCATCAATCCAGCCTGTGAAGCGCGGCCCCGGTCGCCCGAGGAAGGACTCCGTCCGCAGTCAATCGCTCCGCAGAACGTCCCCGATTCGTCAGCATTCTGGAATTTCTGATCAACCTGCCACCTCATCGTCTCAGCTTGACGTGAACGAGCCCTCGACTTCTGCTTCTGGTGTGCGCCGCTCCGAACGTCTCAATTCCACTGGAAACAAGCGCCCGCTCGTCGATGATGGAACTCCGATGTCCGCGAAGCGTACCGATGTGTCCTCGTCCGCTCAATAGGAATTCGTCCCGTCTGCAAGGTGTAGTTCATCCTTTACTCCCGTTATTCCCTTTCCCGCTCCCCTTAAATGCATTCTCTTAAATTCCCGTTCTGTCGTTAATAAGATTTCTGACCTATCTTCTTTCCTCCTAGCCAGCGATTTTCATCTCGTTTTTATCACTGAATCATGGTTACACTCTAATTCCGGTATTTCTGACGCTGTGCTATCTTTTGGTGGCAATTACAATGTCTTTAGATCTGATCGCATTTCTGATTCTTCGCGCGGTGGCGGTGTTCTCATACTCTCTAAGCGCGAAAAAACCTCCGTTCTTGCCGTTGATAGCCTCTCAGTCACTCAGTACGTCCAAATTCTCTGTGTTGACCTCATCAAACCTTCCCATTGCCGTTTTATTCTCGTCTACCGCTCTCCCGTTGCTGCTCGCAGCTGTGATAGTCCTATTGCGGATGAGTTAACACGTCTTTATGATCTGTCCCTTCCTACATGTCTCCTGGGCGACTTCAATCTCCCAAATGTAGACTGGCTGTCACCTATTTCTCCCCTTTCCAATCCCAACGCTGATTTGAGCTCTTGGTTTGTCCAGCACAATTTTTCCCAGCTTGTCCAGAGACCGACTCGGAGAGATAACATTCTTGACCTCGTATTCATCGATTCTAAAGCTCCCGTTTGCGATTTAACAGTTTCTCCAGCGGCCCTTAACGGCTGCGATCATGATTTTGTAATCTTCTCTTGTAATTCAACTGAAAGCAATTCCTTTCCACCTCAAACGACCAATTCTCTCGATTTTGGAAAGACCGACTATGATTCCATTTCACACGTCCTGATCAATGCTGACTGGTTCCCCGTTTTCAACTCAACAGATCTTAGTGATTGTTACTCGTCTTTCTGCTCGTCTATCTTCGATCTTGTCTCTCAGTTCACTCCCGTGCGCACCTCTCCTCCGAAGCAACAATTTAGCAAACGCGCAACTGCACTTTATAGCGCGATGAAGAGAAACTACCTTCCCGGTAGGTCCTCTCAGAGTCTTAAATATCACAAATTTGCTCGTGCTCACTCTCGAGCTCTCCTAGCCATGCAGACTAAGCGCGAAGCTAAACTAGTTGCTTCCACTAACACGCGCCGTTTCTACCAGTACATGAGTCGCCGAACGAAGGGTTCTCCCTCAATCGGCACTCTCAAGCACAACAGTCAGCTCATCCACGACGATTCAATTAAGGCAACCATTTTTAGCGACTATTTCGGTTCTGTTGTTTGCGGCTCGTCCATTTCTATTCCCGTTTATCCTTCATTCCCTGTTCCTAGCTCTATTACCACTCTTGACTATGTTGATATCTCTGTTTCTGACGTCTTTGAAGCGCTCAGACTTCTTCCCGGAAAACTTTCTACTTCTCCCGATCAAATTTCTTATCGCTTTCTCAAAAAACTTGCCCTTCCGCTTGCTCAGCCTATTTGTGAAATTCTAAACCGCTCATTTACCTATGGTGTAGTTCCTGATCTGTGGAAGAAGGCTGTGGTGAAACCAATCTTCAAGAAAGGTGATTCCACCAGCCCTTCCAATTATCGCCCGATTTCTCTCACGTGCTGCCTCTCTAAAGTAGCGGAACGGTTCGCCCGAGCTGCTATTTTAGAGCATTTCACGCGCAACAACCTGTTCTGCGGTGAGCAGAATGGCTTTCTTCCTGGAAGATCGACCACATCTGCTCTCTTACCCTGTTTCCACAATTGCTACGCTAAGCTAGATAAGGGGAAGTTCATAGATCTTGTCTACGTCGACTTCAGCAAAGCATTTGATGTGGTTAGGCATGACCTGCTGTTATACAAACTCGAGAAATATGGAATCCGGGGCTCACTTCTCAGCTGGATTAAAGATTTCCTGACTCATCGCGTTCTTTCAACCGATGTCAATGGATCTCTTTCCTCTCCTGTGAACGTGAACTCCGGTGTGCCGCAAGGCTCCTGTCTTGGCCCTCTGCTTTTCGCCATTTTTGTCAACGATCTCCCTTCCATTTTCCCCGCTGACGTCTCTTGTACCCTTTATGCCGACGATCTTAAGTTGTACTCAATGTCGAACCCGAAATCTATGAAGCGCGCGTTGAAGGCGCTTGAAAATTGGTCTGCACAGTGGTTCCTTCCCATTTCGGCACCAAAAACCTTCGTCATGCACGTCGGGCGTAATAACCCGCGAGTTGACTATGTTCTTAATGATGTAGTCATTAAAAAGGTCTCCCTGATTAAGGACTTGGGCGTCACTTACGACGACAAACTATCATGCGTTCCCCATCTTCAGCTGAGCGCGGTCAAAGCTACTCGTCTGTGCAAGATGATGTTCAGAGTTTTCCAATGCAAAAGTGTCAAAGTCCTTTGGCGTCTGTTTGAGTGCTACGTGAGACCGATTCTTGAATATTGTTCGTCTGTCTGTGCCCCGAAAACTATAAGAGATTCTGACTTGTTGGAGTCCGTCCAGAAAAAGTTTGTAAAATTCATATTCTACCGCTGTCTTCTCCCGTTCCCTGGCTACGAAGCCGCTCTGACTCTTCTCAACGTCCAATCTCTGGCAGAAAGACGCAAAATCGCAAGTTTGACTTTAGCGTATAAAATTTTCCATGGAAAAATCAATATTCTTCCTGGTGAGATCTTCCCCGTCCCTCCTCCTGACTCTATCACTCGCTCTCGCTCTGTTTTTCGCATCCAACCGACATCTTGTCGATCGGACCGCTTTCTAAAATTCTTTTCCCGCGC
>MQUG01003128.1:0-55748 GCA_007213375.1 Steinernema feltiae | reverse complement strand
TCCACTTGTAAACCGCTTCTTCGTTTGTTCGCCACTTCAAATCTAGCTCAAAATAAAATTATCCTATCCTATTTGCTGTCTGATTTAATCAGAGTTAATATTTGAGTTGCATTCTAGGTTTAAAAGGAAAATCGTACCACTTACATAGTGCCCACCGGTTTAAACCTAAAACAGAAATTGCAAATAAGCGGCCGATTAGTGCTTGTGCTGGATTTGTTGATTGAACTATGCAAAAAAAACTGCTTTTAGCTTTTTTTTACGATTAACAGTTTCACAGTTTGAGACCTCAAAAATAAAAAACGCCCAGATTTTAGATGAAATTCATAGAAATTCATCATAACAATCAGGCTGCCCTTAGTCTCAAATTATTAAAAGAAATTGCGATTTAAAAGTAGAGACGTTCGTAAAATTGAAAATGTTTGTTGTTGTATTAGAAATTTCTATTGTCCCGTTGCGCTGTGTAATTTAAAAAAAAGCCAAACAGCATTTGTATGTTGCTTGGGACATGCTCTTGTTAGCAAAAAATAAGCTTTTACTGTTATAGTAAAGGGCCCCTTTGCAGTGATAAAAATCATATAAAAAGATTTTACGGCATCATTTTAATGATTTCAAAATCACCCGATATGCGATTAAAGATGCAGAAAATTGAAGCAAGCTGGACGTAGAGCAGAACGCATAGGCACAAAAATTAAATTTAGATTAACTGATATTTCTACTATTTCGACTATATTTGTCAATTGTCATAGGCTTGGTAATTTAAAAATAACATGACTGTCAAAATTTTGGATGGCTCTTTAAAAAGGCCGAACTATATACATACAAAAATAAAATTCCAAATTATTGAAATTAAGGACAGTACAGACGTTGTACAGCAAACTAGATCTTATTTTTGCATTTAAACGATTAAATTACATTTGTAAAATTCAGTTCAACAAGCCTCAAAAAACAAATTAATTAGAATTTAAAATGCATTGCATTGCCTGATGGAGGTCAGCCAGAATAGCAAACTTCACTCGCAACGATCGCTTGATCCAAGATGACAGAGAACGACACCAAAAAAATAGAATTGGGTAACGTCACTACATCCAGCAAAAATTTAAGAAGTTTAAGTACTGTTTAAGTTGGTGTATGGTTTTTAAAATTAAACTATGACATTTTACAAGAATAGTAAATAAAAATAGGTTTGGCTACAAATGACCCTGCAGTTCAGTTCAATTTGCAAAAATTATTCACAAAAACTTAGTTGATTTGGAGTGGCAAAAATTGAATTTTCCACATAACCTGAACCCTTTTTTTAAATATTTTTATGTCTAGGTATTGAATGGTGACTGCGACCGCAAAGCGATCGATTGAAAGTCGACCAAGCAGCAAAAATCAAGCGATACTGAAGTACAAGCGATGCTGAGATAATTGGTGGAAAAATTACGCTTATTTATTAAAAAAAATAAACGTTCTGCAGGCCAAGATTAGCACCAAAAATTGAAATGGAATTTTAAATTTGTTGTTATACATGAAAATCGTTAAACTGTTTTTTCGCACCTGAGATTTTCTTCAAAAGAGAATCCAACAAAAAATTCACACGCTTAATAAATAGCGGATTGTTTCTTTTTGTGCCATTACCATCTGAATGGAAGATTAAACAGTATGGGTCGGCCGATCCACAAAAATAACAAAAAAGCCTGTATTAATCTGCATTCATGTAGAAAGAATCACAAAAATTACAAATTACCATTACCAATGAGGACCGTGTACCATATATACCAGGATTCAAAAATTAGTCCATAATGAACAAATAAACTTTTTGTTCTTCAAACAAATCTCTTGTGCAACGTGAGTGACCTATAACATCAACAAAAATGCTGTTCTTTTAAAATCGATTGCATAACTCGATGAATGCGGCCGTAAAACGAACGGCTGAAAGCGGACCAAACAGCAAAAATCAGTGACTACAAGCGATTCAAAAATTGAGTTGGAATTTTAAATTTATGGTAATCAAATAGCAGTTTTTTCTCATTGTGCAATTACCATCTGAATGCGGTTGGGCTGGCCCATCCACAAAAATAACAATTATTAATCTGTTTTATGTACAGTATATTTAAAACGTAACTGATTTAATTAATATTTGCAATATAAATTTGGCTATACTGCACCAAACGCTACATAGTTGTGCTTTTCAATATTTGTTTCAAAAATTAAATTTTTGTTCGATAAAATGCTCACCTATTTAATCATCAAGTTTAACGTTCGATTGATAAATAAAAAGTTTAAAAAAATTAAAAAGTTTTAAAAATTAAAATCTTAAATTAAAAAATGACGCATCAAACAAAAACTTTCAAGACATAAATTGTCGAATGTGTTTAAAGAATGAGCTTAACAGATTATCAAGTTTTAAAATACTTGCATTTTTTTGTGAATTGTAAGTTGATTGCTATTGACGATTTGTTTGACTACGTTAGTTACAAGCTACCAATGGCTGTACAAGCTCACAAGTCACAAAAAAAAGTTATTTTGTTCTTCAATTATTCTAAAAAGTTATTCTTCATTGATTATTTTTATGAAAAGGGTTAATGACAATTTCTGGCACTTAAGTTCGCAAAAATTATTAATTACAAAGTTTAAAATCAATAGCGCAAGAAATATTCAACAAAATATCCTATAAATTGTTTATAAGAACCCTGCAGAACCTTAAAAACTAAAACCTAAGAACCATAAAAAGTTAAAGAACTACGGCATACGTTGGTCGAGCAATGGTGATTGCTAGTGCGCTCACTTCACTTCTCTGTTGAATAAATTAATTCAAGCATTGTCAGATGGAGATTGCTCACATCCACAAAAATTGACTGAAATCGTTAAAAGGTAGGCCAAGAGTTCCTGGCTCATTGTGTAAATGCGAGTCAGACTAAGTCACAAAAATATAATTCTTTAAAGTAAACTAAAAATGGTTTGAACCGAACGCTATTTTTTGTAATCGATGGTAAAAACAAGAAATAAATTTTCATTTGGTGATTTGAGGAGAAAGGAATTTTACTTTATTATGTAAGAATGCAATCTTCCCAGTCAAAGAATGCATTATTCAAAAAAATGAATGAAATACGTTGGTAAACGGTAGGCAATCACTCAAAAATTGAATTCAGAATAACTCATTTTACAAATCTTTGACTTAACTGACAATTCAATTCAGTTACAAGTCAATTGTCTTAGGCAGTGGAATTTTAAACAAGAGAAAATACCTGTGAAATGAGAAATAAATAAAAAAAAGACAAAAAAAGACGTAGAGTTTAAGAGCGCTTTGGAAATTAATAAAATAGACTTGCAACAATCGATGGTTCAATGACCAAAATAGGTAGAAGAAGCATTCCAAAAAAAGCTGATTTTGCATTTCACAAAAACAAAACATTTGTTTAAAATTTAAAAAAAAATAGAATTAATTGTAACCAACTCAGCATAACCAAAAATTTAATTTAACGCTACGACACGACGCTCTCGCTTGTGACTTTACGACACACTATACTCATATATATATACTCACCCTCACATTGTCGTGACGCATATTTGATTCCAACCGGTGCCTCGCCAAAGTGGTGTTTTCTGTGTTTATAGCCACGACCGAAGATTCAAAAATTGCAAAATACCAAATTAAGAGCATTTCGATTGATAGGAAAATGTCGTGTGAAAAGCTACCTCCTAAAACATTTAGGCTGTAGCGAATTGATCCCAAAGCAAAAAAATTGAATTTTCCAACGCAACTCCATCCGCCGAACAAAAAAATTGAAAGCACTTTAATATTATTTTGTAGTCGTAATTTTGTAATGAATTAAAAAAGAGCTCATTACGCTTAACGTTTAAGATTCCTAATTAAACTGCAATTACAAGACTATGCAAAAGGTTAAAAGAAAAATGCTGCTTTTAATACCTCACAGTCCCTCTGTAATTCTGGGTTGTTTTCATAACTTTCATTTCTCTGTGCTTTAAAAAGAATTTAAGAGTTTAACGTAGGGTACTCGTAAGCTTTTACGCAAAAATTGCTTGATTACACTCGATTTTGTGCCGGCTATGCACGATTAGAATAGCTGAACGGCTGATATATTGATTGTTTGAAGAACAGAAAAATAACGGTGAAGAATAAGGCCGAATTGTTTAAACTCAAAAATAAAATGAAAATAATTGTTACCGCTGGATTCATACCGTAGAAATCAACCAGATTTCCCTAGTAGTTTCCACTAATGTTTCCCTGGAAATCAAAAATTGATATGTTTTTCATTTTAAAACGCGACAATGAAGCTCTCGTTTGTGAACTTCACGACACGACGACAAACAGTAAATTATTCTATACTTTCTCTTGTTGTCGTCCTCAATGGCAAAAATACTATTTAAGGGATTATTTCAAATAGACCGCTTACATTTTATTACATTACATTGGCATATTCGATTCCAACCAATGCCTCCCTTAAGTGATGATGTATGTGTTAGTTCTTACGGGCCGATTGATTTATAGCCACGATCGTGGATTCATAAAATGTAAACGCAAAGCCGTCAAGGTATTACTTCAACAAAAATCATCCAACCGTATTTTTGCTGTTAGAGGTAATCTCCTTTTTTGGGCTGCATTATTAGCTGCAATAACTACATGCGTTAAAAGGAAAAGCATCAGTAACTCCAAAATTAACCAACCTAATTTCCGGTAATTTGAATTCACTTCAGTTAATTTTTGTAATGCACATAGTTTAGCAGAAAAATGCTGCAATTGATTTACAACATGAAAAAATGATTTACAACAGTTGATGCAGTTGATAATCAGACAAGCAAGTATAGAAATTAGTTTGAATTATTAGAGCGGGGCAAGAGCGAACATTTTGATCACAAAAAAATTGTTTGTTTTCGAAATTCTTTGTTCTTTTCATGGTTGGAAACCTCTATTTGAACCAAAACGATGATGATTTTGTTTTAACAAATTTTTTAACAGCAGAAACGAGCTGGAATGTTTAACTGGATGTCGATTTAGTTCTGTTAGTGCGGTAATCAACAGAATCTTCAAAAATGGAATAAAATTGTGAGTTGGTGTTTAGTTGAACCAAAATTAAACTGAGACCTTACAAGAACGGTAACTAAAAATAGGTTCGACTAAAAATGAGGACCTCGGGGTTATTGTTAACCTTGTTACCTTGTTAATTCAAAAATTAATTGTACGGAAAACACAATTTGAATTGTGCAATAAATTTAAACAAAAACTATGGTTTGTTAAGGACAGCGAGAAATGTAGTTCATGTAGTTAACAAAAAATCCAATAATTAATTTATTTCAAGATTTTAAAAATTGTGGATTAGTTATAATGCCAACGTGATTTTGGAAATGTTGTTATAGAGCATGATTTCTATTATAGAGCGTGAAATTACTAACATTTTTTCATAAATTTCAAGCATTATTTAATTTAATTTGTTACATTTGTCGGGTCCACCTTTCAGCACATATTTAAAGCACTGTATCATGCCCAACAGCGTTGTCGGCATCGATTAAACCAGTTTTCTGGTGGCATGTACACATCGACGATATAATTCATATACGCAAGGATTGGACAAATTGTGGCCAAAAATGATAATTTGACGACCCGTGCCTGGGTGAATCGGTCGCTTGAATTACAAAAAGAAATGAGCTAGAGATAATGAGCTCTAATGAGAAACGAGCGAATACTTTGTTGCTTTTATTATTATTTACATAAATAATGTCGGTCGCTTGAATTTAATATTAAGTAAGAAACTACGAAACCAAAAAATAAATTTAATTCTAAGGAAACCAATTTAATTTGATTTAATTCGGTTGTGTGATATTCAAAAACAATTAAATGAAAAAAGATTGTTAAAAGTTAAAAACTCTTCTTTTTGATGGAAAATCGGTGGAATATTATCATTGTCACGTGATCGTTCTTTGAAGGATTGGGCATGTAGTTAACAAAAAATCCAATAATTAATTTATTTCAAGATTATAAAAATTGTGCTTTGAGTTTTTATGCCAACGCGTGCCTGGATGAATCGGTCGCGTCAATTGAATAATGGCGATGGCTGAAGACTGCAAAAATGTACTACTTGATAAAAGATCCAATAAAAAGAAATGGGAAATTTAAAACTCGTTTCGATGGAATGCTTATTACGTATTAAACGTGTTATGGAACGTATTAAATTATACTACCTTCAACTAGTTTGTTTTTATCCGCTTCGTGTCTTCCTGATGAGCGGCGTTATTGATAATCGCTATTGAATTTGAAATTAATTTGAATTTAATTGAATTGTTTGTGAATTTGTTTCTCTACTTGAAGATTATACTCATCGTGTTAAATTAAAATTCAGCTTCACATTCACTTCAGTTGGATTTTAAAACAGTTACGATAATATTATATATTAAGGAAATTTGTGCAAGTACCAAAAATGATACTAAAATTGCTGTTGAGAAATTATTCTTAATTTTGTTTTCCGCGTCTCGTTAACAAAATGTAACAAAAACAGAGTAACAATCATTCCTTCAGTTTCAAGCTCCAGTCGATCTTGATCCAGATGTTGCGTGCTGTTTGATTAAATCGCTTGCTGCTATAAAGTTGGGCAATTTATGTCAATTTTGGACACGTGGCTACCAAAAACATCTTTTGTCAACGATTTTTCGAATTTTGTCTTCATTTTTGGATATGTTGTAGAGAAAGGATAGACGCACAAAACTTATCCGTTTTATTTTTGAAATTCGAAGCCAGACCCGAGATATGTTCCAGTTGGAGGTGGCAAGTTGAGAATTTCATCGATGTTGTGTTGCGATGTTTGCAGCCTTTTGTGTTACAAATGCGTAAGCTTAATGCTTCGGACCACGTTGTGCTACGTTGTTCAAACTGAGATTCGTCATATCTAATAGCTAAAACTCCAAAATTCTGAACATTTTTCGTGGTAGGACCAAAAAAATTGCAGAATTAAGTTGTGCGAGTTGGGGTGCAAGTGGTGTATCGTTTCAAAGAGCTTTTCGAGTTCTATCGAATGATGTAAGAAGTTTTGAGAAAATTCCAGAAAATCGGGGGTTCAGTGCCTTCTTTTGTTACAAATGAGTGGTTTTTGCCAAGCCTTCCGCTACTTTGGGACTGAAGTGTTTTACTTGCTACGCAGTGCAACGTCGCTGGCCATGTTACCTGCTGCGCAGTGCTGTGTTCCGCGCGATGCTTAGTGCGGCGACACCGCTGTGTTACAATTGGAAAAGTAGATTTTGCTAGCAAGAAGCGAAAACTCAGAAAATTGGCTGCCTATTGTGTTGAGACCGTTGTGTGACCTGCTCCGCAGAGCTTTTGCGGTGAGGTGATCTGCTGCGCATGGCTTTTCCTCCGTATGACCTGCTGCGCAGTGCTGTACTTAGCGCGGTGAGACCACCGTGTGACCTGCTGCCGGACAGGGGGCCCCAGTGTCCACAAATTCATTAGGTCCACAAATTCATAGGCTATGAAGATCGCAACTCAAAACTTTAAATTATCAAAACGATTTGTGACTGGTTAAATTTAAAAAGCAACGTTTTCTTAACAACATGCTTCTTCGTGTTCGTCGATAGCTTCATACTTGTTTTAAGTTTAGGTGTTTTTAGTGCTTTGAAATTCATGCAAATAAATCTATTTTTGTTCACTTAAATATTAAAAATTGGCCCCATTGAAGATTGATTGATCTTATGCTATTGTTGTATCATGCCGTTGAAAAAGGTGGGCCTCCAGCTGACAGCAAAATAACTTCTTTTTAATTTCGTGGCACTTCTGTGGTTTGCCTTGGATTACAAAAATTAAATCGTATCTTTAAGTTGAAACAATTCTGTGATTGTTCGCTAATTCAAATAATCATCAAGCACCGTCCACTGAATTTGAATAATTTATTATAGACCTTTTTTTGAAAAAATAAAATAGACCCCTTTAAAAACTGCTAACATCACGAAGCATGATGCCGTGACGCAAAAAGTGAAGGAAATGGATTGCTCTGTTTGCGAGAAAAAACTCATAAGAGTTAAAAAACTTGCCTGAATTTTTCAGCTCTTTGAAGCTCCACTAACGTTTGTTTCAGATTGAAGTTTGTACACCACGAAGCACGACAAAAAAATAATGAAACGCTCTAAACTTCGGGTTCGCGAAAAAAATTTATAAAAAAAACATTTTAAACTTAAATCTGTCAAAAGTATCATTTGTTATGCTTAAAAAAATAAAAATAACAACGCATTTTGTTTCTAGATTTTTAAATGCTTTTTGTATAAGCATGGTATATGGTTACGCAAAATCAGTTCCAAAAATTGTCACAAACGTTTCGTTTCGTCTTTAACCTTTGTTTTCATTGGAATGCGAATTTTTGCGGAAAATGCTGATTATATCCGTGAATATATGTAAAATAATGATTTATATTTACTTATTGTATTTGTATTTTCGTAATGTTGAACCGTCTAACAAAAAAATCCTATTTTTTAAAGATATTTTTTTCGAAAACACGAAGTGTTTATTGAGTAAAAAACCTGCAAAACGCGGATTGTGAATGTTCATCCAATGAAAATACTTTTTTAGAAATCCGGAAAAATTCTTTGTGCACGGATCAAATTTTCAGAAATCCAATTTTTTTATACAAGAATCACCAACATTTCTTTTAAAATAAACTGTTCTTCTTATTAACCGTTTTTAGCAAAAGTTTTAGCAAATGATGACATCTAAAAATTTATTTTTGTCCAGTTTTGCCTCGTTTTTTCAAGAACCGTTAAATGCAAGTATAGCATCAAGTTTCTTGAAACAATTGTGTTGATAGACAATCAAAAATCCTAGTATTTAATTTCTTAAAAAATTATCATCTTTTTATTTTCAACCGCCGACATCTGTTGAACTGTTCTTGTGCTAAACTCAATTCTTGGATTTAAATTAATGCGATCTTGCAGTGCACACAAATATTAGAGAATCTTAGCAAGTTTATTAAAGTTAACATTTTGTAAAACATTTTGTAAAACAAATTTATTTAGTTCCTCAGTTACAGATTATTGAATGTGCAGTATAATGAACTCAATGCACAATAAACAAGGCATTGTGTGGCGCCTTCCAAAAATGAAAATCGAAAAGACGAAAAGAAAAGACAATTTTTTTCTCTCGAAAATCGAAAAGACAATTTGTCTCGCAGAGCAGAGTCATCGCCTTTTTGGAACAAAAATTAAATTTCTTGCATGCAACTATGCACGTTACTTTAAAACGAAATGGTTCTCTCTGTTTGTCCGTCAATCGATTAGCAAAAGTGAAAAGAGAGCTTCAGAAATCTTGACTGATTTTCTCAGCTCTTTGCAGCTTCACTAATTTTTGTTACAGATTGTAGATTGTCTACGACGAAGCATGACAAAAATTGGTTCGCGAAAAGAAAAAGCTGGAAGCCATGTTCAAAATGAAAAGAAAAACGCCTCAGACTGTACAAAAATCCCGGCGCAGCGCTTATTTAAACAAACTCTACTTTTGTCGAACATATTCAGATAACTTGAAACACAAAGCCTGCTTTAAATGGTTGAAATCCAGGATGCATTATTTGCATTTAACTTTATTATTGCATGATAAGCCGCAAAAATCTAATTTTTAGCTTAAAATTTTTCAGTTATTTATTTCAAATTGACCCTTTAAATCGGATTGGATTAAAACTTACTAAATTCTGCATGCTTGCAACAATAAAATCTAGCGTTTTTAACATTTTTTGAGTGAACACCGGCTTGAAACCGTTCCAACAAACTTGTCCAATTGTCCAAAGAGGTTAATATTGGTGAAAATCCACAGACTAAAAAAAGTACGAACTACACACGAACTACACAAAACAATATTTTTGACATAAAATGAAATCAAACAGATCGAATTATTGTATCTGTGTGATTTGTTTTTTTTCACAGCATAATTTGGATTTAAGAATCATTGAACTTTAAAAATGAACTTAGTGTTGTTTTCAAAAATTGTTACTTACAAGTCTAAGGCCAAAGCAACTCAGCCCAAAGCACTGTCCAGTTCTGTGCAAAAATATTTCTTATTTTGTGATTAAATATTAAATAAAATTTAAATAAAAAACCCTCAGTACGTTAGCTCATTTTAAAAACACTCAATGAGGCTGGATAGTCCCGAATAACCGTAGAAGACTCCAAAAACCCATTATAGAAACAAAGTAAAAAATGTTGTTTGATGCAGTGCACTACAACAAAAAATTTAAAAATTTAAAAAAATCTTCTTATCATACAACAGATTTTATAATAATAACATTATAAAATAAACATAAAACAGTCCGCATTCTCGCGTGGATTTGAAAAAAATTCAAGTAATTGGAAACTTTGTTTAGAAAACTTGATGTCAGATTAACAATACTATCGATTTTTCCATTTTTTCATGAGCGCAACTACATCGACATCGATAATGTTCTCAACGCCCCTGAACAAAAATACTAACTGTGTATTTTGTTGTAATTTTTCAAAAAAGTTGTGGTTTAGATATAAGGGGTTCGACTGTGTACGTCACTTTTTAGACCAATATTAGACCAATATCGTTGTCTAAATTGCAATCAAGAGAACAGTTATAATTTGTATGATAGAATCGTCTTTAATTCATTTAACATTACCCGGCAGACGTTGTTTTGTTTTGTTTATGGCAGTTGTGTAGTTGGCAACGAAATTAACCTCAACTTGTAATTAACTTCAAAAATAATATTTTAAAAAATTTAAAAGAGGACAAATTTAACTTCTTCAATTCTGTTTTTAATACCAGGCATACGCGTATGATTTGGTGCTATCTATGGCTGTACTGTTAATTGCGATGGATGAACTTGAACTTGCAGCTCAACCGCCCCAAAAAATCATTATAAAAACAAAGTAAAAAATATTTTGTCGCAACTTTGACACTAGGAAATAATGGAAGAATTTGGTTAAAAAACGGCACGTTTTTGGCCACTTTGACAACTCGATTAATCGATCAAGGAATGGTTTGTGGGTTGCCAAAAAAACAGAAAACCAGTTGCAAAAATAAACTTTCTTCTTTTTGTTTTGACTTACCGATATGTTGTTATTGTTCAAGGCACAAAAACTGCTTCGCGCCAAGCTCGACGGATCCTGACTGCAGGCACATTTCGCGTTGACTGTGCAAACTTGCAAGCTTTGCTAATTCTTAAAAACAAATTTGAATTTTTGCTCTTTTTGCTCTTTGGGTCGCTGTTACCAATAAAGCTCTAAACGGGTAATCCCGACTTTTATACAAAAAATGGAAATAAATAAGACGATGAGTCTTTGTAGAGGAGAAGTGTAGAAAATAAGAGAAAGCGCAAAAAAAATCATTTTGAATTTATTTAATCTATTTGGTGATTTATTCAAAAAGTACATACAATGATTTATCGATAAAATTTAAGATTTAAAAAATTTAAGCAATTTAAGCACTTTTTAAGTTGATCTATGGTTAAACTAAAATTAAACTATGACATTTTACAAGAATGATAATTAAAAATTAGGTACTACAAAGCTACAAAGCTACAAAGCTAAAAAAAGCTACAAATGAGCACCCTGCGTTGAATCTGCAAAAACTATCCACAATGCGACCGCAAAGCGGTCGGCTGAATTTGGACCAAGCAGCAAAAATCAAGCGATACTGAAATACAAGCGATGCTGAAAGAATTACCGTAAACATTACGCCTATTTAAAAAAAATTTACGTTCTGCCAGCCAAGATTAGCATCAAAAATTGAAATGGAATTTTAAATTTGTGGTTATCAATGAAAATCGTTAAAATGTTTTTTTCGCACATGAGATTTTCTTCAAAAGAGAATCCAACAAAAAATTCACAAATAGGATTTTTTCCCTTTGTGTCATTACATCTGAATAGAAGATTAAAAAGTTTGGATCGGCCGACCCAGGAAAATAACAAAAAAACCTTTATTACTCAAGTACGTGACCAAAACAAAAATTTCCAAATACAAAATTTCGAAAAGTTAGAGAACTTCGAAGGAGTTAACATAGACTTTGCATGGAACAGCAGACATGAACAAATAATGCTAACCCCGCTGCAAGCTACTTGGCTTAGCGTTTTTATCTTTAACAAGAAACTGTTGCAGTCTTGCAGCATGTAATAAATAGCCGGTTTTTTCGCTTCACTTTTTGAATGGAAGATTATAAAGAATATGGCCAGCCTACAAAAATAACAATTTTCCGGACGTCTCTGGAGCACTGTGGAATTGTAAAACGGAGATAATTGTCCAAGTTTGCGTCAATTTATTTATTTGAGAATTTACCGTCACAAACAAAAAATGACAAAAAAAAGGTTTAGGAGCGCTTTGGAAATTAATAAAATAGACCTGCAACAATCGATAGTTCAATGATGGCATGACTCAAATAATGTATAGTGCGATCCCAGCCTACAAAAATAACAATTATTAATCTATTTTCAAGTAACCTGATGTTTAATTATTATTTGCATGGGCAGTGCCTACAGGTTGTTGTACGACCTTAACAAGACCCAGTCATCAAAAAAGGCTCAAACAAATTGAAATCGGCCAACTTGTGCCGACCACTGTTGAATTGTAAATTA
Organism: Steinernema feltiae; assembly: GCA_007213375.1. Taxonomy (NCBI): domain Eukaryota; kingdom Metazoa; phylum Nematoda; class Chromadorea; order Rhabditida; family Steinernematidae; genus Steinernema; species Steinernema feltiae. Next base: position 43,187 of record MQUG01003128.1, on the reverse strand, counting down.
TCATTTCAAAAATTAGTCTATAATGAACAAATAAACCTTTTGGCCGTCAAACTAATCTCTTGTGCAACGTGGGTGACCTATTACATCAACAAAAATGCTGTTCTTTTAAAATCGATTGCACAATTGCACAAGCGGACCAAACAGCAAAAATCAGTGACTACAAGCGATTCAAAAATTGAGTTGGAATTTTAAATTTATGGTAATCAAATAGCAGTTTTTTCTCATTGTGCAATTACCATCTATCTGAAAGCGGTTGGGCTGGCCCATCCACAAAAATAACAATTATTAATCTGTTTTATGTACAGTATATTTAAAACTTAACTGATTTAATTAATATTTGCAATATAAATTTGGCTATACTGCACCAAACGCTACATAGTTGTGCTTTTCAATATTTGTTTCAAAAATTAAATTTTTGTTCAATAAAATGCTCACCTATTTAATCATCAAGTTTAACGTTCGATTGATAAATAAAAAGTTTTAAAAATTAAAATCTTAAATTAAAAAATGAAGCATCAAACAAAAAATTTCAAGACATAAATTGTCTTATGTGATTAAAGAATGAGCTTAACAGATTATCAAGTTTTAAAATACTTGCATTTTTTTTGTGAATTGTAAGTTGATTGCTATTGCCGATTTGTAATTGACTACGTTAGTTACAAGCTACCAATGGCTGTTCAAGCTCACAAGTCACAAAAAAAAGTTATTTTGTTCATCAATTATTCTAAAAAGTTATTTTTCAATGATTATTTTTATGAAAAGGGTTAATGACAATTTCTGGGCTAAAGTTTGCAAAAATTATTATTTATAAAGTTTAAAATCAATAGCGCCGGAAATATTAAAAAAAAATATCCTATAGATTGTTTATAAGAACCCTACAGAACCCTAAAACCTAAAACCTAAGAACCCTAAAAAGTTAAAGAACTAAAGCATACGTTGGTCGAGCAATGGTGATTGCTAGTGCGCTCACTTCACTTCTCTGTTGAATAAATTAATTCAAGCATTGTCAGATGGAGATTGCTCACATCCACAAAAAATTGACTGAAATCGTTAAAAGGTAGGCCAAGAGTTCCTGACTCATTGTGAGCGGTAAATGCGAGTCAGACTAAGCCACAAAAATACAATTCTTTAAAGTAAACTAAAAATGGTTTGAACCGAACGCTATTTTTTGTAATCGATGGTAAAAACAAGAAATAAATTTTCATTTGGTGATTTGAGGAGAAAGGAATTTTACTTTATTATGATTTAGAATGCAATCTTCCCAATCAAAGAATGCAATATGCAAAATATGAATGAAATACGTTGGTAAACGGGAGGCAATCACTGAAAAATTGAATTCAGAATAACTGATTTTTCAAATCTTTGACTTGACTGTCAATTCAATTCAATTAAAAGTCAATTGTCTTAGGCAGTGGAATTTTAAACAGGAGATAATACCTGAGAAATGAGAAATAAATAAAAAAAGACAAAAAAAGACGTAGAGAGGTTTAAGAGCGCTTTGGAAATTAATAAAATAGACTTGCAACAATCGATGGACCAAAATAAGTAGAAGAAGCATTCCAAAAAAAGCTGATTTTGCATTTCACAAAAACAAAACATTTGTTTAAAATTTAAAAAAAAATAGAATTAATTGTAACCAACTCAGCATAACCAAAAATTTAATTTAGAACGCTACGACACGACGCTCGCGCTTGTGGACTTTACGACATTAAATTAGTCTACACTTTCGTTTTTCGTTATCATTATTGCAAAAATACTGTTTTAAATGATCGTTTTGGATATACTCACCCTCACATTGTCGTGACGCATATTTGATTCCAACCGATGCCTCGCCAAAGTGGTGTTTTCTGTGTTTATAGCCACGACCGAAGATTCAAAAATTGCAATATACCAAATTAACAGCATTTCGATTGATAGGAAAATGTCGTGTGAAAAGCTACCTCCTAAAACGAAGGCTGTAGCGATCAATTGATCCCAAAGCAAAAAATTGAATTTTCCAACGCAACTCCATCCGCCGAACAAAAAAAATTAAATTGAAGCACTTTAATATTATTTTGTAGTCGTAATTTTGTGATTAATTAAAAAAGAGCTCATTACGTTTAACGTTTAAGATTCCTAATTAAACTGCAATTACAAGACTATGCAAAAGCTTAAAACGAAAATGCTGATTTTAATACCTCATTGTGAGTCCTCTGTAATTCTGGGTTGTTTTCATAACTTTCAATTCTCTGTGCTTTAAAAAGAATTTAAGAATTTAACGTAGGGTAATCGTATGTTTTTACTCAAAAATTGCTTGATTACACTCGATTTTGTGCCGGCTATGCACGATTAGAATAGCTGAACGCCTGATACATTGATTGTTTGAATAACAGAAAAATAACGGTGAAGAATAGGCCGACTTGTTTAAACTCAAAACTAAAATGAAAATAATTATTACCGCTCGATTCATACCGTAGAAATCAACCAGATTTCCCTAGTAGTTTCCACTAATGTTTCCCTGGAAATCAAAAATTGATATGTTTTTCATTTTAAAACGCGACAATACGAAGCTCTCGTTTGTGGACTTCACGACACGACGACAATCAGTAAATTATTCTATACTTTCTCTTGTTGTCGTCCTCAATGGCAAAAATACTATTTAAGGGATTATTTCAAATAGACTCACGCTTACATTTTATTACATTACATTGGCATATTCGATTCCAACCAATGCTTCCATTAAGCGGTGATGTATGTGTTAGTTCTTACGAGCCGATTGATTTATAGCCACGATCGTGGATTCATAAAATGTAAACGCAAAGCCGTCAAGGTATTACTTCAACAAAAATCATCCAACCGTATTTTTGCTGTTAGAGGTAATCTCCTTTTTTGAGCTGCCTTATTAGCTGCAATAACTACATGCGTTAAAAGGAAAAGCATCAGTAACTCCAAAATTAACCAACCTATTTTCCAGTAATTTGAATTCACTTCAATTAATTTTTGTAATGCCCATATTTTAGCAGAAAAATTCTACAATTGACTACTATGGACCACCCTGACAAAAATATACCTATTTAAAACAATTTGAAACGGAAATTTGAAACGTGGTATCACGTATTGCGAAGCATTTTTTCTCTCGATAATATGTCCCTTGAAGAGTCCAAGCGTTCTTTTAAGATGTGTGCACCTGTAGAAGGCAAAAAAAAAATTAAACGCGCAAAGTTGCAGAAGAGAAACGTGCAAAATAAATTTAAGTTAATTTTGAAGTAAAAGAGTAATTTAAAGAATTGTTGACATTAAAAGTTAACTTTGTTGGTATTATGGACGAATTACATAGCTAGTGGCTACGTTAGTCTAGACTAGTCTCGAGCTGGATGGAAAGAAAGCATTGTACAAAAAACAAAACAATGAGAATTTAAAATGCTATTTAACACAAAAACATTTCCGTGGTTTTATGTTGTTGTTTGCTCTTTAAAGCGTTCAAGCGTTTTTTAAGAGGTGTGCATCTGTAGAAGGTTAAAAAAAATAAACTAAAATTTTGAAAAGTTCGCACAAAAGTCCCCGTGCGGCAGCATTCTATTCACTGTGCAACGCACAAAAATTAGTCAAACAGATTGGCATTGTCAATTGCAAATTTTGGTTTTGCTTTTCAGAGATTTCTCAAACTTCTCAAACTCAAACTTCAGATTTGTTTTATTCTATTCTTATCCGGATCAGCAACAAAAAAAACTGGTAAAACCGGTGAAAAACTGATTTACAACAGTTCACGCAGTTGAGAAACAGACAAATGAGTATAAAATTTAGTTTGAATTCTTAGAGCGGGGGCAAGAGCGAACAGTTTGCTCACAAATAAATTTTTAAAAAATTTTGTTTTAACAAATTTTTTAACAGCAGAAACGAGCTGGAATGTGTAACTGATTGTCGATTTAGTTCTGTTAGTAATCAACGAAAGCTTCAAAAATGAAAAAAAAATTGTGAGTTGGTGTTTAGTTGAACCAAAATTAAACTGAGACCTTACAAGAAGGGTAACTAAAAAAATAGGTTTGACTAAAAATGAGGACCCCGGGGTTAATGCTTGTTAATGCAAATTTATTTGTACGGCAAACGCAAAATGTGTATGAAAGAAGAAAATAAATTTAAACAAAAACTTTGGTTTATTAAGGACAGCGAGAAATGTAGTTCATGTAGTTAACAAAAAATCCAATAATTAATTTATTTCAATATTATAAAAATTGTGCACTAATTTTAATGCCAACGTTATTTTGAAAATGTTGTTATAGAGCAAGCATGATATGCAAAAAACATTCTTTTTCTTAAATTTCAGGCATTATTTAATTTAATTTGTTACATTTGTCACAGCACTGTATTATGTCAAACAGCGTTGTCAGCATCGATTAAACCAGTTTTCTGGTGGCATGTATGTAAGTTAAAAGCTCTTCGTTTTGATGGAAAATCGGTGGAATAGTATCATTATCACGTGATCGTTCTTTAAAGGATTCTGCATTTAATTAACAAAACAATAATTAATTTATTTCAAATTATAAAAATTATGCATTTGAGTTTGCGTGCCTGGATGAATCGGTCGCTTCAAATCGGATCGTAATGGCAACGGTTGAAGATTGCAAAAATGTACTATTTGATAAAAGATCAATGAAAAAAAGAAAAGCGAAATTAAAAACTCGTTTCGATGGAGTGCTATAGTATAAAAAAATTTAAAATAAATTAAATAAATTAAACTACCTTCAACTAGTTTCCTTTTATACACTTCGCGTCTTCCTGATGAGCTTGGATGAATCGGTCGCTTGAATTAAACAATGGAAAATGAGCTAGAGCTACTGAGCTGTAATGAGAAACGAGCTAATACGTTGTTGCTTTTATTATTATTTCCATGGGCAATATCGGTCGCTTGTATTTATTAAAAAACAAAAAAGGGTTCAAAAATGTGATATTTAAAAAATGAAATAAAAAAGATTGGCGAAAATCAAAAGCTTCGTTTTGATGAAAATTTGGTGTAATATTATCATTTATGTACCGTGATCGTTCTTTGAAGTATTGGGTATGTGATGCCGTCGAACCACACCCCATACTATCTATATAGCTAGGTAATGTCAGATCAGAGCTCCCGTCTGGGACGGTGAGCCTGTTTCCCCCTGTTCCAATAATAAATCGTTAGCGCGTGTCTAACCCTCGTTCTAGCCCGTTACAACTTATTTCAAGATTATAAAAATTGTGCGTTAATTATTGCGTTAATGTTAATGCGTTAATGCGTTAATGTGCGTTAATGCCAACCCGTGCCTGGATGAATCGGTCGCTTCAATTAAGTAATGGCGAAGGCTGAAGACTGCAAAAATGTGATATAATAAAAAAAGGTCAATGAAAAAAAGGCAAAGTTTTGATGGAATGCTACAGTATAAAACATTAGCAGTTTCTATTTAACTAAATTACCTTTAACTAGTTTTTTTTCACTTTGTGTCATCCCTTACTTCGCACAAAAATTAAGAATAGTTGCTATTGATTTAAATTAATTTGAATTTAATTGAATTGTTTGTGAATTTGTTTCTCTACTTGAAGATGATACTCATCGTGTTAAATTAAAATAGAGCTACACATTCACTTCAGTTGGATGATAATATAATATATTAAGGAAATTACGATAATATTATATATTAGGGAAATTCCCAAAAATGATACTGAAATTGCTGAAAGTTGAGAAATTATTCTTAATTTTATTTTCCGCGTCTTGTTGACAAAATGTAACAACAACAGAGTAACAATCATTCCTTCAGTTCCAAGCTCCAATCGATCTTGATCCAGATGTTGCGTGCTGTTTGATTAAATCGCTTGCTGCTATAAAGAAGTTTCCTCTTTGTCATTTCGTCTGTTGCATCTGTAGCACTGCGCGGTTGTTGGCTACAAAACAGATCAGCAGGCAATTGATAAAAAAAAATCAAAAATTGATATTGAACTTTATGAAAAGCTCTTCAGCGATTGCGTTTGCTTGGATATTGTGCCAACAGTAATGTGCTAAGTGACGAGGATCGAAGGATTGAAAGAAGGTAAAGAACCAAAAATTAATTAATTGCAAATTTAAAAAAAAACTTTGAATTGCTAAAATAAAGCTAAAAAGAACACGGACTAACATCATCTGTTAAAATTCAAATTTTTTGCGATTTGTTTTGCAGATGAATGAGGTTGGCTAAGCACAACTTGAAATGGCAGCTTTCAAAAATGCAGAAAAGTATTTTTGTTGTTGATTGTAATTTGTAATTTTTTGATAAATCGAAGATAAAACAGGATTATGGCTCAAAACTGAAAAGCTTAAAAAAAGATCAAAAGTGGAAAAACAGAAAAAAAGAAAAAGCCAAATTTCGAAGAAGGACCTGGACAAAAATTAGACCAAAATTTTTGATTAGAAATTAGACCTAAAAACCACAAACGATGTGATAAAAAACGACTTGGATTTCTTGTTACTCGACAAAAAATTGATTAGAAAACTTTAATCCTGAACTTTTTTTATTATTTTTATAAATGAAATTTTACAACATTCATTGATTTCAATTTTGATGTACATTTTATGATTCGTTGCGAGAGATAAATTTAGAAATATTTCGCAATTGTTCCGATTTGGTTTCGCCGAAAAACCCCATTTGCCGACCTCATTTCTTCATCGCTTGATTTGAGATGTACCGGCATACTGTCGTAATTAGATGAGTTCCCAAAAGAATCAAAAAATTAAAAATCAAAATTTAAATGTTGAAAATTCAACAAATTTCAGAGCGAACGCATTCAAAAATAATTGTAAAAATTTATTTGCCATGTCGAAATGCGTTAATAGCCACAAAACTGAACGGATCAAACGCAGAAGGTGACGCTAAAATGCACATGGAAAACATTTAAGGATGCTCGTTTGATGTAAAAAAAAACTGCTGTAAATCCATTTTTGTGATTAATGGCATATTTGGCGGTGAAATCAAAGACAACAGCTTGTCCTCTTCATTAGAAAAAGCGCAATAAATCATTTCAAGAGCATCTGGACATTTTTTAATTTTAATTTGTCCTTTTTCAACCAATTTGAAATGAAAATAAATGAATTTTTCTTATTGCCAAATAGATGATTAAAAGGGTTATGTGCAAAAATATGTGAAGCTTGAAAAGTTTTAAGAGCAGGAGAAATTGTTCCGAGATTCTGAAGCTCTAAAGACGCAAATGAGAAGGAAAAACTCAACTAGAAAAACTATCTGAACGTCTGTTTGAAAAACGGACCAACAATTTCAAAAAATATTTTTATTACATTTTTTTATTTAAATCGTAGTCTTAAATAATTGTTCTAAACCGTCAACTTGTTATACTTTCGCTTTGGGCCTTCACCATTTGTGAATTTAGACGACATGCAAACGAAAACGGAATGCAAGCAGAGCCACAAAAATTGAATTAATTGAGAGTAGTTGGCCAAGAGCATCTAGTCATTTTTCAAACTCAAATTGGCAAAACGCCTATAATTGCAATTTCTGGGTGCAACTTGGACATTTTGTTGTAAATTTGTATTACAAGAACGGCAGTTTGTATAATGAATTTGTTTCATTTAATCGTCTTTTGAATTTTCTTCAACGATTTCATCGAAGGAACAACTATTTAACGTTCTTGTGTCTATCAAAAATTCTCAATACTACGATTATTCTTCTTGTTATGTTTGTTATCTTATCGTCTGTTTGAAAAACGAAGAACGTGAGCTTCAAAAAATATTTTTATTGCATTTTTTAGTTAAAATCGTTTTCTTAAATTGCGATTTTAGGTTGAGCTGTTTTCAATCTTCAAATGTTGTACTTTCGCTTTCTGCCTTCACCATCTGTGAATTTAGACGACAATTGCTGTGCGAATGAAATCAACAAAAAATCCAAAAATTGATTTTTACTCTCAAGACCTTTTTTTTACTCTATGTAAAGCAACCATTCCCATCGTTTTTTAACAGGAATGAAAATCCAGTCAGTAAACGTTGAATAAAATTATGAGTAGTTGGCCATATACTTGTGGATGTTTTTGCGTTACCATGCAAAAATTGAATTTAATTTACTCTGTTTGAATTAAGATCATTGCGAAGATTATGCTCTCACCGAGCAATACGATCTTTAATAATTAGGCACGAATTTAATTTAAATTACTTTAATTTGTGTAAACAAATCAAAACGGAACGGACCGTTCACGGATTGTTCAAAAATTCAGATTTTCGTTATTGCCAGTAACAGCGGAAAAGCATACGTCAAACTGGATTTTACAATAACGTATAAATGAGCCGATAAGAAGGCGCATTAATAAGCAAAACCGCAATATTACGAATTTTGCAGATTGTATTTAAGCTTTACGTCTTCAACTCAATTATTTTTCGCTTTGTGCATCAGCAATTGCAAAAATAAGCAATGATTGCTACCTAAATTCCAATTTCTGGAAATTTACAGATTAGTCGTTCCTGCAAATAAAAGAAAAAATCGTATAATTTAATTTTGAAAAAATCCCTAAAAATTTGGCATTTGTGTGATAACTGCGACGCTCACTTGAGTAATGTCAAATCTGCAAAAATAATAAAACGGCTACTTTGTAATGACATTTTTGCGCAAAAAGTTCTTGATTTGTTTTTGTTTAGTTTTAAGCTTTTCAGTTTTTCAGTTTTAGTTTTCAGAGGACTGTCGGTTGTCAAAAAATATCGGATTGAAATTGGGCGAATTTTCCGGTCAAACATTGTCGTTCGTGAAGGCGAATTCTTTTTTTGGGCGCACGAACGGAATACCAAAAATGTAAAAATATGTTTAAAAAAATCTACTTCGAAAGCTCACAAAATGCTCCACGAACGCTCATAAATCTTATTTTTTAGATTACGTACAGTTTTGTTTTGGTAAAAACGGAATGTAGCTTCGCAAAGCACGAATAAAGCGACATCAAATTAAAAAAAACTCGAAAACGGAATTTTCACATTTTGCGTCCATACTTTCAAGAGCTTCTGGACAATTTAATTATTTAAATGACTTTTTGTCGCGTCAGACAACAGCCACACAGCTCGTTGACAAAATTCGCGTCAACAGTACCAAAGGCAGCCAAAAATAAGAAAGTATTTTTTTGTAATTTAAGTAAAAAATCGGTCATTAGAATCGGACATTAGACACGTTATTCGTAGCCAACTAAACTAACTAGAAAACAATAACATGAAACAGCGATTGATTTTTTTGTAGTTGAAACTGCTGCTTCGGGGATTTACGCACATTAATTTCAGTGGATTTTTAACCAAAAATAATTATTACTATTGCGATTTAAAAGTTGAAACAATGGTGAATATTATTTCAATTTGTTTTCCAATTATTATGTATGTGGAAATGCGATTCTTGTCGCAAAACTGAACAGATTAATACGGAAGCTGGATGTAAAAATGCACAAATGCTGTAAAAAAGGAACTATCCCTAATAGAACAGAACTAATACTATGAACTCAAAAATTCTCTTTTTTTTATTGTGGCATATTTGGCGATGAAATCTTGACCAACTGCAAACGCCGGTCAAACGCCGTCGTTCGTATGTAGAAGGCGAACTTGAGTTATTTGGGGCTCACTAACGAAAATAAAAAAAAACAAAGCCTCTCAGACCTCTCATAGAGTACAAAATACTGGGCGATCTTTTATGATTAGGCATGCAATTTAATTTATTTAATTTAATTAATTTAAAAAAATCTGTGATTGGAACGTATACGAAATATTCAAAAATTTCTATTTTCGGTTATTCCTGTGTTAACAATAGATGTCAATCATGTGAATAGTTATTAAAAATTTGTCGCTGTTACCAACACATAGTTCTAAATGGGTTATTACGTGTTTTACACAAAAATGGAAGTAAAGAAGTAAACGAGTTTTTGTAGAGGAGAAATTGAAAACCCAAAAAAAAAACTTAAATCTGATTATTTAGGGGTTTATTCAAAAATTGTACGAAAATTGTACATGAATAGAGAAAGAACTCGTGTTTCGGAGATTTTACCAATGCGCCTGCGTTGCTTCTCTTCCTTCTTTCCATTCTTCTATTTTATTTTTGTTAGTGATTGAATTTAACAGATAGTTGCAGAATTATTGGAATTATTGAGTTGTAATTTGTGTCATACCGAACGCAGCAGTTGGATTTATTATTAAATTTTTATTATTACAGCATTTATTAAATTAAAATAAATCAAAGCAATTGGTCAATTTATTCAAAATTAGTACAAAGTTGATTGAAATTCAAGAAGGGATTATTGCGAGAGAATTCTTCAAAAAAAATCGCGCTCGCTTTGTGTAGCAAATTTCAAAAAAAAGTGAAAACGGCGAAGAACTATTTCAAAAAAAAAAAGTCAATTTCAAAAAGTCAAAGCCAATCAATTTCGCCTAATTTCTCTCGATCGCCTGTCGCAATTGTTGTTTGGTAATAGCAAGGTAATTGTTGTTTGGCAAAAATATATTTATTTATTTATTCATTTTTTTTCAACTGACACAAATTACAATCATTTCAATAATAATTCTGCAACTGCAAATAATTTTTTGAGATCGGTTGAGCAACATATATGCAAAAATAATTTTGCACTTCGCACGCTCTTCCAACAAATTTCCAATTTACTAATTTACAAATTTAAGGGTCCAATTAAGGTACAAAAAGGATCCAATTTAGAAATTAAAAATTATATAATTGTTTTTTGGACATTTTTGAAAGTTGATTTACTCGGATGCATATTTTATTATTTTATTCGATTGATCGTCCGAACCCCCTAATATTATATGATTCGTAAGCGATTTCTCATGTAACATTTCGCGGCCTTATATCTTTGGACCGCTCTGTGCGCTTGCGCTCAAACTTGGTATACGTCATCTCTAGGGCGGAAATTTGATAATCTGAAATTTTTTCGCGGTGGGACCATTTTACCAGTAATTGTCATCTTTTGCGTTTTCTGGCTGTCTGTACATCGGATGGAAGCGTGCGAACCGTTGTTCGATGCGTCTCGGGAGGCAAATTCGACAATATATGGTTTTTGGTATTTTCAGTTGGGTCCTGACAAGAAATTGGGCAATTTATGTCAATTTTGGACACGTGGCTACCAAAAACATCTTTTGTCAACGATTTTTCGAATTTTGTCTTCATTTTTGGATATGTTGTAGAGAAAGTATAGACGCACAAAACTTATCCGTTTTATTTTTGAAATTCGAAGCCATAGCCGAGATATGCCATGTTTCAGTTGGAGGTGGCAAGTTGAGAATTTCATCGATGTTGTGTCGCCATTTCTCCACTAAAACCCGATGTTTGCAGCCTTTTGGTAATTGGGCTTAATGCTTTGGACCAGTTTGTGCTATGTTGTTCAAACATGAGATTCGTCATCTCTAATGGCTTGAACTTCAAAATTCTGAACATTTTTTCGTGGTAGGACCCAAAAAATTGCAAAATTAGGTTCTGCGAGTTAGGGTGCAAGTGGGGTATCGTTCCAAAGCGCTTTTCGAGCTCTATTGAATGATGTAAGAAGTTTTGAGAAAATTCCAGAAAATCGGGGGTTCAGTGCCTTCTTTTGTTACAAATGAGTGGTTTTTGCACTTCCGCTACCGGGACTGAAGTGTTTTACTTGCTACGCAGTGCAACGTCACCTGCCGTGTTACCTGCTGCGCAGTGCTGTGTTTAGTGCGCTGCTTAGCGCGGCGAGACCGGTGTGTTAAAATTGGAAAAGTAGATTTTGCAAGCAAGAGGGGAAAACAGAAAATTGTCTGCCTATTGCGTTGAGACTGTCGTGTGACGTGCTCCGCAGAGCTCTTGCGGTGAGATGATCTGCTGTGCAGGGCTTTACCTCCGTATGAACTGCTGGGCAGTGCTGTACTTAGCGTGGCGAGACCACCGTGGGACCTGCTGCGCAGGGCTTTTCCTCCGTATGACCTGCTCCGCAGTGCGATGCATAGCGCGACGAGACCGCCGTGTTACCTGCTGCGCAGGGCTTTTCCTCCGTATGACCTGCTACGCAGTGCTGTGCTTAGCGCGGCGAGACCACCGTGGGACCTGCTGCGCATGTTCCCTGCCGCGCTGGGCTGTCGCGGCGAGACCTCCGTGTAACATGCTGCGCAGGGCTTTTGCGATGAGATGACCTGCTGCGCAGTGCGAAGCTTAGCGCGGCGAGACCACTGTGGGACCTGCTGCGCAGTGAGGTGCGTTACGAGCATCGTGTGATTTGCAGAAGTGCATAGACATGATTTCCGGGCTTCGTGTAACTCTTACCGGCCCCCGCAAACAAACGTGCTTCGCAGAACTATGCCTAGTTGCATGTATAATTTTTATTCCAATAATTCTGCAACTGTCTGTCACAATCACTAACAAAAATAAAATAGAAGAAGAGAAACATCAGTTACAGTAGAGCATAACCCACAAAACAGATCCCCGGTGTTGTTACAATTGATTACCACGTTTTATTGGGAGAGTAATTGCTTAGTGCAAAAATAGTCGAATTACCAAGACTGTGGTTAAAATACTGTCCGAGCAAAAAATTGAAATCAAGTTTTGTGAATCTCAACGATGAAAATCTCCAACAACTCGTTTAGAAGAAGAAAAATTGGCGTATGAAAAATTCTCTTTACAAAAAAAAAATATATAGAGTTACTTTGAGGCGAAAACGTCCAAGAGATGAATGAAAGGCTGGGCTTGTATCTGAGCAGGTTATATCGAAATGGAATTAAATTTGTCTCATTTCAAAGCTACCAAAAATGAAACAACCCTGACTTAACTGTTTTCTCTATTCTTTGATCGAGATTCTGTCTTGTAGCTGATGTAAATATGAGTTCAAAATGGTTTTGAAATATGACTTGAAAAAACGATTATACCGCACATCGTCAATACACTACTACAAAACATTGTAGAAAGCAGAAGGAAAAGAAGGACTTCAAAAAATTAGTTACTGTTTTTAATTTGGAAAACACACAAAACACTATGGAAAAAATCAAAAGATCAAATCAAGATCAAATATCGATTTTCGCTCTTTCAACGAAGGCTCATGGTGCGAATTTCAAAAAAATAAAAATTCAACTTTTTTTCTCTATTCTTTGATTATGATTTAGCCTTGTTGCTGAATTGAATGTATGACGTGAAAGTGCTTTAGTTGAGAAAAGGAGGGCAAAAATTTGTGATTAAAACATCCGAGATATCATTTACGACATACATTTTACAAAAACCATAGACGAGAAATGTACATTGAAAACAGTAGACAGCAAAGAATCTTGACAAAAAATGGAATTAGCAAAAACAACTACAATTTAAACTTTAAATTTAAACAATTTAAATGATTTATTCTTTTGTAACCAAACTTTAAAAAAATTGATTTTACATTTTTTTTAGCATTTCCTACAAGTCTGCCCAAAGGCTGATTTTTTTGTGTCCAAGATGCCATCAAAAATTTTTCAAATTAAAAATTCAAACCAATTTTTTTCAACGAAGTAGCCCGAGAGCGCTTTTTTACTTTAAAAAAAATTGTTTAAAACGTGAATTCTCTTCGGATCGTACTTCAAAAAATCAAAACTTTTTTAATCTGCAAAACGCAAAGTACACATTCACTTCACTCAATTCAATGCTCCAGAAATAGAGATTTTTAAATTTTCAGAGATTATCAAAGGTGGTTCGTTATCCGATGTTTCAAAAAATAAAAATTAATCTTTTTGTTATCTCGTCATGCCGTCACGTCGTCATTCTGATCATGCCTTGTTGCTGAATTGAATGTATGACGTGAAAGTTGCTTTAGTTGAGAAAAGAAGGGCCAAAATTTATGATTATAACATCCTAGATATCTGAAATAAATTTTAAATAAATTATAAATATAAAAAAACTAGGCATAGTTCTGCGAAGCACGTTTGTTTGCGGGGGCCGGTAAGAGTTACACGAAGCCCGAAAATTATGTCTAGGCACTTCTGCAAATCACACGATGCTCGTAACGCACCTCACTGCGCAGCAGGTCCAACTGTGGTCTCTCCGCGCTAAGCACAGCACTGCGCAGCAGATCATGTCACTGCAGAAGCCCTGGTCCAGCCCTGGTCCTGGTACACGGTGGTTTGGCCGCGCTAAGCCCAGCACTGCGTAGCAGGTCATCTCACCGCAAAAGCCCTGCGCAGCAGGTCCCACGGTGGTCTCACCGCGCTAAGTACAGCACTGCGCAGCAGGTCATACGGAGGTCTCGCCGCGCTAAGCACAGCACTGCGCAGCAGGTCACACGGAGGAAAAGCCCTGCGCAGCAGATCATCTCACCGCAAGAGCTCTGCGGAGCAGGTCACGCGACGGTCTCAACGCAATAGGCACCCAATTTTCAGAGTTTTCCCCTCTTGCTTGCAAAATCTACTTTTCCAAGCACTGCGCAGCAGGTAACACGGCAGGTGACGAACCCCCGATTTTCAGAAATTTTCTCAAAACTTCTTACATCATTCGATAGAGCTCGAAAAGCGCTTTGGAACGATACCTCACTTGCACCCCAACTCGTAGAACCTAATTTTGCAATTTTTGGGTCCTACCACGAAACATTTTCAGAATTTTGGAGTTTTAGCCATTAGAGATGATGAACTAAAGTTTAAACAACATAGCACAAACTGTTCCAAAGCATTAAGCTCAATTACGCGTTTCTAAAACAAAAGGCTGCAAACATCGGATCTTGAGTCGAGAAATTGCGACACAACATCGATGAAATTCTCAACTTGCCACCTCCAACTGGAACATGGCATATCTCGGGTCTGGATTCGAATTTCAAAAATAAAACGGATAAGTTTTGTGCGTCTATCCTTTCTCTACAACATATCCAAAAATGAAGACAAAATTCGAAAAATCGTTGACAAAAGATGTTTTTGGTAGCCACGTGTCCAAAATTGACATAAATTGCCCAATTTCTTGCCAGGACCCAACTGAAAATACCAAAAACCATATATTGTCGGATTCGCCTCCCCGAGACGCATCGAACAACGGTTCGCACGCTGCCATCGGACGTAAAGACAGCCAGATAAACGCAAAAGATGACAATTACTGGTAAAATGGTCCCACCGCGAAAAAACTCAGGAAAAAAAAATTTCCGCCCCTACAGATGACGTATACCAAGTTTGAGTGAAAGCCCGCAGAGGGGACCGAAGATATAAGGCCGCGAAATGTTACAAAATATCGCTTACGAATCATATAATATTAGGGGGGTTCGGAATAAATGAATTGAAAAAAATTAAATTTTACATAAAAAGAAAAGAACGCTCAAAAATGTTTGTTATAAATTAGCGTTTTTTGCAAAAACGCGACATAATTAACACGACTTGGTAAACGGTACGTTGGTAAACGGAATACGTTGGTAAACGGAATACGTTGGTAAACGGAATACGTTGGAAAACGGAATACGTTGGTAAACGGAATACGTTGGTAAACGGAATACGTTGGTAAACGGAATACGTTGGTAAACGGGAGGCAATCACTCAAAAATTGAATTCAGAATAACTGATTTTACAAATCTTCGACTTAACTTTGTCAATTGTCTTAGGCAGTGGAATTTTAAACAAGAGATACTACCTGAGAAATAAGAAATAAATAAAAAAGACAAAAGACGTACAGAGCTTTAAGAGCTTTGGTAACTAATAAAATAGACTTGCAACAATCGATGGTTCAATGACCAAAATAGGTAGAAGAAGCGTTCCAAAAAAAGCTGATTTTGCATTGCGCTGTTTTTGTACATTGTAAATTATAAATTGTAAACATACAATGATTTGTTTAAAATTTAAAATAAAATAAAATAGAAATAATTGTTACCGCTCAGCATAACCAAAAATTTAATTTAAAACGCGACGACACGACGCTCGCGCTTGTGGACTTTACGACACTGCCATTAAATTAATCTACACTTTCGTTTTTCGTTATCATTATTGCAAAAATACTGTTATAAATGATCATGTGACGCATATTTGATTCCAACCGATGCCTCGCCAAAGTGGTGTTTTCTGTGTTTATAGCCACGACCGAAGATTCAAAAATTGCAATATACCAAATTAACAGCATTTCGATTGATAGGAAAATGTCGTGTGAAAAGCTACCTCCTAAAACAAAGGCTGTAACGATCAATTGATCCCAAAGAAAAAAAATTGAATTTTCCAACGCAACTCCATCCGCCGAACAAAAAAATTAAATTGAAAGCACTTGAATATTATTTTGTAGTCGTAATTTTGTGATTAATTAAAATTTAAAGGATGTTAAATGGCTCCAGAGTTAAAACGCGCCAAAGTTTCTGACATCGTTTGAGCGGCACGCGAAAAATTCAACTTAAAAATTAAATCAATAATTAATAATATTTTAATTTTGAAAAATCCCTAACTATTGCGCATTTTTGTGTGTTAATGGCGACAAAAATAATTATTACTAATACGATTTAAAAGTTGAAACAACTGTGAATATTGCAAAAATTATTTCAATTTGTTTTTCAAGTATGTATGTGGGAATGCGATTCTTGTCACAAAACTGAACGGATTGCTGTAAAAATCCTCTAATGCTGTAAAAAAGAAACGATCCCTAGTAGAATAGAACTATCACATTGGATCAAAACATTCGTTTTTTGAATTTGGCATATTTGGCGATGAAATCTTGGCCAACTCCGCATGTCCTCTTGAATAGAAAGAGAGAAGTAGAAAATCACAAAAATTCCACCATTTATGCATGTTTCTTGTCGCTGACAGGTCAGTCAATTCAATGGTGTTGAGTCAACGTTTAGCTTTCGACAGCTCTACAAAAATTGAATAAAATTGAATAAAAATTAAAAGTTAACTAGCGCACCTAATTACGAATTTCGGGTGCATTTCGGTTATTTATGTTCATTTGTATCATTTAGTCGCCTATTGAAATAAAAAAAAATATCAGAACAAAAAAAACCGAAAGAAACAAAAAAGAAACGAGAATCCGAAAATTGTCATCTGTTGAGATGTTCAATAATGTACAAAAAAACAATTGTGGAAATTTCAGCGGAAGCGTCACAAAAATTGAATTAATTTGGGGGTAGTTGGCCAAGAGCATCTGAACATTTCTCAAACTTAAATTGGCCTCTTTCAACCACACTTACATTGGACATTTTATTTTTGAAAATTTGTTTCATTTAGTCTTTTGAATTTCCTAAAACGATTTTAAATTTGCAAAAATAATAAAACGGCTACTTTGTAGATATTCTTTTTTTTTTTGATATTCCCCGAATATTCCGAATCGCGGAAAAAAATATTTGGGCTACAAACAAACAAAAAAAGTCGAATATCTTGTTTAAACGATTTCAACATTTATTAAATTAAATAAATCAAAGCAATTATCAAATTTAATTCAAATTTTGTACAAAGTTGATTGAAATCCAAGAAGGTTCCAATTTTCCAAAAAATAACACTGAATAAATTGAATGAACGACTAGAAAGTTGTTTTAAGCAGTCGATCCACTACTACAAGATCGAAAACGATATCGGAAAAAAGAAGTGCAAAAACATGGATATTGGATATCTAGGATGATTAAAACATCCTAGATATCCAATCTACGACAATACATCTCACAGAAACCACAGAAAAGAAATTGAAAATAGTACCCAAATGGACCTGCAGACAGAAGAGAATCCTGACAAAAATTTACATGATTTTTAACGTGTTCGACAATTTTGTTGCCAGACCCCTTTGTTGCCGATTAAGAGGAGCGAGAATGTCGCAAAATCAGGAAACCCATATAATTATAAAATAATCCACACCGTGCAAAAATGAAAAAATGAATCGAAGATTTGACGAACAAATTTGTTTAAAACTCAAAGAAAACAAGCTTAGTTTGTTCATTTTTGAATGGAGTAGAACAGTTTAAAATTAACAAAAATAAAAAAAATTTGAACTGCCATTTTTTGAAAAATTTAGCTGACTATTTAACCGGCTCACAGTTGTCCTAGATGCTTGTTTACAAAAAACAAACCCAAATCGGAAACGGGGCCAAAACAAAGTCTTTAATGGTAAAAACAGGTTTAAAAAAACAAAAATTTCAAAAATTCATGTTCACTTCAAATTTTAATTGCTAATTATTTCATTTTAAGCTAAGCATTTATCCGCTATTGTCATGTATTAAGTATCAAGTTAATGCATTGATATTGTATATGGCAAAAATATTGTAATGCAAACATATTTAACCTAAAAAAAGCATAGTAATTTGAACCTAAAAATGAAAAAATAAAAACTGAAACTTTAAATTTAACGAAAATAAACAATTTTTCGAAAACAATTTAGTCAAAGGCTGCATTAGCTGAGCAATGAACAAAAAAAACAAGTAACAAAGTAACAAACAAGCGAATTACAGTTCAATACCAACGGTAAAATGGTCAATGGAAATATTCATTGACATTTCGGCCAGAAAATTGTTTCTTCAAAAATTGACGGCAGATACGCGAAAATTTGGCACAAGATACAATCTGCGGCTCACAGTCATTCCAACTAAAAAGCCTGCGGAGATCGGAATTTTTAAGCTCTTCTTTAAACTGTACACTTTTAAAAACTTTGATTCTGTGGTTACCCTGGTTTTGTGGTTACCTTGCCTATGTCGCCAAAATCAGGCGTCAGCGAAAATATTAAATTCAGTGAACTGAACTGATTATGAAATTAACACGATTAAATGGTTAATCTTGCGGCGAACAAAAATCTTTTCGCATCTTTGCAAATGAACTAAATTTAATTTTAAAAAAAATTAATAAAGAAAACCACAAATTTAAAAAATGATTTTAAAATTGGTCGTCAATCAATTATTTTCTCAATCATCAAGTACAGAATATCAAATTTCAGTACAATGAACGAGGCATCGTTGTAAAGCTTTCAAAAATGACTTTGCAATTTTCTCAATTTTGCAAACATGAATGCGATTTTCATTTCAATGTTTGCTGTGTTTCTTCCAAGGTCCATGCAAAATATGAAAATTTGGTTTTATACCATTTCTTTCTAGAACATTTCTAGAACGAGTGAGGTGAAATTCTCTTCCCTCCAAAAATGTAATTGCGTGAATTCTTCTCGTTCTGTAACCGGAAAATCTGTTTGAAAAGCGAACGACGACGGTTTCTGAAACAATTTGTCCGTCAGAGCACTGATTCTTTGCGCTGATTTTTTTAAGATTATACAGTATTGTTTGTCCGCCCTGCAAAAATAACAATTATTACCCTGTATTCAAGTACAATATATTTGCAACTTTGGAAGATCAAAAAATAAGATTAAAAAAAAATTATTTTACCGAAAATTATTTTACCGACCTTAAAAAAAAACATTTAATTTTAGAATTTTTTTGTCAACTTTCTAATTAAAAAATTCTAAATTTTTCTAAAATAAAACTAGTTTATGAACATGCAGCTGCCAGCATATTGCATTTTTACAATTAAATCGGTATAATCAACAAAAATTCTTGATATTTGTAAAAATGGACGTTTTGATTTAAACATTTAAGCAATTGAAACTTGAAAAAAAGTTATAATGTAGTGATTAGTTAAAAAATGTTTAAAAAAAAAAGAAAGTACACGGTGAATGATTTAAATGCTGCGTTGTCTTTGTCGCAAAAATTCATCCTTTTTGAGAATTGTCTGTTAGAGAGACGTTAAAAAGCGTTCAAGTAATTGAAAATCAATTTAAATTTTCAAAAACAGAATCTTCTGTAATAAACGACTTCAATTAAGTGTTTAGTGTTTAACTGTGATTTATTTAAACGCTCTTCAAGGCATTTAAAGCAAGGCAGAAGGCAATAATGGCAATAAATGATAAATACTGTATGTAAACGTAAACTTGAAAAAAATCCTAAAAATCCTCTTTTCAGGTTTAAACTACAAATTGGTAGAGAAAATTAATAGAAAATTCTAGCAAAATGAGCTCTAGTTATGATTTATAACCCATGCAAAATGGATGTGGTTCTAGGTTAAACCTCAATGGAACAGAACTGAAAAAGCAAAAAAAAATGTCTGGTCTTTTAGATGATAGTGATAATTCCATAAAAAAGCAGAAAGACCAATACTGTATGTGACTTGGTGCCATTTTATATTACAATTACACTGAATTGATTTAATGATTTTTTATTCAACATGAGTTACAAAAATGCATTTTTTGTCAAGCACATAAGCGATTTGTTAGTGAAGCTCAATCTACAGAGATTAGAGATCACTTTCATCTAGCAAAAATCCAAAAATCTTTTTTAGATAGGCCAAGTGGAAGAAACAGTTTCCTGTTCACAATTCAACTCTCATCAACAGACTTTCCATCAACAAATACATTGCTTGTTGGTTGGTTGTCTTACTGCGGCTTCAATCCAAACAAAAAAGAGAGAATAATGATGCGTTGAAACAAATTTGCGCAAAAATGAATTATTTGTTTGTTGCTCATTGACTGCGTTCAACTGGGAGAATTCGCTATCCACCTGAAACCGGCTTCTTCATTTATATCATTTATATCCAAATGGCACAGCTGCAAAAATCATCCACCCGCTCGCCGGTTGAAAAAAGCGATTCCAAAAATAAGCAAAATTGAATGCGTTTAAATTGGAGAAGATGTGGCAACTTGAAACCCGCTTCTTCATTTATAAGCAAATGGCACAGCAGCAAAATTGTTGTCAGAGGTAATATTGTGTTTGAGCTGCATTAGCGGCATCACAAGGAATCGCATACCACCTTCATGGTGCTCGCCGGTGGAAGATCAAAAGACCAAAAATAAGCAACCGATTAAAGTTTGTGCTCGATTCGTTGATTGGACACTGTTTAACGCATTTGGACTAATTTACACTCATCGATTAGTTTCAAATATTCACAGATTTTAGACGAAACTGTGAATTAGAATTTGATACTTTACATATTTCGATGATTTCTTAAAAAACACATGGACAAAGGAGCACTTAGCACTCAGAATGACGCAACCTTGCGAAACCGCCGGAGGAACAATGGGAAGCGCAACCAAACGACGACGGACATTATCGAAACGTGGCCTCAACAAAGGCATTGCGCAATCGTTTCTACTCACGATCGCCACTTGATTTTCGAAAATGATTTGTATATAAGCGGAGCGTCCGTTTTAATTTAAATTTTTAATTTAAAAAAAATTTAAGTTACCCTATTAAGCGATATTAATTTTGCGATTCATTGAAAGAATTGTTGTATAGTTATTAAAAAATCCCAAGATTGTAAAGAGCGCAATGGAAGAGACAGAGCGCTTTATTAGAGGAGAGCAAAACTACTATTAAATTAAATGTTGCTGGTCAGCAGCTTATCAAATTTATTTTTAAATTATTTGGAGAGGGCCTTACCATCGCTTTGTGCTACTGAAGTCTTTGGTAAAAGAGGTTCGACAAAATCAACAAAAAAATTATAAAAAAAAAACAATGTTTTTTTTCACTTTTCGCGGATATTTCAGATCATGTTTGCGCAATGTTTGAATGGCATTAGTGTGATGTTTCCAAGACGGCTATTGGGAAGACAAAACATTAAAAAAACCAGTTTCTTGATAAGATATTTAATCACATTGTTTGATCAACAATCACACTATTTGGCGCCCGGACATAAGACCAAAAAAAAATTAGATTTGAACGATTCAATTACATTTAAACAGTTGAGTTCAACAAGTCGCCAAAGACAAATCAATTAGAATTTACAATGCGTTGTATTACGTGCTGGAGGTCGGCCAAAATAGCAAACTTCACCTGCAATGATCGATTGATCCAAGATCACAGAGAACGAAGGCAGAAAGCAAAAAAAAATTAAACAATTGAAAGCACTTTTTCAGTTGCTCTTTTAGTTAACCTAAAATTAAACTCTGACATCTTACAAGAATGGTAAATAAAAATTAGGTTAGGCTACAAATGAGGACCCTGCGTTGAATCGTGAAGTGCAAAAATTCAAATTATTTGATTTGGAGTGGCAAATAAAAGAATTTTTCAGATAAAGCTAGGCATTTTTTTAAAAAGAAGTATTTGGCCGAAAACTGTAAGTTGTAAAAGAAGGTTGTTGTTGTATAACATCGGTAATCTAATTTTAAAAATTTAAAAATTTAAATGTTGAATTTATTTTGATTTTGTCATTTTGAAAAAACAATTAAAAGTTAAAATTATGCCGAGAAAGAGACCAAATATTTTATTGGATTTTGTGTTTTTGGCATTTCAATTGAGAACTTCAAACAAAATGACGAAATAAGCTTGATCTGACAGAATGACCAGTTCAAAAATACAAAAGCAAAGGATGTTCACCGATGAATGCGGTCATATAACGAACGGCGCAAACTCTTCGAAAGTCAGTGACTACAAGCTATGCTGTAATAACTAGTGGAAAAATTGAGTTTATTTAAAAAAAGGCGTTCTGCGAGCGGAAATTGGAGATTGCCACCTAAAATTGAAATTTTAAAATTTTAAAATTTTAATTTTAAACTTTAAAATTATGATTATTGATGAAAAATCATTCCACCATTAACTATGTTTCTTTCGCACCTTAGATTTTCTTCAAGAGGATCTAAGAACAAAATACATGCACACAAAAATTCAAACTTTTTGAGAATTGTTGTTTGCAGAGAGACGTTTAGAAGCATTTAGAACGCGCTGCAAACTTTCAAAAATAAATAATAAATGATTTCAATTAAACAGTTTTTAATTTTTATTATTTTCAGTCAAGGCATTAAAGGCTAGGCAGAAGACTTTAATAAGACGTTAATAACAAAAATTGGCCATTAAATACCATAAGCAAATCAATCTTGCGGCGACAAAACAGACAAAGGCTGCAACAGCTTGAGATTAAGATACCTGATTTTGGTATTTTTTCTCTTTGTGCCATCACCATCTGAATGGAAGTTTATACAATAAAGAGTGACCGATTCTCAAAAATAACAACAAAAAAATTTATTAATCTGTATTCAAATACGTTTCCGGCACAGAGTGTCTAAAAGACAAGAATTTCCAAATACCAAATTCAAAAACAGTGTTTTCTATGGACCTTTTAATTACAACAATGTTATTAAAAATTAATTTTTTTAATTTTAGAATATTTTCTAGAATGGCATCTCTACGATTAAGTCGGTAAAATCAAAAACTATCAAGGAATGTATACTCGACAACAAATATCAATTTTGTTTTATTAGAGACAGTGAGAGAGACAGTACAAAAATAGAATTTAAAACTAATGGTCTTGTTTCATTCCTGAAGCGCCATTCACATGTTGATTTTAGACTTGAATACCCAATAATTCAATGATTAAACGCGAATACTTGTTTTATTAATTGGCAGAGCTGGATTGGTAAAAACAAAAACAATGATGTTTTTTCTTTATTATGGCACTCTTAATCTTGTTGCCTGGTTCTGTGAGCGGTAGCAATTTTAAAAATTAATTACAAAATGCAATTAAACTGGAATTAGCTATCAAAAATAGCTTCTTTGTTGAACGCAGATGTGAAAAAGATAAAATGTTATTCAGTGAACCAAACTCTTGGAAAACTTCGCATCCCTTCGCACTAAACGATTTTCCCGCGAAAAAAGGAGGTTTAATCGGTCCTTTTTAAGTAGATTTGTATGAAAATGAGGGAGCGATCACAAAAAAATAATTAATTTTTAAAATGTTTCTTGTATCTTGTATGACCTTTGAATCTTGGAATTCTGGCCTTCAGACATTATTCATTTTTAGTGACAAATTTGGCGTTCCTTGTAATTCAAACGCGATTAACTTGATTTTTAAAATTGAATGAAATTTAATCTTTAAAAAATTTCCTTTGTTGCTTAATATTTACAAGTGCAATTCGAATAGAACAGAACGCAAAAGCTTCTGTACATCTTGTCTGGTAACAGCGGTCAATTGAAGGCAAGCTCAGGTCGCTTGAAAGGAGAATTAATTTTTGGAAAAAATAGTTCATACAGTTCGATTCATTTTTTCGTGAATTTTTTGCAAATTTGAAACTGAATCTTGAATTATTTCATTCGCCATTTCATTTGCCGATTATGCCGCACATCGTCAATCCGCTACTACAAGAGAGTGTAAAAACCAACATTGAAAGAGAAAAACAACATGCAAAAATTTGTTAAAAAAACAAACAACAACAACAATTACCAAAAAATTTTAAAAAATTTCTATTGTTTTACCATGATCGTCTTGCGGTTTGGTCGCCTTTGTCGCAACAATATGTATGACAACCAAAAATTAGTTAAAATTTAAAAGTTGAAACCAATTTAAACAGGACAAACGAGATCGTTGCAAAAATTTCCTTTTTTTTCTTTTACTTTAAGGCTTTTAACGTTTTTTTAACCTAGCAAATTGTGTGTTGATAGCATTATAACAGTTTGCATTACAACAAAGAAGTATGCAAAAATTACTTTTCTTTTTTTACTTTTAAATTTTTACAGCAAATTGTGTATTTCAGCATTTCAAATTTTCAGCATTTTCAGCAATTTTCAGCAGAAAGGATTTCAGCATTTTCCGGCAAGATGCCATCAAAAATTTGTTCAAATTTAAAAATTGAAACCAATTTTTTTCAACGAAGCGGCCCGAGAGCGCTTTTTTACTTTCAAAAAATTTGTTTAAAACGAAAATGTGGGTTCTTCTGTTTGTTCTTCAAAAAATAAAAAACTTCTTTTAATCTGCAAAACGCAAGGTAAACATTTGCTTCACTCAATTCAATGCTCCAGAAATATCCGATGTTTCAAAAAATAAAAATTAATCTTTTTGTTATCTCGTCATGCCGTCACGTCGTCATTCTGATCATGCCTTGTTGCTGAATTGAATGTATGACGTGAAAGTTGCTTTAGTTGAGAAAAGAAGGACCAAAATTTATGATTATAACATCCTAGATATCCGAAATACGACATACATTTTACAAAAACCATAGACAAGAAACTTACATTGAAAACAGTAGCCAAAAAAGACTTGCAGATGGCAGAGAATCTTCACCAAAAAATGGAATGGAGCCGCAATCCACAACAACAATTTAATCATTAAATTTAAACAACAATCTTGCAATATGAAAACAAGGCTTAGAGAACAGAAACTGTTGGAAAGTTTGGAAAAATGGTTAAGTTTGTGCTCCAAATGTATTGAAATAAAAGCCGTTAACGTCCAAAAATCCTCATTTTGTTGTCAAATTAGAATTTGAAATTTGACACCAATTTAAACGGGAGGAACGGAACAAATGCAAAAATTACTTTTCTTCTTTTACTTTTCACCGTTTTGAACCGAGCAAATTGTGTGTTGAAAGGAGTTCAGCATTTTACATTACAGCGGCCCAAAAGCGTCTTGCATCATTCGCTTTGGATAATATTTAAAAAAAATATTCACAATCCTTTTGACTCAGACGATCTAATAGAAAAAACGATTGTTTGTATGATTTCTATTCCAATTTGCCAAAAAATAAAGAAATAAACATATTTTTCATGATTTGTCAAGAAACCTAAACACTTTGTCGCCCTCAAAAATTAATTACAATTTAAAAATTGAAACCAATTTAAATTTCAACGAAGCGGCGCGGCCCGAGAGCGTCTTGCTAACGTCATGCGTAGTTTTACTTTAAAACTCTTTACGTTGTTAGTCACATAGGAAAAAGTTACAAGTTACAAGTTAGTTACAAGCCAAAAATCGATAAACGAAACGAGATTCCAAACAAAAATGCATCTTTTAAATTAGTTGAAATTACGTAACTTTATCACCAAAGTGGTCAATGTCATTTGAACATGGCTACAAATTATTTTTTAAAACATTTTTTTCTGGAAATTCTTTTTTCCGCATTTTTCCCGGTCATTTTTGGATGTTTAAGAACACAAAAAAATTGCCAGACTCGGAAACATGTCAAACACTACATGAAAACGTCCTACATGTATTAGGCAACCTTAAAAAGTTTACGTTTACCTTGAAGTTCTGTTTAGATGAATTGAAAAGAGAATGGTTGATGGTATCAAATTCAAAAATAAATGCATTAAAGAAACACACCAACGCCAGGAGATAGAACAAACACAAATTACTGAGAAATGCAAACTACAAAATTTGAAATCAATTATTTATTTGATTTTGTTAAAAAAAAAATCCCACTCTGACATCTTTGGATTAGACTTGTAGTTCAATTTAAATTCAGTCAACAACTTCAATCGTATTTCTAAAGATGAGCAATCAATTTAATAACCGAAAGTTCAATTTATTTAAAATTTAGAAAATTTTTTTGGGCTTCAGAAATTAAAAATGACTTTTAAGAAATTTCACCTTGCAAAAATAATTGTTTTTTTTAATAGTTTTTGGACAAAAACCAGATGCTAATAGCAAATTAGCGTATTTAAAAAAATCTACCGTGGCACAAGTTTAAAGAAGAATGAAAATACTTGTATTTTATTCGAAAAACTCTGAAAACTGAGATTAAATGAGATTGTCTAGTGTACAATTCGTTTTTTTCAAAAATTTCTAATACGATTTCAATTCCTTTTGACCTTTAACTTGCTGACTAGGTACCTGTTACCCGTTGAAGTGAATTAAAAAAATTTTTTTACTGTCAAACATAGAAAGACGTAAAAATAATTGAAATTAAAGTTACTGCTGTAAAAGGACCCGTTGCTTGCTCCGTTTACAAATACAAATATGTATACCGGTATATTTTAGACCCTTTAGAGATATTTTAGATTCCAAAATTATGTATCTTTTTGGTGATGACCCGGTTCATTCTGACTGCATTTTTGAGTGAATGAATTTTTAAATTTTAACGTCCGCGTTTGAAATTTATTCCAAACAAGTCTTTGGACGTTCTCTCTGAAACACCGCAAATTGAAGCTAATTGAGAACTGAAAATGATGTAACATCCCGGCAAGCGCCGGCAAAGCCAGCGCTGGCCACTTGACCCGGTACACAATTGAAATTCTTGTCATTGCTGTCAAACTGGCCAGCGCTAGCCACTTCTTTGAATCATTTGGGTCTCGAACGGAAATCCTGAAGAAATGTTCCAGAACATTATATCAAGTGTAATAAGGAATGAAACTGACCAGCGCTGGCCAGTTTGCAATGATAAAGTGGCATTTCAACAAATTTACTGTTCCACTGTTTACTGTTTCACTATTTACTGTTTTTACTGTTTCCTTGTCTACCGTATACCTTTTACCGTATACCTGTGTACCTTACCAAAGTTTTCCGTTCGAGAATCAAAAGCCGTTTGTCATTAACGTAACGCTTTTTCCCATCTTCGATTGTAGATAATAAGTTATATGAGGCGATTGCGAGCTTTGTGCAGCTTTTATTATAGTTGCCACGTTCAATTTCAATTACAAAAGGTTCGGAAACCAAAAATAATGAACTTTATTACGCAGTTGATTAAATAACAAAACGGCTAAAAACCTCAATTTAAAATTGTTGCGGTTCGGCAACTGCTCGCTGTCCCTGTGAATTACATAATTTTTAAAAAGCAATACTTACCTATTTTACGTAGTTTTTGTTTTACAATGATTCGTAATGAATGATCCTCAATCTGCAACTTCCTTACAAGAATTCAAAAAATTTGAAAACTAAAAAACCAAAGAAGTAATTTAGCAGAGAAAAATTAGAAAATGTTGAAAAGTAATTGAAATTCGCAAATTGGGGTTAATAAAGCGTGTTATGTTAACAACACAAAACATTTCTCGGTTATTTCACTAGATAAAAAGGAATTGAAAAAAAAAAATTGTGTTATTGAATATGTTGTTGTGAAATGTGAAAATATGTGGTTTCACGATGCCAAAATGCGATTCCAAAAATTTTGTATGTTACTTTACAATGGTTTTTAAATAAAATTGAACAGATGATGCCTTCGTATGGAAGCGTTGCTAATAACACGAATATAAAACAAAACGTCACTGCAAAAATTTACATTTCTTTCTTTCGTTTTGATTCGTTTAAAATTTTGCTACATATGCAATCGTAAACAATTTAAGTATTACAGTTATTTAAAAATGTATGTTATTTTATCAAAGATCAACAACATTCTGTTCTCCTGTAATCAAAGATTACATCTTCATTTAAGCGTCCATTCGCTCAGATTCCTATTAAAAAGTTGACTGTTGCCTGATTTCGTAAAACGAAACTTCAGCAACAGTCCTCAAAAATATAACAAATAAAACGAATTTCTGATCGCAAAATGAATCTTGTGTGAAATGAAACTCCTATAATTCTTTAATTCGTGAAAAGTAAGGGCCAAAAAATGTGCATGATTTTTTTTCATTTTTTTAGCTCTTATAAGCATTGCATGATTTATCAAAAAATAGTAAACCTAAAACTGGTTTATTCGGATATTGTAGTTTGGTAAAACTGAAACTCGCATGTCGATCACAGTGATTCACAGCCACCGTTTCGTGGACAGACACCATTTCGTTGTAGTCGATGGCAACGATTGTGTGGCGCATGCTATCGTTCAAAAAAATGCGCGGTTTACGGCGCATAATCGCACAGACCGGCGATTATCGATTGCCGAATAATGTTGTGAGTCTTGTGCAATATTTCAAGTGGTTGCCTTCGTCAGCGTATGGACGAAATCACAAGATGCAGTTAACGACATTTTCATCAAAATTGCACGCCGAATCCACAATGGGACGATGGAAATATTCACCCACGAGGAACAGGAGTACAGAACTAAGTGGAACGCTGTAGCGATGAAGCTTAAAGTGAACAAATTTGTGGACCTAATGGTGCAACTTTTTGAATTTGAATTGAAGCTTAATTTGAAAAGAATTTATTTAAGAAAATTTATTTTAAAAAATTGAATGATTATGATTAAACCTGATTAAACCGAGAACAATAAGATCTACCACATCCAAACATAAACCAGTTTTTCGAAAGGATACTTAAACGCTTTATTTATTTAATGGGTTTTTAAGTTGTTGTAAACAAAAATTGAATAATATTCAAAAATATAGCAAAAAGTTCAAGGACAAGGTCTATTGAAATTCCAGGAAACAACGACTGAAAAAAAAGAATGAGCGAACTTGTCTCACATGGGACGGGCAAGTCATATTCAAAAATTGTATCCATTTTTAATTGCTAATTAAATAATTTTAAACTAAAATTGAAGCCGCTATATTCAGTCAGTTGATTTGAACAATGGCATCTCTAAACGTGATTTCAATTACGTTTAGAGCAAACGATAAAAATTTTCCGAACATTCCGAATAAAAAATTGGTTTTTGCCGAAAAACTGACAAAAAAAGTCAGCCGTTCTTGAAACCGATGTTTATTTTAACTATGATTAGTAGTTTATTTCCACGACCAACGAAGTGTTCAGTGAAGGCGCAATTGCATTGCAAATGCCGGCAATTTATTTCCAAAGTGTACAGTCCACCTCTACTCCAAAAAAAAAAAAAGAGAAAGAGTGCGGATGTGTGAAATTATGTATGTTATTGAATATGTTGTTGTGAAATGTGAAAATATTGCGTTTTACAATGCCAAAAATTTTTATGTTAATTTGTAACGTTTTTTAAATGCATTTATTAATAAAATTGAAGAGATGATGGGTGCGGTGCGCATGGAAGCGTTGTTAGTCTGCAAAAATAACCCGAAATAAGAAATAAAATTTAAAAAAATTGGAAGAAAATAAAATTAAAATAATATTGCTAGTTTCATAGGTAGCCAGATTCATTTTTATTTGGATAATTGAGTAGCGACATGGCGGTTGGCAAAAATATGGCAAAAAAACTAAAAGCAATGCAGATGCAAAAATGGAGAAATTTTTAATTTAATGCACTTTAACGTGAAAGTTTTGCGGTCGCAGAGAACCTCGTCATTCTGTAAAAATAAATATGACTTTGTTTTAAGTTGTTTCAACTCTTGTTTTAAGCAGTCAATCCACTGCTACAAAGCATTGCAGGAAACTATATTGGAAAAAGGAGAACAAGAGAAAAAGGACAAAAATTTGTGATTGAAACATCACAGAAATCAAATTAATTTTGTGTTTATTGCTTTAACTAAAACTAAAAGAACTTGAAGAATTGGTCTACCTTCAAAAATAAATGTGACTTTGTATTAACTCTTAACTCTTGTTTCAAGCCGTCTACAGTCTACACTGCTACAAAACATTGTAGAAAAAGGCAAAAAACGCACTTTAACAAGTTAAGTTTTGTTTCGTTTTGCGTTTTTTGTTTTGTTTCTGATTTTTTTTGCGGTTGGAGAAAAGATCAAGAAAGCCCAGCAAAAAAAAATATGACTTTCTTTTGAGTTGTTTTAATTCTTGTTTTAAGAAGTCCACCTACTACTACAAAACATTGTAGTCCGAGAGCGTCTTGCTTGCGTCATGCGCTTTGGTCGCGCTTGTCGCGAGAAAACGAAAAGGGCAAAAATTTGTAACCATCGTAGATATCAAATTAATTTTGTATTTTTTGTTTCATAACCTAAAAAAACTAAACTAAAAAAACTTGATTTTACAGTTTAAAGGAGAGAAAAAAAGTTTTCATACAATCATTAGTGAAATACTTGAGATTTTATGGAGATTTTGGAGATTTTTTCATGTTCATAAAATCATACCGGAAAACACTGCATTTGATTTTCCAAAAACTTCGTTGGACGACGTTGGACGTTGGACGATTTCTTCCGAATTTTTGTTGCATGTTCAAGGTTAATCAAAAGTTTCTCAGCTGGATTAATGCTCGTTGCTCGAGATTGCTCGAGTTGCTGGAGATGCTCGTTAGGCGCCCAAAAACAAGGTAAAAAACAAGGAAAAAACAAAAATATGTGAAAAAAAAATGGAGCGGGCGCGTTCTATGCACAAAACGTGAAGTGATAATTTAAAAGAGACAAACATTGACTCACAAAAAATAAAAGGCCTTAAATGCAAAATATTTGTGAAAAGCGTTGATCTAAAGTCAGCATTTATTGGCAAAAATATTTGCTACCTTGTATTTAAATAATGTACAGTAATTTGAACCGGAAATTGAACTAAATTGTGAAGGAATGGCCTAAAAATACTGAAACACTGAGTTATTTGAAAAATAAATGACCATCCATCCAGCAAAAAACTTAATTTTTAATTAGTTAGGCATAATCAATATAACAGTATCATTAAAAGGCTATACATCAATAGATGAATAGATAAGATGTACAGCTGGGAACATCAAAATGTAAGAGAATAAGAGATTGAATAAGAATTCTCGGGCAAAA
The DNA here is from genome assembly GCA_007213375.1 of Steinernema feltiae. Lineage (NCBI taxonomy): Eukaryota > Metazoa > Nematoda > Chromadorea > Rhabditida > Steinernematidae > Steinernema > Steinernema feltiae. Next base: position 12,101 of record MQUG01003128.1, on the reverse strand, counting down.
TACTTATGGACAGTTGGACGGAGAGCAGATATCTTTTCAGCGATTTCTTTGAAAAACACAGTGGACTAAATGCGGAACGTAGAACGCGTTCTAGTAGCTCGTGGTACATACAGCTAGAGCTTCAAGCCAAAAATTTGAGTGAAGCACCATTTGCTGAAAGTGTAAACCCTGAAATCCAGAGTAGTGGTAGAATGAGTTTTCCGAGAGTTTTCAAGTTCAATCTTCAAGCAACAAAAATATTTTGGTATAAAAAAAATTATTTAAAAAATTGAGTAAATTGAATCAGAGGCACAGAAATGCACATAAAATAAGCAATGCCAAGATCATTTCAATGATAAATCGTTAGTGAGTGTAAAAAGCCTCTGATATGGTCGCAAATTCTGTAGTTACAAAATTGAAGAAAATATTTAAAAAATGAAAATCAATTGGTTCAATACGCTGGAAACTCGAAGCTTTGACTCGGATTTCGAACCTAAAGAGTTCACGATTCACGATCCAAAAATAATTTTCTTCAATGGCTAATAAAGAAAAAGCTAGATTCTTTGACGAAGCTGCGTATGGCGACCATTGTTGAAGTTTGATGCTCAAAGTGAGATACATTTTTGGTTAACGGTTTATTTGCTAATCTCTATTATTTTGATTTGCTTGTTTCCGTGGTAAAAATAGTTAAAGAATTGAAAAAATTGATCAAAATACAGAAATGAAACAACACTTGATCAAAATAAAGCATAAACCAATCATTTTGTACGACTTTCGTCAAACTGCATACAGAGGTTGATTTCTTGAAACGGCATTCAGATGTTGATTTCAGGATCGAAATTAGAAATTATCTAATGCAGTTCTAGTTTTTTGGTTAAATTTCCCAATATAGAAAGAATTCAAAAGAATTCCCGGCGCTTCCCACTGTGAGCTATCACAGTGAGCTGTTCCAAAAATTCGAGTGTTTTCAAACCGTTTTTGCTGTTTGTGGCCGTTTTCATTCCTTGTTAATGTCTTTGTTGTAATGGTATTGTGCGCCACTACAGTCATCATTATTGGCCTAGCCACAATCGCTAGCCACAATTAAGCTAAGTGCGTCCAGATGCTGCACATAAGTCACCGATATTTAGAAGGCGAAATTCAAAAATTTGAACAGATATCCGCTATTTTAAGTCTTCGCTAAGAAAATGTGTGTTTAAAACGGCCACTTTGACCACTGATCACTGGACGGCAACATCTTTCTCAAAAATCGAATGAAAACATTTGTCAAAAAACACGTGATTTGAATAACACGTTACAGAGAAAAATAAAGCTACTAAGGAACACGTCAACCAAGACGATGAGAACGCGTGCCGCCAAAAATTACCTAATACAATTTTATATTTTTTAAGTACTGAAAAGAGCTCCCTGAGAGCTCCGAAAGCTGTGATAAAAGGATCAAAAAATCCCGAACATTGTATTATGAAGGATTGACACACAAGAATAGAGCTGAATGACTCTGACCAGTCGGCTGGACAAGATCTTTCACTGTACGAATTAGTTGAAATTCAAAAAATGGCATTAATACATTGAGCGGCTGCTCTATTCAATTTAGATTTTTGTTTGTTGTTTTATTAAAAGAACACTTTTATCCCATGGAATCCGTATTCAAAAATTATATCCATTTTTTATCCAAGTGTTGAATCCGTTATTGTTGGGAACAGGTTGGGAAACCGACAAAATAAGGCTTTCGTATGCAGGCAAGGCTTATTAGATCAAAAACAGTTCTAGCGAACCAAAATCAAGTTAATACGTGACCGATTGTTTGCTAAATGTGATGACAAAAATTTTCCATTTTTTGTTTTTAATTACAATACCAGGAAAGAACGACTGAAAAAAAGAGATGATTGCACTTGTGTCACACAGACAGTGAAACCATGCTCAAAAATTATATCCATTTCTAATTGCTAATCCATTAATCGTTTTTTAACAACGACTGAAAAAAGGATCTTTTATCTCACGGTAAGGGAAACCGGAACCCAAAAATTTTATATCCATTTTAAATTGCTAATTGATGTTTAATCTAAATTTTTAATCCGATATTGTTGGGAACAGGTTAAGAAACCGACAAAATACGGCTGCAGAAGTTTGAGCAAAACAAAAAAACAAGTAAAAATAAAAGTGAACTACAGTACCACTCCAACCCGTGCTTGGGTAGAATGGTCAATGCAAATGTCCATTGTTCGGGTAGGACAGTTTGGCCACAGAAGGCAAAAATAAACAAAAACAGCTATTTTTCTAAAAAAAAAGATCAGATTTTTTAAATATTGAATTGAAATTTGGAATTGAAATTGAAAAAAAATTGAAATTACAAAAGAATAGTGACAAAACTATTTAGATATTTATTTTTTAGATTTTGGTTGCTATTTGTAAAGCGTAAAACCTGGTTATGAGTTTTCAAATAAAAAAAATTGAAGATTGAAACCAGTTTGCAACAAAGAGGTGCGCAAAAATTCATTCAGACTCTGCGGAGAGCTCAGAAGATGCTCAAAAAATTCAAATTTTTTAAAAAAGACGCACGATTTGTTAGTGCTGTTGCTTAACAAAAATTGAAGCTTTTATAGTACTTTTGAAGACGCACGGAAGTGGTTATTGACTTATAAACCTATGGGCGTACTCGATTTTTATTTATCCTAAAATTTGTCCTAACGTATGCTATCCTAACGGCCAATGTACTCGTTTTCATCGTGACATGCTCACAAGTCTTCTGGAGTGTAGTCAGAACTGCGATTCTACAGGCAAAAATAGAAATTGTATTGAACATTGCCTTATTTTAAATTTTAGGCACACACTAGTCGATGATAAATTGAAATTAAATTGCAAAATTTCGGAAAAAACAATTATTCAATTGAATTGAATTTTCCTTTTTAGATCTGGTCATGAGTTCAAGTACAAAAATTGTTTTGTTTTTTATTTTTTGAATGTTTGTTGTGCGAACATTGCCGATTGAGGTTTTTGAATTTTACCAAAATTATCTTGCCTACGTTGCCAAAATCAGGCGTCAGGGAACATGAACAATTTCAGTAAACTGGATTATGAATTACTGCGATAATCCATCGATTCTTGATCAACGAAAGAATAACCAATTGAACCAATTGGTTCATTGAAACAATTGCAAAAAATTTAAAACTTGGTAGCTATTTATTTTCTTCGACGAATCATATAGTTATGGGATTTGTTTAAAATTTAAAATAAAACACTGCAAACTTGCAAACGCTTCTTCCACCGCGCTTCTTCCACTTTAATTAATGATTCGTTTAGTTCGACAAAAACCAAAAACCACTTCTTTTATAAATGCGCGACCCCGATTCAAAAATTCAAAACATTGTTTGTGATTTTGATTTATCCATTTGACTAAATTACCTAAAGCATTTAATTTAGTTGTTGATTTGGCATCACAAAATATTGAAAACTAAATTCCAAAGCTCGCACAGAGCCAAAAGTCTTTAATGAACCAAAAAATTCATTTTGACTCTTCTGTTCAACTAATTTCAAATTTATTAAAAAAGACGCATGTAGGTGATGACGCTCAGGTGATTAGGTGCAAAAATACGCAACTTGGCTATTTCTTTTTGATTTATTACAAATTTATTCTTATTGTAATACAAACACGAATATGTGAGCGGTTTGTTAACCGCAAACGCTTCTACCACGGCGATCGATTTAAATAATTTAAATTATCCGTTCAGTCACTCTGAGCGCAAGTCAATGTAGTCTAAAGGCGTCTTGAGTTATGCACTTCCACGACCATTCACGGTCAATGTAAGATTGAGAAACGATTATTGAGATGAGCATAAATAAGCAGTTTTTCTGGTCCCTATGTTGGTGAAAGGCTGTCAAAAGCTGCAGTAGAGAATAAAGAATTCACAAAAATATGTTAGATTTTTAAATTGTTTAAATAAAGAAATTTGATATGGGTAAAAAAAGGCTAAAAATGAATAATAATTAATAACAATATTTTAGATTGAATTTTTTTTAAGATTTAGATTGAAATTTGATATGGCTAAAAATGAATAACAATATTTTAAAAATAGAAATATTTTAGATTACATTTTTTATTAGTTATTTTTCAGTTGGTTCAAAACTTCTATCGAATTAAACCACACGTCTTGTGACTTAAATTTATCCATTTGCTTAAATTACAATCAGCACTTAGAACGAAGTTAAATTCCAAAAAATTAAAAACTTGGAAACTATTTCTGTTTGATTTATTCAAAACTCTTCTTGCCGGAAAAATCTGTGGCAAAAAAAAGACTTTTCAAAAGCGATTCCAACAATAAGCTTTTAATGATTAATGTTTGTGCTCGATTCGTTGCTTGGACACTGTTTAACGCGGTCATCTGGACTAAACTGAATACACTCATCAATTAGTTAATTAAAAATTAAAAATGCGGACATTTTAGAAGAAATTGTGAATTAATTTGATAGAATAATTTAATAGAATTTGAGACTTGATTTCGATGATTCAATTCCTAGATTCGAATAAAGAAATTGTGACAAAACAATCGTAAAGCAACATAGCGAAGCAAAAAACTCATAGCATAGAGGAACATGTTGAATACATTCAAAAATAAAAAAATAAAAAAATGTTTCAGAAGAGTGAATTAAAATTGGATAATTGATTTCATTTGAACCGAATGATAATAATTTTTTTTTTAAATTTATTACAAATTTATTCTTTTTTCCCGTAAAATCTGCGCAAAGCAATCTTTACGTAAAAATGAAAACTGTAAATGAAGTGGTTAACCGGCAAGCGCCGGCAAAGCCAGCGCTTGCCATTTGACCCGGTTTAAGATTGAAATTAAAGTCATTTTATTGGAACTGGCCAGTACTGGTCACTTTTGAATATTAATTTTGCTCTGAGAACTTTTAAATGACACCCGTTGAAGGAAACCGGCCAGCGCTGGCCAGTTTCATTTCCTTATTACACCTTTTAGAATGTTCTGGAACATTGCTTCAGGTATTCCGTTTGAGACCCAAATGGTTTAAAGAAGTGGCCAGCGCTGGCCGGTTTCCTTCAACGGGTGTCATTCTGGTAAAACTGCATTGTTTTGGTTTTTCGTTCCCTCAACAAAAATACTTATTTTTTGCTGTTGGAAGAGGTCGGCCCGCACCTGACAGCAGAGTCAGTTTTTTGAGTCTCCTCTTCCGTATTTGGAATCCAGACTCTGGATTGGACTCCTGCAACTCAAAAATTAATCGTCTCATTTTGAAATGATCAAGAACCGTTACTTGCAAACATAGAATCAAGTTTTCTTGAAACAATTGTGTTGATAAACATCCAAAAATTCAAAAGAATTCAATAATCGGAATTTCTTTAGGATTCGAACTTCAAAAATCCTATTACTTAATTTTTAAAAAATCATCAACGCTTTATTTTAAACCACCAACATCTGTTGAACTGTTCTCGTGCTATACTCAATCCTTAGATTTAAATCAACGTGATTAATTGGTTAATCTTGGTTAAGCACAAAAATCTAAGAGCATCTTAACTGAAGTGAACTTTTAATTTTTAATTAAAGAAAACTACAAATTAAAAATTGATTTTTTTTTCTCAGGTACAGATTATTAAATGTGCAGTAGCCTTCAAAAATGACTATTGAATTTTTCTTAACTCACAGTAGTTGTGTGTTTCAAGTGTGTTTGTGGGCCTTTTTTAAAAATATTTTCTTGCATGCTAGGTGATTTAAAATGGAAATATAGAACTTTGTTTGGAAACTTTGGATAAAACAAAAAAAACTTTTGAACAAAACAAAAAGAAAAGCTATATTTTTAGTGGAATTTTTTCAAAAAACGTCGTTTTTGCAGTTTTTGCGTCGTCGGATTCTCGCCGATTTTCCAACCTTAGACAAACTTGACCGAGGTTCAATTTCTGCCTCATTTAATTTCTAAAAAAACATCCGAAAACGAAAAAAATACGAAAAGTGCGAAAAGAAACAAAGAAATACCAAGAAACAGCGACTAAAAGAAGGAATTACTACAAAAGGACTCCAATTAAATCTGAACCATAGTTGTCTTTGAAGTCGTCATGTCTTGAAGTTAAATGTTAAAAATGATAAATTGCAATTGCTAAGCATCAGCAATCCAAATTATAACACTTGCATTCTCCTTCTACCATCTTTTTGTCATTTTTAATGGGAATATGCGCTTAACAGTCCTCAGATTAGGCGGAAAACACGTACTCAAAAAACACGTACTGCCAATAACTTTATTTTAATTAGTTTAAAAATACAAAATGTTAAACGTAGTCTCCAATTTTTTGTAATATTTAATGGAAAAAGTCCTCAGATTAACCATACCCCATATCCAAAAATTTCCACTTTATTGAGCACTCATTTCTTTTTAAGCTGCACGATCTAAGTCGTGATTCGACCCAAAACGTTGTTTTCTGCACGGTCAGTGACTGCACAGAGGTAAAAAAGACAATAAATTAATAATTGACATTTTGCTGTCAATCGTTTATATTAAAATTGCATTCTTCAAAGCCGAAAAATATAAAATCACTTTCGTTACTGGTCTTTGTTAAGCCGTTACAGCCCAAGTAAGCTTGAGATCTCTTTTGAATAATTTGCATTACCAATATGCTAAATTTCTTTAAAGCTACTTTTAAGTTCGTAAAGCGAGCGTAATTTTCAAATTATTTTCAGTATTATTTTCAGATTTTCAGATTTCAGATTTCAGATATTTCAGATTTCAGATTCCAGATTCAGGTTTCAGAAAAAGAAAAAATTTCAAAAATTCATGTTCACATCAAATTTTAATTGCTTATTATTTTATTTTAAGCTAAGCATTGTATCCGCTATTGTCTGAAGTACCAAGTTAATGCACTGATTGTCAAAAATATTGTAATGCAAACATATTTAACGCAAAAAAGCACAGTGAACCAACCTAAAATTGAAATAAATTGAAACTGAAACTTTAAATTTAACAAAAATTAACAAATTTTTTCTGTGGTTTCTGTGGAAAAAAAACTGTGGTTTTGTGGTTACCTTGTCCCTGTGGTTAGTTACCTTGCCTATGCCGCAAATGAACTAAAATTTTTAATTAAAGAAAACTACAAATTTAAAAAATGATTTTAATGATTTTTACCAAAAAATGATTTTTGGTCGTAAATCAAATTTTTTTTCTCAAATATCAAGTACAGAATATCTAATTATAGTACAATGAACTTTTGTAAAGCTTTTTACAAAGGAATCGTTGTAATCGCTTTCAAAAATGACTCTTGCAATTTTCTTAATTGTGCAAACATGAATGCAATTATCATTCCAATGTTTGTTTCTGATGTGTTTTTTCCGAGCAAAATATGAAACTTTGTTTTTTACCATTTCTTTCCATCTAGAACGAGTGAGGTGAAATTCTAGTGCTCTTTCCTTCAAAAAATGTAATTGTGTAAATTCATCTTGTTCTGTGGCCGAAAAATTTGTTTGAAAAGCAAGGCGACGGATTCTGAAACAATTTGTCCGTCAGAGCACTGATTCTTTGGGCTGATTCTTTTAAGATTATACAGTATCGTTTGTCTGGCTTGCCAAAATATCTTGTCGGGCCGAACCATAGAAAAATTCTAAATTTATCTAAAATAAAACTTGCAACTTGAATCGTACCAAAAACTACCAAGAAATTAACGCTCAACAACAAAAATTCCTGATATTTGTATCAATTTAAATTGTTAAAAATGAACGTTTTGATTTTTAAAAACATTTTATTGAAACTTGAAATCTATTTTAAAGTTATAATGTAGTGATTATGATTAATGATTAATAAACCACAGTGTTTAATTGTGGTTTACTTAGGCGCTCTTCAAGGAATTTAAAGCAAGGCAGAAGACTTTGTTTTTTGGCAATAAATAATAAATACTGTATGTAAAAAAAAATCCTTTACCTAATTTTTAAAATGTTTTTTGTATCTTGTATGACCTTTGAATCTTGGAATTCTGGCTTTCAGGCATTATTGAAGTTTATTTTCAGATAATAACTTTGCAAAAAATCTCCAACAAATCTTTGGCGTTCCTTCTAATTAACTTTATTTTTAATATTGAATGAAATTTAATCTTTAAAAAAGTTCCTTCATTGCTTAATTGCTGAAATTAATTGCTTACGAGCTCAAAGCAAATAGATACTTAAACAGAACACAAAAGCTTCTGTACATCTTGACTGGTAAGAGAAGTCAATTTCAAAGTCAAAGAAGTCACGCACAGGCCACTTGAAAGGAGAATTAATTTTTGAAAAAAAAAGTTCATACAGAACGACTAGCTTCATTCTTCATTCACATGTTGGTTGATCCTACCCAAAAATTCATTGATTATACGCGAAAACTTCTTTTATTAATTGTTAGAATTGTTTTAGGTACTATTTTAGCGTTTTACCTCACCAGCGCCTTGTAAGCAGTTAATACATAGAATGTAAAGTTAGAGTTGTAGGATCTTGACATTGCTCTCAAAAGTTTCTTTTTTGTTGAACGCAGATTTGAATAAGTTGGCATCTCTTCGCACTAAACGATTTTTCCTACAAAAAGGAGTTCTTAGTCCTTTTCAAGTAGATGTGCATGAGGGACTGATCGCCAAAAATTTAATTGCTTTTGAAATTGTTTCTTGTATGATTGCCGCAAAAAATATTAAGATTAATAAAATATGCGGAAACATTGCAAATAAATCCATTTGTTATTGTTACCTACGTCGTAGTTGTTCAAAAATTTTCAAAAGTTTAAAAAACAACGAATTCTGAACTTTAAAATTAATTGCTCTGACATAAATTGGCAGGCAACACTAAATTTTTTGCTTGGCTGTTAACAACAAAAATTCTTCTTTGTTTAATCAATCTCTAGAACAGCATTGCAAGTTGTCCAGCTTCAATTTTATTTGAATTAAAGCTATGGATTAAAGAAGAAATTCATTCTGAAAAACGAAATTCGACAGATGTACAAAAACAAAACACAGCTGTAAACAAAAAAAAACTGAACGACATAGAATGCTTCATGTTCTCTGTGTGTACAATACATCGCGAAACTTTATTAAAAATTTCATAATTTAAAATAAATTTGCCAAAAAAAATATGTTATGGGATGCGGCTAACTCTCATTTAGTTTTTTTAAAATGCTTCATTGCTATTTGCGATAAACGTGCTCAAACAAATTAACATTCAAAAATAATCAATTTCAATGTAGACTTATTTGTTTTTTTCTTTTGTCAAGGATAATTGTGTCTGAAGAAATCTTAAAAACGCAACAAAATGTAAGTAGACATCAAATCTCTCATGTTCAGCACTTTAATTTTGTAGTTGAAAAAGTCTCAAACATGAATTTGTGCAATTAAGGCCTCGAATATCCCTCTCAGTATATATGTCCAGCAATGTCTTAAATATGAATTTCGGTCTGAATTTCGGCAAAATGAATTTGTTTGCGCGGCAAAAATTTCAATGTCCATTCGCTCGAATTTCCGTTTTACCTAATGTTTACTAATATTACCTTTTACCAAATGCAAGGAAAGGAACACAAAAATGAAATAATGATGCTTCTTCATTGGGTTGGTCTGTAGACTTCCGATTGAGATCGCATCTACAAATCCGCAAAAATTAACTTTTTCTTCCATTTTTTACATTTCAATTTTTTCTTTTAACTTTTTCTTCCATTTTTTACACAAATTTTACATTTACATTTTTACATTTACAAATTAACATTTCAATTTTCTTCAACATATTTACTAAATTGCTGATTTGATTTGACCCGTTTTGACGATTCGAAATATTAATCGTTCTAATTGTTTATTAAATTAAATATTAATTCTAAAATAAATAGTAATTGTTAGGGAATTAATTAAAAATTTACATGAATAGATTCAAACGTGTGTACCCGCAAAAATTACTAATATTACCTGTTACCAAAGGAGCACAAAATGAAACTATTAATTATTCTGAAAATATTGAAAATAAATGAAAATATTAATTCTAAATTAAATAGTAATTGTTGGGAATTAATTAAAAAATTTTCCATTTACCGATTTTGTTGAATCGAAATTCGTGGAATCAAAAGTGAAATCACTAAAAATTAATTGCATTGACATAAATTGACACATTTAAATCCCAAATGATCTTCAAATGAAAAATTGTATACGTTAAGGTCAAACTAGTCATTTAAGTGAGAATTAATAAAGTTTGAGCAAAATATTTATCAAAAATTGAATAGATATGATCTTCTTGTGCTTGTTCTTGTGCAGAATAGTCAGCGTTCCAACTCCATCAGCAAATAATGCAGTTTTTTGCAAAAGTTTTTTACATATTATCAAAAATCAATAACGTTGCCGTACAAGTTTGAAGAAAAAATTGAGAGTGCACAGTACAACAATAAATTTGACCCAAAAAATTAAACGGTACGATGCGTTTATCTATTGCAACAACTGCCACCAAAAATTTCAAAACAGATTTTATTTCTACAGTTTTAAGAAACTCAGCAATTATCTTGTAAGATCATAAGAATCACCCGATACCAAAAAAATTAAAGTGAAAAACCGCCTCTAATTTGAGTTCAAATCGATCTGAGCAGATTTCGGATACAGTTCAGCCATTACTTTTCAGCCATTAAACTGATTTGAATTAAATAAAATTAAGCAAAGTGGACATGTTCATCACTGAATTATACCAAAATAAAGCCGAAGTCAACGACAAAAAATAAAATAATTTTAAAAAACATGAATAAAATCAAACATTAAATTAGGAAGCTCTTTTAAAAGGTTGAACATTTAAGATATCAAAATGGTCGATTTTCATTGAAAAAATTTCATTTGAGAGCGAAATGAAAAACTTAAACATTGAAGAAAAGGTTACATTGTTGGTCAACAGCACATATCAATGCTACTTCCGAAAATGAATCTTAACTTGAAGAGTTGTTTTAAAAAACGATCGAAATATTGCGATTTGACAAAATGGTTTCTTTAATCAGCAATTGAACAACAGATTATTCAAAAAGATGAAAGAGTACCGTGACAAAATATAAAACTGTTCACTTTCATGAATGCGGTCCTCAATAAACTCGATTAAATTGTTGCCGTTGTCAAATTTGTCAAAAATAGAAAAGAAACAATGATGTTATTTAAAAACTTTAAATTTACTTTAAATATTTGAAAATTTAAAAGATTGTTTTCCGGCTTCGTATGTAGGACGCAGGTTGTTTGCAAAAATGAATCACATTAATGCAACAGGTACTTAATGGCTGATGCCCAAAAATCCCTTTGTTCATTAAAAGCAACGAATTCAAAAAAATTTAGAAAAAATGAATGCAAAAATTTAGTTTTTTTATTTAACGCTTTTGAACATCACGCATTTTGCGAGTTTTGCGGTTAAACAGATTGCAACTGTTTCCTTTAATGATTCCGGTCCTCAATAACTCGATTAAATTGTTGTCGTTGCGGACTTAATTAAAAACTTTCCATTAACAATATTGTTGAATAGAAGTTGTCAAAATAGAAAAGAAACAATGATGTTATTGAAAGCTTTAAATTTAATTAAATCTTTAAAAATTTAAAAACTATTTGAAAATTTAAATGCTTGTTTGCCGGCTTTGTATATAGGAAGCAGAAAGTATGCAAAAATCAATCTTTAATCGGTTAGAGTTTTTAAATTTGTTTTAACGGTTATTTCAATTTGAACATTCATAATTAACGCATTTGATCCACGCCTTTCGCAACGTTTTGCGGTTAAATGGATAATGCTTCGCACAGAAATAGAAACCGTTCTGTGCTTGTTCCCTAAGTTTTAGACCTAGAAAGCAGCAAGAGAACAAAAATAATTTACATGATTTAACGCTTAACTAATGTTTGGGGCTAAAACACTCGGATGCTCGTTAAGGTAACGGGCTCAATCACTCCGCAAAAAATCAGGCGATATCATTTTAATTTCTTTTTTTTGCCTTTAAATCTTAAAACTTTGGACCATTTTCGTTGTTTTTTGATTTAAAAACGATTATGTGTGTGAGCCAACTCGCAAAGAAATAAGAAAATGACACTAAAGATTACTGCAAAAATTTGTATACAAACTTAAACTGTTTTGAGTAAAAAGTTTAGTTTTTTTTCGAATTTTTGAAAACATCCAAAAAAA
>MQUG01003127.1:0-81529 GCA_007213375.1 Steinernema feltiae | reverse complement strand
GCATTTCCTACAAGTCTGCCCAAAGGCTGATTTTTTGTGTCCAAGATGCCATCAAAAATTTTTCCAAATTTAAAATTCAAACCAATTTTTATCAACGAAGCGGCCGAGAGCGCTTTTTTACTTTAAAAAAAATTGTTTAAAACGTGAATTCTCTTCGGTTCGTACTTCAAAAAATAAATAAAAACAAAACGCATGGTAAACATTTACTTCACTCAATTCAATGCTCCAGAAATAGAGATTTTTGAATTTTCAGAGATTTTCAAAGATGGTTCGTTATCCGCTGTTTCAAAAAATAAAAATTAATCTTTTTGTTATCTCGTCATGCGGTCACGTCGTCATTCTGATCATGCCTTGTTGCTGAATTGAATGAATGCCGCGAAAGTTGCTTTAGTTGAGAAAAAAAGGGCCAAAATTTATGATTATAACATCCTAGATATCTGAAATGAAAACAAGGCTTAGAGAACAAAAACTGTTTGAAAGTTTGGGAAAATGGTTAAGATTGTGCTGCAAATGTATTGAAATGAAAGCCGTTAAAATGCCCAAAAATACTTATATTGTTGTCGAGTTAAAATTTAAAAGTTGAAACCAATTTAAACCAGGAGAAGGACACTGTAGAAGGCAAAAATTAATTTTTTCAACGTTTTTTAGGAGAGCAATTGTGTGTTGAACGGAGTTCAGCATTTTGCAATACAACGAAGCGGCGGCCCGAGAGCGTCTTGCTTGCGTCATGCGGTTTAAATAATGCGGCTCTCACTCATCAAATTTTTTTTTTTTGTGAATTTGAAATAAGCTCTTCAATAACTGTACAATTGAAAATTTGCCATTTCATTTGCCGATTATGCCGCACATCGTCAATCCGCTACTACAAGACTGTAACAGACGATAGTGAAAGATAAAGACAACATGCAAAAATTTGTTGAAAACAAAAAAAACAATTTAATTGCAAACAAAGGTAAAATTCATTGACTCAGACGATGAAATAGAAAAAACGATTGTTTTATTCAATGTTCAATGGTTTCTATTTCCAATGTTCCAAAAATAAAAATAAACTTTTTTTCCGGATTTGTCAAGAAACCTAAACACTTTGTCGCGATTATAAGCCATCAAAAATTAGTTAAAATTTAAAAATTGTAACCTATTTAAATTTCAACGACGCGGCCAGCCCGAGAGCGTCTTGCTAACGTCATGCGTAGTTTTACTTTAAAACTCTTTACGTTGTTAGTAGTTACAAGGGAACAGCAAAAAATAGATAAACAAAACGAATAAACAGCTCCTTGGTTCCACTGAACATAACTACAAATTATTTTTTAAAACATTTTTTCTGGAAATTCTGTTTTCCGCATTTTTACGGTCATTTAAAGCCGTAATTAAAGCCGTACTTGGCAATTTATATTACATACTTTTAAATTTAATAAATTAACAACAACACAAAACATTTCACTAGATAAAAAAGGAATTGAAAAAAATAAAATTGTGTTTTTCAATATGTTGTTGTGAAATGTGAAAATATGTGGTTTCACGATGCCAAAATGCGATTCCAAAAATTTTGTATGTTACTTTACAATGGTTTTTAAATAAAATTGAACAGATGATGCCTACGTATGGAAGTGTTGTTAATATCACAAATATAAAACAAAACGTGCTAAAACAGAAGGACCATGCTGCAAAAAATTACATTTCTTTCTTTCGTTTTGATTTTGCTTAAAATTTTGCTACATATGCAATCGTAAAAAACGTAAACATTACAGCTATTTATTTTATCAAAGATCAACAACTCACGTTTTAATATATTCTGTTCTCATGTAATCAAAGATTACATCTTCATTTAAGCGTCCATTCGCGCAGATTCCTTTTAAAAAGTTGACTGTTGCCTGATTTCGTAAAACGAAACTTCCAGAGATCAGATTAACAATCCTCAAAAACGAAACAAATTAGACGAATTTCTAATGGCAAAATGAATTCTGTGGGCAAAACGATTCTCGCATAATCTTTTAATTTGCAATCGATATTCAAAAATAAAACAAAACGAGAGGACCAAGAGCATACAAACATTACATTTGCCTGCACAAAACTCGCGATATCAAAACCGCTGCCTGTTTTGTGATGAACCTTTGAGCTATACTAAGAGTAAAATAAAGTAAAAAAAAATGTGCATGATTTTTTTTCATTTTTTAGCATTCAGCATTGCAGAGCAAAAATAGTAAACCTTTTTTGGATTACTGTTCAGGCTTGAACAATGTGTACGTTATGTTCACGTTGTTCACGTTCAAAAATGCGACATAATTAAAAATCATACTCTCTGGAAAACATTAGGCATAAACATTTTGTAGATTAGCTTTCGAATCTCTAAAAATTTGGTTAAATCGTTTTATTTTGAAGAAACCATATTCATTTGTTACACACATAAATTTCAAAAATTTAAACTTTTAGATTCAAATGCTCAATGTGAAAGCAAAACTTTCAAACATTGATGTAATTTGATAAATGCTTTTGACTTTTCGCTGTCCGTTCAAATAACCGCCTAATCGATCAGATTGGCCTTTAATTTTTTGTCAAAAACCAGTTGACGCAACGAAGAACAAAAAACTCTTTATGTGTTCTGTATTCTTTGAGACTCACTGACAAAGAGATACACTGAGACTACCTTTTGTGAACGGTAAACCCCAAAAATGTAAATGGTTGTTTTCCAGTTTTTAGCATTCACCGTTACAGAGTATAAAATAAATCAAAGACTTATGTATGAGCATGTAGTGTCTTTCTAAATGACAATTTCTGTAAAAATTAAAATATCGGGCGTAACTTCATTTTTTCAACAAGAAAACATACTCAATTTAATTTCAGGTAACCAGTGCAGGTAACCGGAGATTATCAGTTGCCGAATGATGTTGTGAATCGTATGCAATCTTTCAAGTGGTTGCCCTCCTCAGCGTATCTTGAAATCACAAGAGTCGGTTTACGACCTCAAGATTGCACGCTGATTCCAGAGTGGATCGCTGGCCGTATTCACCCACGAGGAATAGGAGGACAATTAAATATTATAATTAACTAAAAACTTGGTTTTTGCAAATTAGAAGAATTCAAAATAATCACTATGAAAAATGAGTTCTTTTAAAAAAGTGATTAATTTTAAAAGAATTTATTTTAAAAAGTTGTAATTGAAAATTGTTTGATAAAGTGCTGATCTGGAGCCAAAAATATTTACTTTTGTAGCATGAAATAAAAAACAAAAAACAATTTCTTGCTAGGGATAGTAAAGCGCTTAGTTCAAAAATATAATAAAAAGTTCAAAGCGAATTAATTCCATTAACTGAGTTAATCCAATTTCCAGGAAACAACGAATTCAAAAATTTAAATCAAAAAATTTGTCCATTTTTAATTGCTAATTAAATAATTTTAGTTTGCAAATTTCCGGATGATTCCAGAAAAATGAAATTTGAAATGCTCGAATGTGAAGGCTTTTGGCACTTTTTTAAATTTTTTAAATTTTTAAATGATTTACTAAAAAATACTAATTTAATCAAATTACTCAATCAAGCAATGTTGTAGAAAAATTGTAAAAAATGTGTGTTTCGCTTAAAACAAATTGAAATAATTCTATATTCCATGCTGCATCCGCTTTTTGAATTTTTTTGAACAAAAATTATAGGTATTCCACGACTGGATACGTTTATACATTAAATTAATTTTAAAATTTATATTTTTAAAATTAAATAATATTTTTAAAAATTCAATGATTCCTAAATTGGAACATTTGGAGTTCAAATGAACATAATTGACTTGAACGATTGAACCAGTGTAAAATTAGCTGTACAGAGAGATTGGCCTAAGGCAAAAATTGGTTTTTTGTAAACTTCTGCGTTATGTAAACGCTCGTTTAAATAATTTGATATTTTTTTGATAATAAAATTCATAAATTGAGTGCATCCTAAATTTTGTATGACCGATTCATTCATTGCGGCGTTATGAATAATCACAAACCGTGACACAAAATAAATCAGTATTACTTAAAGAAGAGGTTAAATTAAAAACATTTGGAATAAAATTTAAATAAAACTGTTTGCAGAAAGCCTTTAAGCGCTAGTCAATTAACTGGTTAAATACTAAGCGCTTGATTGTTCACTAAACGTGCGCATGATGAAATTTTCTTTTACGTTTATACATCTTGTGTTATTATTGTAGAAAACAAGAACTTTCAAAAATAATATAAATAAACGAATAACCAATCAATCAAAGTCTATTTCTCGCCTAGCTATGCAAATAAACACTCAAAAATATTCACACCACCCAGCTTTTTGGTTTGTTTTGATTTGTGAATTCCTTTGTTAAATGCGGCGATAACGAAAAATCTATGTGCACAGTTTATTTTAGTGGTTTTGCTCAGGCTGTGGAAAAGGTATGTAATAGATTTATACAAAAATATGTATTCTGTTTATCTGTTAATCTTCTGTGTGTTTCTGTTAGTTAATAAAGTTGCAAATCTTTTTGTTTTGCTCGTGGTAAATAATTGGTAAAAAATTGAAAACTTTATGATCAAAATAAAGAAATGAAACAAAACGTGGTCAAAATGATGCCTTACCAACCTTACAAACAAACCAATCATTCAGCTTTGTATAATTAAATAAAATAAAAAATGAATTTTTTTCAATTAAGCATTCTAGGAATGGATTGGCAAAAACGTTTTCATTTGGACAAAACAAGAGAACCATTAATTTTGTTTCTGCAATCCGGCTGGCCCAAAGTTGTTTGTTATGGTGGTTGATTGGAGGATTACTAGCGTTAAAAATTAAATTTTACATAAAAAGAAAAGAACGCTCAAAAATGTTTATTTTAAATTAGCGTTTTTTGCAAAAACGCGACATAATTAACGCGACATGAAAGTAAAAATTTTGTAGATTTACAAAGCGTGGCGTGCCGAACGTTTGTGCAGTCAAAAACGCTTTGAAACTCTTTTTCAGGCTTCTACGACGATTCAAAAGCTTCGTTCAAAAACTACTATATTTTATGTCATCTTGACAGCTCCTAACGTTTTAATATTTGCTATCAGCATTGCTAGATTTAAAAAATAATTGCATTACTAAAATGAACTTGAAATCAATGAAAATAGAATTTAAGCTTAAATTATTAGACAAATTAGACAATTAGACATTAGACAATTTTCAAAAATTTCTTTAAGCACATTTTAAGGAAATTAGTCTCTTGAATTAAATCATTTTTAACGCAGATTGTTTATACTGTACGATAATTGTGTGCATAATTAATTGTTAGAACTGTTTTCAGTATCTGCAGAGCGCCTTCAATTAAGAAATGCAAGTTCGAGAAGCTGAATTGTGCGAAATACCGATTTTTTCACTTTTATACGGTTATAATGCACTTTTTTAATCTTAGTTGCTGGTTTCGTATCTGGTAGCAAATTATGGTTTTAATAATATTAATAGTTTAGTGCCAAAAATTCAAAAAATACTGAATAAAAAAGCACTTGGGTACAAAGCACAAAAGCAAAAATTTTAGGTTATTTTTGAGATACCGGTCATATTTAGAATCTTATTTACTGTCACGTTGAGAAACAAAATGTTTATCTTTAAATGAGCGTCTCACAATCGCTTGTCAAGACTCTGTCGGTGCAGAACCAAATAATTTCAAATCTTCTTTGGAAAAGTGCCCGATTTTAATCTTCAAAATTTAATTTTATGTTTAATTCAGATAATAAA
Organism: Steinernema feltiae; assembly: GCA_007213375.1. Taxonomy (NCBI): domain Eukaryota; kingdom Metazoa; phylum Nematoda; class Chromadorea; order Rhabditida; family Steinernematidae; genus Steinernema; species Steinernema feltiae. Next base: position 75,821 of record MQUG01003127.1, on the reverse strand, counting down.
AATGCGCCAGAAAAAAATTGCAAAAAAACGCTCAAAAATGTTAGTAATAAATGAGCGTCTTACAATCGCTTTCAATCTTACAATCAAAAATTAAATATTAACTTTTAATCTAGGTTTAATTGAGTTGCCTACCACGCAATGTTGCTAGTCGAAACCTGAACAAACATGATAATAGATTATTTGGTTGTTCGATTTACTAAAAATTGAAATTTAAAATAAGCCAATTATGACGTCCAAAAAAATCAAATAATTGTAAATAAGCTTTAAACAGATTCAAAGAATTTTGGATTCCATGATGCACCCACGTATATGCCAGTAATTGGAAAAATGAATACCAAAAGATATTTGGAAAGATTTATCAGAAAATAATTTTTTTTTAGGAAATATCTTCAATATATTCAACGGATTTACAGCGGAGCTCCAAAAAAATGAAGTTTTATAGTTAAATTAAATAAAGACTCCGGAAATATCTGAAAATCTTTTTTTTTTTCTTTTTTATGTTCAAAAAAAATTTTTAAGCCTTAGGTTTGCGATTTTTTATTTAAAAAAGCAGTAGTCGAACAAAAATGTTTATCACTTTAGTTTAAAACGGTTTTTTTGCTGGAAAATTATAATCAACAACAATAACGACTTTATAATGCGTTATAAGATACACGAAAAATACCTACACTGAAAAAAATGAACTCCTACTGAAAGCTGAGTTTTTCTGAAATCAAGTTCTAAAATCCTGAACTGAACTCCCCAAGGCTGTTGTAAAAATTTTAAAATATAAAAGGTTGCATTTAACGTTGCAAAATATAAAGCTTGCTGCATTAGACTACAAAATAAAAGTTTGCTCACTCAGTGTATAGTATAAGAGAACATTTAGACTTTAAAATTTTTCGTTAATTTTTCGCAACCGCAAAATATGTAAAAAAAAAAAATGACCAAAATTTATTGATTTGAATTATCTGCGATTTAAAAACTACGTGAGCGATTAGACTCTACTCTAGCCACTCTAATCTGGTACTTCTAGCTGGTGCAAAATTTATGAACTAATAAATGATCATCATAATATGTTTTTTATTTTTATTTTTTGTTTTATTGTGTTTATCGTCATCAAAAAATCAAGTTTTATTATTTAGAGAAATTAATTAAATAAAAAGCGGCACTGATTTTAGCTGTGCCGACTGTGTTAAACTCCGCCAGTGCTATAGCGAAGTTTAACGTTACGAGCAAAATTGTGTTTTTTCGATTTTTTGCTTGAAAATTACAAGCAACATCAACAACGTTCAGGGTTTTCGAATCTACACAACACCTCAACATAACTTACCCAAGAGTCGCCGTGGCTTATTGGTAGTTTCTCACAGTGTGCAACTCTAACTCAATTGATACGAAAATGCTTGTTTTTGAAATATTTTAGAAAAGTTTTAGAGACATTTTCCTTTAGTTCCGTTTCTAGTTTGTTCTAAACCATGAACTGTGTACTGTAGAACATGTAAAGTGACGAATCAGCATTTTATGCGTGAAGTAAAAAGTGAAATGTACAAAAAATACAAAAAAAATCTGTTGAAAGTCCAAGCTAATTTCATCAATGCGTACAAACCCACAAATTGAAATTTTGCTGCTGACTTCATGGCCGTTCCACAGGATTTCAACAATCAGGTGTTTGATAGAATTCGGGACGTAATTTGGGGCGATGTGTAATAAAGCGTATATTGCAGTCATATTTCAAGTGTAATATTGGCTCTGAAAGCTGGAAATCAAAAATTGATTTGATTTCACTTAGTTGTACGCAAGGTTGATCAGTTTTGAAGTACAATGGCGAGTTGCGATCTAAGGTTCTCTTCTATGATTGCAAAAATAAACATAAATCTTGTCTTAAGTTTTATCGCGAAATGTTCCCGGCAATTCCAAAAATTGGAATCATGCATGTTTACTAATTAATAAGCGAAAATAAATCAAATAAATTTTGTATTGATTTCCATCTATTCGAAGAATAAAAGTGCAAACGAATCATATAGTTATAAGACGTGTCCTGAACAAAAATAAAGCATTTAAATTGTTTCATGTTGTACTTGAATGATTTCAGCATAGTGGAAATATAAAGCAAATGGACTATATTAGAAAAATTGATAAATAAAACATTTTAATAAAACATTATGTTTTGCATACAAAAATTCTTCACAATTCTAGTTCTTCGAGCATAAAACATTGCCGTTTTCAAAAAAAAAAGATATTTAATGCGTATGCATACAAAAATGAAGCAAAAAGTGAACAATTTTGATCTTTTTAAGAATTGAAGTAATTCAAAACAATCGATCCAAAAATGAACCAAAAATGAAAATTAATTGAAAAAAGGGCCTAATAATACAGAAACGCAGTTATTTTGAAAAATATCCTGTTGTCAATCCAGCAAAAAATACTGAATTTAATTTTTTATTTGTTTACGCAAAACAATATTGAAAGGCATCAATAGTGGGACGAGATAAGGTGTGTAGATGGGACATAATTCATTAGTTATTAAATATTATTAAACCCAGCAAGATGGAATGAGAGATTGAAGATTCTCTCTGAGAGCGCGGAAACAAAACACTTATTGACTTTTGGACAGCCGAGAACTGTTCAGCGTTTTCTTTAGATTTGATACGTAACGACTGCGAAAAGTAGATCGCGTTATATTTCAAAAATATTCGGACTTTTAACCAGTAAATTGAATTAGAGCCCTAGAAATGCGCAAAAAATACAGCAATGCTAAGTTCATTCCAAAGCGACTGTCAAAAGGTTATCGTAAAATTGAAGAAAATGTTTTAAAAATGAAAATCAATCCTCTTTTTTGTGGATGCAAAAATTTATTAAATACATAAAATATGACTCCATTTTTATTTATTATTGTTAGGTAATAAGGTCTCCAGAATGAGAATGCAAAAATTTGTCGAATCACCTTTTTTTCGCAAATTTTGTAATCACAAAATTGAAAAAATATTTAAAAAATTAAAATTTCAAAATTTTGTGAATTAATAATCAGTCGCAAATGAACAAAAAAATACATCAAGTTCTTTTCAATGGGAAAATCGTTAAAAACGTCTCATATGTTAGCAAACTGTTTAAACACCAAATTGAAGAAGATATTTTTTAAATCAAAGTCGATCCTCGCTGCAAAATATGGTTAGGTGGTCGCCCGATTGAGTATGCAAAAAATTGTTAAATACATGGTCCTACTCAAAAATTGAGTCAATTCTTGTAGCTAAGCTTCCAACGTTGAACCTCAACGCGCATTACATGTGCAAAAATTTTGGAAAAAGCATTTGGTATTACAGCGAGCGTTGTCTTCTACACAGGGAGTGACTGCTCAGTAGTGAATGGCCAGAATTACACACTGCTTGTCAAAAATTTAATTATTAAGATCTACAGTTTTATCTACAATTTATGCTAAATTTGGGTTTAATAACTGGAAAAATTGTGCACTCTTGGACGATAGTCCTATATGTATTCAAAAATTGAATCCAATCTATTTTTGAGCGAAATACAAGTGTAAACTAATAAACATGGTGAATAAGAAGAAGAACCAAAAATACTTGCAATTGGCGATTTGACTTCTTTTTGTTCTGTTCAAAAGTGACGATTTAAAAAAATTCTGCATTCAAAAAATTTCATTTAAGACTACACAGTGAGCCTTGTAGTAGTTGTTTGAACTCCAGTTAAAGCAAACATAGAATCAAGTTTATTGGAACAATTTTGTCTAGATGCACATATTTCACCGATAATGAATCTTCGTCGTTCAAAAATCCAAAAAGTCCACTGGTTGGTCGTTGTTGTAATTATCAGCCAAAAAATAGGTAATAATGTTTGTAGTCAAGAAGCGCAGTCTAGCTGTTTGAACCGACCTAAGAGGAACAAAAATATATACAAGTTTCTGGTTACTAAGGACTATACTGAAATGACCAAAAAACATTTTTAAAACACTTCCAAAAGTAATCTTCAAATATGATTTTTACGTAGGACTACACAGGATGCGCAACTAGCTGTTTGAACAGCTATCGTCGCAAACATAGAATCAAGCTGGTTGAAACAATTCTGTCTAAGTCATCGACAGTCAAAAATCCAAAAAGTCCGTCTGCTACTTAAAAGCAGGTCGCTGGTTTCAGGCAAAAAAATCAATTTTTTGTATCAAACGTACTTCAAACTTCGAAAAGTCCGTCCGTTCTTTTAAGCGTCTTTTATAACTGAGCACACTTTCAACGGTCCGTGACGATTGGGCGCCGCCGATTGGAACCTGCTTCGCACTTTCAAAAATCGAATAAAATAATTTTGTTTGTTTATTTGGTATAAATACGAAAAGTCCGTCAACTATTAAAAGATTCAACGAACGTATGTGTTCAAAACGGTCCCTTTGATGACTGATCACTGGACGCACAGTAATTCCTCCAAAATTCGAATAAAAAATAAAGCACTGAACTCTTTCAAAAGTTCCCAAGAAACAGCATTTCTGAATGTTATTTGAATGATTGAACAGAGGAAATTGCAAAATAAAGCTCCTAACGAACACGTCAACCAAGATGATGCTAACTCGGGCCGCCAAAAATGGTGTATTTTCTTTAAACCCCGGATAAACCTGAAAAAAACCTAACAAAAAATCCGAATTCGAAGATACGAAAAGTCCGGCCGTTGTTTTAAAATTCGACGAGCGTGTTTATTAAAATGTGTTTATAACGCTACATTGATCACTGATCACAGGATTGCAACACTTCTTCCAAAAATCCAATGAAAGTTTAGTCAATAAACCTATTTCTAGATTTTAATTAGTTTGGACACCGGTTGACAGATGTCCTAGATGCTCGCCTTTTATGATAAAGCCGACAAATTACGGCTTAAGCAAAATTGTTCTGGCAAGGACTGTTATGATCAGAAACAGTTCAAGGAAAACCAAAGAACCAAGTTTAAAGAAACAGATTTTGCCTAAATAAACACGTGCCAAAATTTTTTGCCAGATACGTTGACAAAGGACAAAAATATTTTTGCATTTTTCTTAAAATACTAGGACACAAAAAATGAAAAAATGAATTTTTTCCCCATTTATAGTTTCGTAGATTTATTTTAAAGTGTGCTTAATTAGATCGGGTCATTAATTGTTAAATTAAAATTTGCTATGATTTAATTATGCTTTTAAAAAATAAAAAACTAATGCGCTTTTCATTTCAATGCTCATTTCCAATGATGTTGCTCCCTGTACAAATCACGTTTACTGCAAAGTTTCTTTGAAAAAAATTGAGAACAATAAAACGGGAATAAATCGCTCAATAGACATGTTTTGATATAATTTTTAGAGAAAATCAAATGTCTACTTTTGCGTCTACTTGTATTATCAAAAAAAGAGATTCTCTAAACTCAAAAATCTAAATTTCTGACTGGCCATAATGACGCACTGCTGGTCAAAAATTAATTATTGACATTTTGCTATCTCAATTTCAAGGTCGACTTTCAGGTTTTTCGTGCTCTCTGGTTATCTCATGTCTTCGAACTACGCCGCCAAGTCCATCAACCTCGCTTCTCATGTTAAATTCTACCGTAACCGGCTTACGCGTCTCCTACCAATGTACTATCTCCTCTTCCCCGTGCTGCTCTACTACGGTAGCCGCAATTTCACCGATGACGACTACGCGCACCTCGTTGATGAGCTGAAATGGGCGCTTGGATTGGGGACGAACGTGCGAGGATTATTCCAACACAGAGACTACTTTTCCAGGGTTGAGAGCATGTCCTATCTGGTGCACACATGGTCGCTCTGCTGTGAGCTACAGTACTACCTCGTAGCGCCGTTGTTCTTCTTCCTCGAGAGGAGGAATTTCATTGGAAAAGCGATTCTCGCGGCTGTGTTTGGAGCCTCTTTGTGGTCGCATCTCTACTTGGAGGGATCGTGGTCCTATGAGATGATGACGGCGAGGTTGTGGCAGTTTCAGTGCGGATACGTCGCGTCGAGAATTCGAGATCTTGGTAATATTTCGTTTGGACTGATTTTTGACGATTTGAATTTTACAACGATATTCATCTCGTTCTAGGCGTGAAAATGAGTACCATAATGCCAAAAAAAATCAGTTTTGTGAAATTTCGTGGTGGGACCAAAGAATTTCAGATTAATGAGGATTTTCAATTTATTTTGACAAATCAAAATGAATTGAAGTCACATTACAATTTCGCTGTAAGCCCCAAAATTGGCGTTAGATGCACTTATATTTTAGTAGTGACCGAACGTACGGCATTTATGATTAAACCGCAATTCTAAACTCATCTTTCTCGTTGAATGAGTACCATATTGTTGATGATATTTTGATTTCGTGGCGGGACCAAAATATGCGGAAATTGTTGAAATAGTACTCATTGCTACTTCATTTAACGGAAATTTTACGGTAGATATGTAAGACAATCAAAAAAATGATTTCAGAACTCTGAGAGCCAAAGAAAAACTGGACCGAACATGCGAATTTTACAATTTCACGACTATTGTTTTAGATTCTTCGGCAGTTCAATCCTTGACAATCATCTCGCTCCACGCCTTCTTCCTCCCCATTTCCTTCCCAAAATCGCGGTTCACCTGCTCGGAGCTCTAATCGCCGTCGTCATCATCTCGCAGAACCACAAATCCAACTTCCTGCTCACCAACCAGGTTACCGTATACCTCGGCGACATCTCCTATGTGTGGTACCTCTCCCATTGGATTACTGTAGCTCTTGTGAGTTATTCAAACGCGAATTTTGAACTTACTGGTAGGTACCGTACTCAATTCTACCGTAATCGCTGCAAAATTCAGAGAAAATCCAAGTTGTCATCATCTCGCTTGCGGTTACTGTATTCGTCCATCACGCAATCGAGATTCCCCTATTGAAGGATCGATTTCTGTCGCTTCTCGTTACCGTAATCTGCATAGCGACTACGGTGTACATCTTCTTCGGTGTTCCACGCGCCAACGATCGAGATTTCGCTCCGCTACCGTATCCCTGCAACATTTCACCGCCCAACACCTATTGGTCCAACTGGACTCACATCAATCCGTGCGCTCCGTACGACGAGCGCGTGAAACACGCGATCAAACTGAACCTACGGTATACCGCAGAGAAGAAGAACTGGTATCCGCCGAATACCGTATTCCCGAACGAGAGCGACTACCAGTGTGAGCCGTTTGCAGGGTGGCAAGGGAGAATCGTAAGTTGGCGACGTGTGTGGGCGGGTTTTTTCGTAAAAAGTTGAGTTGAAAAGTGAAAATTTGGCTCCCGCAACGATCAGCGTGACGCGTGGAAAATTGAAACTTTTATACGAGATATAATGCAGTTTCGCCTTGAGGCGTCTCGAGACTGCGTGATGCATGCGGTTAGCGGCCGCACCTTCCGCAGAGAGGTCACGGGTTCCATTCCCATCCGATATTTGACCCAAAACTTTTTTGGTATTTTTGATATTTGAAATTTTTGGTAGTTCTTGATTTTGTTTAAATAATACCATTGGTTATGTCCAGATGTAGTAAAAGACCGTAGACCGTAGTAGAAGATCGAAAGACAACTAACTAAAAAATAAAAATAAATCTAATTTTCCGCGGGGATCGATCCTGTCACTTCACCATGAAAGGCGCAGCCACTAACCGCTTACTTCACACCGTTACAGTAAACAAAGCGGTGAATACAAGATATATTACGTGAGGCCTTTTCCAGCAGATTCCTCTAACGCTTCTATCAGCGAGCCGCAGTCCTGCATCAATCTGTCAGGAGCAAAATCAGCCAATTCTCAATTTCAGATCGAAAACGGAACACTCAAAGTGCTCATGATCGGCAACAGCTACGCGATCAAGCTCATTCCCGCCATCTACAGCGCTCTAAACACGCAAATCGCCATTTTGGACAATTTCATGTACTCTGGCTGTGAGCCTCTGCTTCACGCCTACGACGGAGACGACTGCTGCGCGCAGCTAACGCGATTTATGTTCAGAAAAGTCGAAGAAATGAAGCCGGACATCGTATTCATCGTAACACGGTCAGTCTGTCTGTCTGTCTGTCTCGCTCGACAATCTCGTTTAGATACTTGTCTGACTTCTCCACGACACGTTTCAATGCTTCGAACGATAAAATCGTCTCAGAAGCCCTCAGACGTCTGGAAATTCTGCAAAGAAGCGCGTCTAGGATCTTCATCAGCGGTCCGATGCCAATTATGAAATTTGACGTCGGAAACGAAGTCGCTAGACGTCTGAAAATGCGACTCCCACTCGACGACCTCGTGTTCTCAAGAGACGTAGGGCCGCCTCATGTCTAGACAGCAAATCTGTCTTATTTCAGTTCCATGACAGACAGCACCAGTTCACTCAACTCCGTCTAGACGCGATCGTTTCGAAATGCCCGAAATGTCAGCTAATCGACATGATGCGTCCATTCTGCGCACCAAACGACCATACATGTAGCCTCTACCACGTCGACTCGAAACTAGCTCTCTACGAAGACACCATGCACATGTCCCATCGCGCGAGCGAGCTCATGATTCCCAGTTTGCAGCGCCTATTGCAAATTTATTGACATAAATAATAGCGCGACATCGATAAATAGAGACAAATGATGGATACAGTACACCAAACACATTATACAGCGTTACACTGCATACCGTTGTTGGTTCAATTGTGCCGCAAAAGCGTGGTAACTCTTCTCAGCAATCGAGGAAATTGGCGGCCATCAGGAGTTCCAGCGAGACTTCCGGTTGGATGTTGAATTCGGGAATCTCCGTTGAGCTGTTGGTGTAGCGATTCTTGTACGTAAAGTATTGACACACTTTGTGCAACACGTGCGAGCTGAAAACAGAAGGAATTAAGATTTAGACAGAAAAATGAGGATTGTAGACATGCGATTTCAATCGTCTAGACATGGACTGACCTAACCGGTGACTGACATTACTGACATGAGCCAGTATGATCCAGCCAGGTTAAGCAAGTCAACCTCGCTTTTATTGAAATGATGATAAAACTTACGGTATTTCGCGGAAATGAACGACATTCGATTCGTTCTCCTCATACTGCCCTGGCCCAGATAACATCGCCTTGATAGTGCCAGACGTGACGGCCAACTCGCGTCTGATATAGAATTCGTGTCCATCGCTGCTCACCAACTTCACATACTCGGCTTCAGGTCCTTCGCAGCCTCCGTAGTTGCTTCCCTTGTTATTTTCGCTCGGCATGACTAGAAACTCTAAAATTTCAGTTTGCATTCAGATGGAGCACGAATCGACCGGTATAATACGATGCGTCAAAACGCCAAAACAAAGCAATGAACAATTCCTTTGACATCTATTTACATGCAACAAATATCTCAAAAATTAAACGCAACAACAACAACATTAAACATGCCAACAAAAAACAAAGAAATATCTTAAATAAAGTGAATCTAGAAGTTTCAACGATCATTGTGACCACGGTATCCTCGGTGACCACGTCCACCACCGCCACCTCCGCCATGGCCTTGGTAGCCACGACCACGATTTGGTCCACCGCGTGGTGGTCCTCCACCTCGCATATTTGGGTTGTACCCTCCTCGATTGTGACCACCGCCGCCGCCACCACCACGATGATGACCACCTACGTGCTGCCATCCATCACTATCGGGATACGAGTGGCGAGGTCCACGGAATCCTCCATTGCCTCTGAAATTAGGTAAATGTTAGTAATCGAAAATAACTGTTAAAAATAAAAGCGATCGCCATCATGCAAGACGCCCTTGCCATGCGCCTGCTGTCTAGACAGTCGTCGTTAATGTCATTCGGAGATCGACAAAGAACTAGGCGCCCCATTGAAAAAAAAACGCAAATGACTGTCTAGACTCCTCAATTCCGACAATGACCAAACGACAAAGAAACAACTAAAAATAGCTCACCGGTAGTTATTATCGCGGTCACGGGAATAATCACGTCGATCATTGTTGAAACTACGATTGTGCATCTCATTCTGAAGACCACGCATTGCTCCATGCCCAAGCGAAGCACGAGGCGCATTCCGGTCGAATCCAACCTGCGGACGATACTGTCCATGGCGATTATTGTTCCACTCATCCGGTCTCAGCGTTTTCGGCACATCTGCACATCCGGGTAGACGAACAGCGGGGAAAATGAAGCCTGCGGCAAATTTTGGCTCATCGTACACAGCTGATATACACGCGTTCGTGGGGATATCAGGGCACGTGTCGTGGTGTACCGCTGAGCTGTAAGCGCCACCCGGTAGCACGACCAACGAGTCTTTTTTTATCGCTCCAGCCAGTCCATATGCCAGTTTGCTATCAATATCAACGGCGTCTTCAGCTTCTACAATTACCACAAACATACAATTTAACCATTTCCAGTCTTTGACTCACCATGATTGTAAATTTCCGCAAAGAACTGATACGCGGGATGTTGTGTGCCAATGAAGATGCGGTTAGGACCGAGACTGTTACGGTGTTTCTCTTCAACGGTTAATTTATCTTCGACCTGAAATGGGCAAAAGATATTCAAGTTGTCTGGGATACGAATCACGAAAAACATCAAGGTCTCTTCAACAAGCAATGAAAAATAAATAAAGTTAAGCTTACATCTCCGAGGGTTCCGAGAAGACGCTCCTCATCGACAAACGGCAGCAACGCAACTCCCTGCCACGCGAACTTCTTTCCATTCAAATCAATTTGGAAATCGCTCGGGTAAAAATCAATAATCGGCGACTCAACTTCGGTCATCAAAAAGTGCCAAGGCTCAGGAATGTGTTGACGACTGGCAGCGGGGAATACGCACATCAGCTGCTCGAGTGGTTTGAACGGTTTCGTTGGCTTCGTGAAATCAGGCTTGTAATCGGAGATTCTGTCAAAGTCGGACGCAAACGGCGCATAGTGATATGGGTAGAACCAATCCCAGCTTGCACAGCCTTGGTAATAGTATTGCAGAACCCAACACAGGCCCTCCATATACGCTTCGGCGACCTTACGTCGGAAATCAATATCCGAAGCGTCAACGTCAAACTTTGAAGCATAGTACCGCTCTCGCCAGCCTTCTTCGAAGAGGCGTACCTCGTCGTGCACTTCTTCTTCTTCGCTACTTGCGTAAGGGTCGTCAGTGGCTTTGCGCTTTTGACCGTGGCGCTGCTCAGTGCTACCGACTGGCTGAAGAACCGATTCGAGACGTTTTTTCGCTTCATCTTGAGCTTGGCTGAACTCCATCGCCTGAAAAAATGAGCCGATTTATGAACTGTTTACACACGGCGGATATTTGTAGCATTTTTAAGGCTGACAAAAAGCAGTCAAGAAGCAAATAAAACATCGTAAGTTTTTACAATTTAAGAAATTCTAAAATCTCACTTACCTCAACACGAGCGTCCCTGGCCAGCTCACGAGTGGCTTCACCAGTCAAATTCTGAGGCGCCGACATCGGTGCTAACAATCCCTTGCTCGGGAAGTAAGCAGGCGCTTTGGCTGCCTTCTCACGCCTTCTCTTTGCTTTGTTGTTCTCGCGGAAACGCAATTCCTTGCGCTGTCGTTCTTGGAAGATCTGATCCTCGACGTCACCCAACCCACTGAGGATGTACTGCGCTCGGTCGATGTTGACGGTGCCGTTATCGGTCAAATAGCCCTGGGACATAACGCACACGTCCTTGTAGAGTTTGATGAGTCGATCGATTGCATTTTCTCGAATCTCCAGAGAGGGAAGATGAGGGAGGAAATCGTTTCCAACAAAGAAACACATGAAGACCTGAGAAATGGAATTACTTGCAAAACTGCCTATGAGAGTGGTATCCTTACCCAATCGTCGAGAACACGTTCCAAATCGAACGGGAAAGGCAGATTCGTCATCTCAAGCTCACGCTCGAGATATTCGCGCAGAACGGGCAAACGTATAAAAATGAAGTTTGTAGACTTTTGCATTGGGTCACACTGATCGGGACCTGCTTCTTCACGCGCTAATCTAAAACTTTGCAATTAAAGTCTGAAACAAAAACTGAAATCGACCTACCCTTGACAATCATTCAAGTCATGACCGTATTGGCCACAGAGCTCACATGGACGAGGCTGATTCGGCACAAACTCCTCGCGAATGATGTTGAAATTCGCTTCATGGGTTGCCAGGCCCAGCATGATCAAATCTGCATCGGCTCCACACAAGCAATGGACCGTATTAGGGTCGTGCGACGGTGAAGCGCGCTGGTGACGAATGTAATCCATGATCTTGTGCTCTCCTTCTCCGGGAACGTTCGCATCGGAGAGTATCACCTCAATCTTCGACCATGCGGCGTCGTTGGTAATACGATTGTTGATGTAGTAGCGGAGAGCGTCGGCCAAACGCGCCATGAAGGGCGTACCGGGAGTGATGCAATTGCTGTCAAACTTCTCTTCTTCTTTCTTCTCTGGTGGAAGCGGGCATCCGTCCTCGGTCAGGCGCTCACGCACCAAACGAATTTGCTCTTCTTTTTCCGCTGCTTCTTTCGACGAGCGGAAACGCCGACTGCGCTGCTGGTTCATCTTGGCACGAGGAGCGACTCCATCGATAGCCATGTAGAGGAGACGACGCGGACGCACAATTGCGAACATGCGGTCGATATACTCGAAGATCAGGGCCTAAAAAATCTCAATTCACCTATTCTTGCTATGTCTCTATTTTAGACAGATTGAGAATTTTGGTACGGAATGTCTCAGACTCGCTGTGCATCACAGAGGGGTTCAGATAAGATCAAAGTTAATCGCCATCATCGACATCCGTTTGCAAAAGTGGATAACAACTCAAAATAAACCGAAAGTAACTTACAAACATCTCGTCCTCATTACGAGGAGCAGGTCGATCCTCAGGATGCGTGCACGGATGAATGATTCCGTTCATATCCAAGTAGAGATTGTCGAATTCTTGAAAATTTGGATTCGGCTGCGTGCAATCGACGGGCTTCACAACGCCTTCGACCTCGACCGGTCGTTCTTCGGTCGCATTGACGATTATCGATGGGTACTTCCTCGACAGCCATCGAAAAAATGCTGGTACTCCCATGTCCGAGTTTACTGCAATTATATAGTGAATATTGGAAGTGTGAACGATCGCACACACGAGAATAAAAATGCGCGAACAGAGATATCGAGTGTTATTACACAGAAATAGACCCAAACTTCTACTTAATTTTCCCGTGGATTTCTAGCACTAAAAGCGCAGCTCGGCGCCTCGAAGGACAAATTATCACACAAAAAGCTAATAAAAACATCAATATCAACTCGCGACGAATACGCAAACTGCGCCGATCGATGTGAGACCAAACCGATACGCGCGCAAAAGTATCACCACCCAAAATGCGCAAAATCAAATGTGCGGAAAGTGCTGAGATCACAGAAATCGACCGCTACGCGCCTGATTACTTCGTCTAATCATTATCGGAAAAGCTTCCGACGACCGTTTGACGCCAAATTTCAATTCGATCGACTCGCAGGAGATTTACAGGAACAAAAGAAAGCTGCACCGCGTCACTTCGAAAGAGAAATCAAGCAAACAAGCAACCAAAATAAAGAAAAACATCAAAATGAACTTGCGACAAATGCGCTGTCTGCATCGAACGATGCGAGACCACACAGATACGCGCGAAATTATAATCAGTTCACTAAAATCACGCAAAATCAAAAGTCCGCCAGCGCCACTTGATGATATCGTAGTTTTTAGGCGGGTGCGCAGGTAAGTCGTGCTGGGACCGAGCACTCCTTCGTTTTAGTTTGCAGTGAAGGATGTAATTGGTCTCAGGTGAACTCGAATTCTTTAGTTCATCGTTTTTTAGTGCTTTTTATCAAAGTTGCATTGAAATGACGCAGAAATAGCAGCAAACGTTTTTAAAAAATTGACTGATCTCGGGCGGGCTCGAACCGCCGGCCTTCTGTGTGTTAGACAGATGTGATAACCACTACACCACGAGACCGTTGAGTGTTGAAGCGCAGAATGCACATAAATATCGAGAAGGAGTTATTTATTTTGCAAAAGCAATAGATGAAAACATCAAACAGTGAACATTTTAATGATGTCCGCTGAACTTGAAGTCGTCACCGTGGTTGTCCTGGAAGTGTCCAGCGCCCATCTGCTCGTGACCGTACTCTCCAGCCTTGTGGCCGCCTTCGTGCTGCTCGTGTCCTTTGCCGTAGTAGCCCTTCGCTCCGCCGGCCTTCTCGAACTCGCCGTACTTGCCCTTGTTCTCCTTGGCGCCCTCGTGGTGTCCCTTGGCGAATCCATCACCGTGCGCGTCCTTGGTCTCGTGGGCGTTCTTGCTCTCGTGGTCGTAGCCCTCGCTGCCAAAGTATCCCTTCGAGTAGAAGCCCTCGGGACCGTTTCCTTGGCTCGTGTACGAGTATTTCTTGAATCCATCGGCATCCTGCGCAGCGCGGTCTCCGTGCTCGCCGGTGGCGTGCTGGTGGCCCTTGTCGGCGGCGGCGTTGTAGTAGTTCTGTCCGAAATCGGCTCCGTGGTTACCGTAGTCGTGCGCGGCCTGCTCGTAGTCGCCGTTGTACTGTCCGTAGTCGCCCGACTTCCATCCGTACTTCTTGCCCTCGCCGGCTTTGTCGTAGTTACCGTACTTCTCGGCCTCGGCGCCGTAGTGATCGCCCTGCTGGTACACCGAGCCCGGGTGATAGTAGTCGTCGTAGCCGCCGCCGTAGGGGTAGGCGAGTGCGACGGTGGCGACCGAGAGCGCCAAAAGGAGTCGGAGAGGAGTGGAGGAGGAAGAGGAGGACATGCTGGTCGATGATATCAATGGAGGCAAGACGAGGGCTTATATAAGCGCGCGAACTAGGTCAATGTGTTCGACGCTAACGCTGGAAGAGGGGAATCCGGATTCTCACGCGCATTCCGCGACATCCAAAGAAGTGATGCCAGCGTGAGAAACCGCTCATTAGTGGTGCGTTTGTTCGAGCGTACTGTACGAAATTGTCGCGCTTGTGAGGGTGCGTTGGAGAGCGGGGAGCTTCCGGTTGAAATTGGTGCATTTGGGTGGTTTTTGAGTCAAGAACAGAGCGGAAGTCGGGTTGATTACGGTCCTTATGAGCATCCGTGAGCCTGGCAATTGGAAAACGCACTCAAAACAGGCGCTGGGGTTGAATAAGCCTCGCTGGTATCAACGGCAATGCCGTTGGCAAGTGATACCGCAATGCAAGGCGAGAGCGACCCTAATTTGGGCATTGGAATCAGTTTAAAAACCACAGAATGCTCTTGAAATTGAATAGTATGGGCAACCATCAATCCAGCAAGGAAAATCTTCTTAAATTAGCCCAAAAAATAGAGATTTGGTGATTTGTTGCCTCATTCTGCATTGTTTCATCCAAATTGAGATGACTTGATCCCTATCGTCATTTGAGGAGTGAATTCTCAAATTAAACTTTTTGGTATTACACACAATCCTCTAGCTGATTGGTCAAAATTCAAATTTTCGGTCCTACAACGTGACTAAGAACATTCACATCGTACTGTAACGTTGTTCTCTACGCCCGCACACGTCGAAAGTGATCCCAGTCTAGACGACCCTCGCGTCACATCCCTGTGCTCATCAAACGATCAGTGAACAACGATGCTCCGCGCGATTGCACCGATCGTCGTTGTCGGCGGATGCCGCCTGATCCGCGAGCGAGAGGCTTACGACTCGATCGAGGTTCTCGACTCGAACGGCGCGCGAGTGGCCTGTGAGATGAAGGAGAAGCGACGCGGCCCGGCGGCGATGGCGATGTCGTCAACGGAGCTTCTGATCGTTGGCGGCTGCTCCGACGAGGACGTTCATCTGCGATCGATCGAGAAAGTCGATTTGGCGACGAAGCAAAGCGCGATTTTCGGCGAAATCGACTATAATTTCAGTTGTGCAGCATTCTGTCCGCTTCAGGTAAGCCGTAAGCTCGATTCTCACTCATTTATTGCTTCTAGGACGGTCGCCTGTTCATCGCCGGAGGCTTCGATGGCCTCGGACCGATCAACGACGCGTGCGCCGTCGCAGCAGATGGAACATTCGAGAAGCTCAAGAATCTCCCATCCGATTTGAAGAATTCCGCTGCCGTGGAATACAACAAGAAGGTCTACTTGTTCGGCGGTTGGGATGGGCGAAGAACGCTGACGTCAATCATCGTTTACGACGTGGAGCAGCGGGAATGGGAAGTGAGGCCGGGAATGGAGGAGCCGATCGAGTGCCACAGCGCCACATTGGTCGGTAGTGGTGTCTTCATTGTTGGAGGTTAGTTTTTTGGTTTATTTTAGCTCGATTTACATTGATTGCATCAGTTTAATAGTAGAAATGGGGGTTTTGGAATTTTATCGCGGTAAAATTCATGATTTTGCTGATTTCTGAGTTTCTATTGTGTGAATTCTGGTGTGATTTTCGATATTTTAGTTACGTAAATCAGTTCATCGATTGACATTCATCGATTGTTTGCACGATTGCGCAATCGTTTCAGCGAATTTTAAAACCACAATTCTGGATTTTTGCGTGCAAAACGATCGAATTTAGGTTGTTTCTTGTATCGAAAAGCAATATTTCCGTAATTGTTCCTGCATGGTTTGGCAGCACTGACCGTTCGCTGTTGATCAACGACACTGAATTTTGTTTTCCCAGTAGTTTGCCGGCGGATGAAAAGCAAATATTGGGTCAAGGACTGATGGGAATTTTGACGCATTGCATTTTTGATCGAAAATTGCTGAGAATTCGCGTTTTCAATTGTCAACTTTAATATTCTCATGCATTTTTGCTGTAAATCAATATATCGCGTGAAATTCAGTGTCTTTTTACGAGGAAATAGGTTGTTTTCGGATGTCCGTGTATAAATGCATATCTTGGCATTCTTTCGTTTCCATTGAGCAATCAGAAATCAATTGTTGGTTTGGTTTTTGATGTCGGTAAAATCCATTTTGTTTGTGTGTATACGAGTCCTTTTTATTCTGTGATAAACTATGAACTGAGATTGAGATTATAAAACTAAAATTTGTCCTTATTTTCGCTATTTTGTCCATCGAAAATAACGAATAAGTTTATTTTCCAGGATTTGACTCCTTATCCGTCTCCAAGAAGATCTACCGCTACGACATGGAAGCGCGGAAATGCGAAGAACTCCCAATTCTCCTCACCACCGGTCGCGAAAACCACTTCACCGTCTCCACGAAATCCGAAGACGGCACCACACTTCTGCCTCGTAATCGGCGGATGGAACGGCCGTGAAGCGCTCAACTCAATCGAAGCGTTCAAAGTGCTGGATTCGGCTCCCTGGTTGCTCAAGCTCCCTGAAGACGTCGTCGGCAGCATCGCTCTCCCACGGAACAAACCCGTCGCGCTGACTCTGCATTAGAATAGCACATATATAGAAATACTTATTTTCCTGTTGCTCTTCTCGGAATATTGATTGAGGCGTTTTCTATATAGATGCGTGGCGCTCGCCCGAGGCGATTTCTTTCCTCTTGTTATGCGCGTGCTGCTTGTTTTCGTGTCTTGTCTGTTTCTTTCTTTTTGCGGTGATTGTAGACTCGCTGCGTGTCATTTGCGCATAAAACGCTCATCGCGAGTGGTGAGTCGCATCACTAATCCAACTGATCCCTCGCTGCCAGCTTTCCTTGTACGTTTCCGATTTTTAGATGTTACTGTATATTCAGATGTTTTCGCTGCTTAGTCGTGCTTTCTGCTCCGAGCTTAACACGTGTTCAATTCGAAGTTTCTTCAGCAACTCGCGAACTACGACAATGAGCAACAACATTGCTGGAAGCGATCCCGCCGTCATCGTGCCCGCCAAGGATAAGCAAGCTGGAACTGTAAGCGAGTGTTTTATGTCGTTGATATGAGTTGGATTTGGTTTTCAGGTCATCTTTTTTCACGGTCTTGGTGATCAGGGAAACGGATGGGCGTCTATGTTCAAGGATGAAGTCCGCACCAAGTCTGTGAAGTACATCTGCCCGAATGCGTAAGTATTTATTTGATTTCTTGTAAACAGGGATTCTGTTTTTCTCCTGATATTCCGGCATTTTTTGGTTGATTTTCAAATTCAACTACTCAAGTTCTCTCTGTCTAATGTTTGTTTTAATTTCAGCGCTGACCGTCCGGTCACTCTCAACCTCGGCATGAGTATGCCCGCCTGGTTTGACTTGAAAGGACTCTCGCCTGATGCCGATGAAGATGATGAAGGCATTGCGCAGGCAACAAAGTATGTCCACGATCTAGTGGAAGAAGAAATCAAGACCGGCACCCCAGCCGACAAGATCATACTTGGAGGCTTTTCGATGGGAGGCGCACTCGCAATCTACGCGGGTCTCACCTGCAAGCACAAGCTTGCTGGGATCGTCGGCCTCAGCTCGTTCCTGCTGCAGCGGGCCAAGCTGCCGGGAGAGCACAAGGCGAACCTCCAAACGAGCATCATGCTCGGCCATGGAAGCAACGACTTCCTCGTACCTCTTACCTTTGGGCAGATGACGCAGGTCGCGTTGAAGAAGTTCAACCCGAACGTCGATATGAAGATTTATCCTGGAATGCAACATAGCAGCTGTCCTCAAGTAAGATTTGATGATTTTTCGTGTCTTTATTTGCATTGGATTTTTTACAGGAAATGTCGGATGTCAAAGGATTCATCGAAAAAGTGTTGAAATAATCGAAGAAACATTCCATCCTCGTAATCTTTGGTATAATTCGCTATAATTTGCACATAAAGATAATATAGTTTTGTGTGTTATTTAGACGTTTGAACAGAATTGTTGTTTATGATTGTCGAGTACGTCTAGACATGGAGGTGCACAGTATAGACCAACCTGTTGTTGTTCAGATCTTGCGTTTCAGACATCAGTCAGTGACAGAATCGAGCAATTACAATTCGCCCTCGAGAAGCCGCGCAGCAGCAGCGATTTTGAGCTCCAATCTTGACTCGTTTTTCACATGAGTTAGCGATTACGATCGCTTGTGTATCGCGATGCTTGTAAATTAGGTTATCTGCACAGCGATCTGCGTGTTCCCGCTACTGATGTTCATTCTTCGCGCTCACTACAATCGATGACGATGTCTTTCCCGACAACGCTCTCGCGCGATGTCTTCTACTACTGGCTTCTGAACGTGAGCTCCTCGTTCATGATCTCCGCCGCTCACAACACCCTCTACTTTGTGCTCGATTTCCGCGTCCCGATCTTCCATTTCATGCACCACGCGTTCACCTTCGGTTTCCTCGTGCTCACCACCCTCGCCGGCCACTTTCCCCACGCGCTGCCGAAGCCTCGGAAGCTGCTCGCCCCCGTCGCGCTCCAGCTGTTGATCACGCTGTTGACCGCGGTGTGTCACTCCTCCAACCGCATCGGAAGTCTCTATCTGCTCAGGTGAATTCTCGGTTGACGTCATCGAAACTCTCTCCTTCTGTCTCTGTCTAGATTGACCGACGTGTTTTCAACAATCGCGGTGTTCAAGTTCCTCCCCACGACAGGCGATTCGTTCCCTCGTTGGGGCCTCATGGTGAGTGCGCCGCCACTCGGAATAATATTTACCGGAAACGCTTGATCTCTTATCAGCGCTCGCGCTGCAAACGCGAGCGAGCGAGAGCGGCGGCGGCGACGATGGCGGCGATTTTGTGTAAAGCGAGGAAGGACCACATAACCATCTGACAGCCGTGCGCCGGCGTTTCGTCAAAACACACCTCCCTCCTCCCACTCATCTCCCGCTCTCCGCCGCCGTCGTCGTTTGATCAGATCCCTCTTCTTCACACCGCATATGAGCGTAGCGACGTTGATTAGACAAAAAAAAGAGACAATATAGCATGTGAGGTGGTGGTTTAGTGGCTGTTGATGGTAGGCGAGGAGGATCTGTAGGAAGGACGTGAGGCGATGTATGCAAACATCGAGGTAACTTTACACCGATCGAGCGAGAGAACGCATAAATCAGGTGTTGATAGTGTGTGGTGTAATGCGCTGTGAGAAATCAAGTGGTGACAATGCGGATTAGAGTGGAGATGATCGCATAGAGGCATGGAGAGCAAAGAATGAGAATCTGGAATAGAGCCTAAAACTGCTATAAGCATATATCTGAAGCCTTCATTAATTATTATCCAACAGGCTCATTCAGGGCTACAAAATGAGTACCTACATAATGGTTAAATTCGCATTTTTGGTTTTCGTGTCGGGACCAAATGGTGTTTATTTTAGCAATGTGGATATTCATTTTACGTAGAAAAATGTGGATGGAAACGTGCTACAATCAAAAAAACAAAAAAAAATGCAAATTGACAACAATTTGAGCTTTTTTTCAATTTTCGTGGTGAGATCAAAAACGCTTTATAAGTCAAGTTTCCATTAACTACTTCAGCTGATAAAATGAGACTATTTCAATAGTCTATTCGAAATAAGCACAACCAATTGCAATTTTGAGCCGTTTGAGACCTACAGTAACCCATTCATTCCAGATCCCACTGAGCATCGGGGCCTCACTCAGCTGGTTCGAGCTCGGAAACCTCGAATACGACACCGCCAGCCTCCTTCTCTCCCCTATTCTCGGTTTCCTCCGCGGAGTCCACCTGATCGCCATGCAGCGGTCCTACCGCGAAAGCGGCGCAACAAGCTGCGTCCAATTCTCGACCTACTTTACGGCACTCGTTTCGGCGCTTCTCTTCATTCCTGCGACAATCTCATACAGCCTGACGGAGGTGAAAGCGGACGCGTCGTGGGAATCGATTGATTATGTGAGTGTTGTGCACTTTACGAATTGAGAACATCTGCTCTCGCGGTGGCGAGGACATTGGAATTTCGATTTTATCGCTTTTGAATGATTTGGCGCAAGGCCGACGCTGAGATGCGACCGTGGAAGTGGCGATAAACAGCTTTGAAGCGGGCGGCAAGTTGAAAATTGGCCAAATTAGGCGTCAATTTGCTCTAAATTCAAAAAATCTCACTCCCACACCTCCTATGCGCTACTCTGGCGCCCGATCCGCCCGCGACTGCTCTCAGCTCACAGCTTTTTGCTCCAACGCCTCACGACGAGCAATTTGTCTTCTCAAAACCGCAAAAAACGTGACGAATGTTTGCTTTTCAGACCCTAATCGGCCTGAGCTTCTTCTTCATGATCTGCTACAAGTACTCGGAACTCTTCTTGACGCTGAATCTCGACGCGAGAATGGTGCTCGCAGCCGAACAATCCAAGTTCTTCATGGCGAGCATCGGCCAGTGGTTTCTGCAGAATATGGCCCACGCTACAGTATACTCGTTCTGTGGGAAAATGTTGTTTGTGGCGTCGTTTATGAGGTTGATAACGCGATATCGGTGCTCGAGTGGTGAGAGCCAACAGAGGAAGATTGTACAACAATAAAGTGTCTGATTTGGTTGAATTGGGGGAGAGAAGGAGACATAGACAGGTGATAGACTTAGACTTATCGTTGTGGGACCAATATAACTGAAAATCATGCAATGACTCACTCGGTCTACTCGGAAGAATCAGAAATACAGTTTTACGCAAGTTCGATGGCTGTGAATATCGATTTGATCGATTTGCAACGCTTCAGTACAACGAGACCTTCAAAACGAGTACCATATTGATCATAAAGTTCCAGATTTATAATTTTCGCGCTGGGACCAACATGGTGCAAAACTAGGGCTTGTGGGTATTCATTCGACTCGGAAGATTGCGATTATCAATAATAAACAATTGAAATTTCTTATTTTTCGAATAATACATAGAAACGCAGCTCTTCGGCCTGCAAATGAATTTGCGAAACGCTTATTTTGGTATTTTTAATGCCTAGAGATGCTGCTCTAGTCAATTTGAGGGACTTATAGTCTTGAGTCTAACATGATTATAGCCTAATCAATCTACAGACTCCTGTTTATGGATCCCCTATGGAATTGGAGTGCTGACTTGTGATCTCAAAATTGCAAATTTGATCGATGTTCTGAGCGTTCAAACTCTTTTTCTCTTCAGTCGACCACGGCGATCAAAACGTGGCTCCTCTTCGCCGATCCTCGGATGCCAACGATGCAACGACGAGAGAAAGTGGTGAATTGTTGTGTGAATTAATTAAACCTCCGGGCCGCCGCTGCAGTCCCACACATACAGCAGCAACAGCAGCACAGGCGGAGGCCGCCAGGTGGTGGTGGGCCACGGCGACGATGTTTTTCGGCACTGAGGGGCCGGCCTGTTAGTGAGAATGCGGGGGAATGCCGTCCGTCCGGAGGGGAGTGCCTATTATTAGGAGTGCGAAACGGAGAGTCAGCGATAGTTCGGAAAAGCCGGCTGGTCGCGGCGGTGCCCTCAGGCGTCTTCCTCCTGCTGCTGCTGCTGCTGCCGGTGCTCAGAGTCAGTCGCTCGTTGTTTGCTGCCTGTGGGGACGCCGCCAGGGCGCAGCCGCTCCGGCACACGCTACTGTTGTAATGAACGGCGACGGCGGCGTTTATGCACTCAACTCCGTTGGTTTGTTGTGTGTGTGGGCGATTTTTGGGTACTGTAGTCTTCATTGTCTCCTGTACGTTAGGGCTGTACGTTGCGTTTTCTGGTTTACTGTAGATTGAAACTATGGCAATGCTGTTACAGTAAGCACTGATTTGGAAGTTTTGGAAGTTGAGGATGGTTTAGGCCTGTATTTCTGGAAATATCAATAGGGCTTGATAAGGGTTGGTCCCGCCACGAAAATTTGAAATTCACAATTTCTATAGACTTGCGGTACTCGTTTTGAAGCTCTAAAAGCGCCCACTTGGTTCTGATCCCAAAATTGCAACAATTTGAGACATTTTTGGTCGTGCTGGGACCACACAGACCCTTAAAACCCGTAAAATTAGTGTTTTCAGGCAGTTCAAATGCTTCTAGATTCATTACCGTAGTTTTTGGGGGTCAAATAAGTATTTCGTCATTCATTGGTCTCAACACGAAAATTAATAATCTCGAAATTTGATGATTTTTGGTTATGTTTTTAAGGCTCCAGACGAGAAAACATTCAATTAATTGCTCCAAAAGCTTGGTTTTGCAGATTTGGTCCTACCACGATATGCAAAATGTCGGTTTTCATAGACTCAATGATCGTTAAACGTTGCAATACCGTATACCGTGCCGTTCCGTGCCCTCAACCTCTCTTTCCACGTGACTAAATCCGCTCAATTCTTCCAGGTTCAATCATGCCGGCCGCCGCAGTCAACCCCGATACCGGAGTCGCCGCCGAAGGTTGGTGTTTGCTCTAGTATTTAAGCGCGATTATTACAAAACTTCAAATTTCGGTCACGCGGCCAGAACGCGTCTATAATTTGACAGTTTTGACGTTTCTCTCTCACTCAAAAGTGCTCTGTAAACAAGCGTGCGTAACGTGACCATCTCACTCATTCACAGGCGCCTAATCGCATCAGATTATGATCATGCAGCACAAACAGGCCAGCCGCTCGCTTACAAGTGGCGCGCACGGCAGCAGCATACCTGCAAGGATTAGCTCTTCCCGGAGCCGCCGTCGCTTCCGCGCTTGCAATCCTGGCCCACGTAGCCCCGGCGCAGAGGGATGCGCGCGCGCGGGGGCAAACAAACCCGAGCTGTCAGCAGCACCCGGGAACTCCACTCGCTCGCGCAGTCTCAGACAGTCTGAGATATTCCCATCGAGATGCTTCACCATCAGCAGCAGCAGGAGCGGCAGGAGGAGCTGGATCGCCACGTTGTGCATCAGGCGGCGCAGATCACGTCGAGCCTTAAGCGGATCGGCAATCACCTCCCCTCCTACTACTATCCGACCAGCTTCGCGAATTCCCCCAATTTCCCCCTTAGTCCCAGACAGGCCGAAGCGATCGAACGACAAGCGCCCGCAGCGAAATACGGGAATTATCCCGAGTTTACGAATGGAGCAGCGGTTGTGGATGAGAGTAGGGCTCCCGCAACGATCGTCCCGCGAACACCGACATCCACTCCTGTTCAGATTATTTACGGTATTCACTTTTAGCGCGCTTTATTGGGTTATATATGATGGATTTTCGGATCTGTAGGTCTCAACACGATAATTGAAAATCGTGGTTTTGGTAATAATTTAGCCAAACCCATCAATTCATGTAATTCATGTTGTTGACCTCAATTTTTAGCCTTGAACGAGTACTCACATGAGAAATTTTAGCTCATGGTGGTCCCACAACGAAATTTTAAATTATAGACTTGTGGGTACTCATTTTGAAGCTCTCGGTGAGACGAATACGATTCCGGTGTTTTAATTCAGAATCACCGCATCATAAAAACACATAAAATAACGTCAACCATAAAATAGCTCTTAAACCCTGTAGATTAACAAAAACTACCGTAACCCTCCTTGTTTTGATCTTCTCCAATTGTAAAATTCGCACAAATTATCTCAGACAAAAGGGTCTCCTGTTTACAGAGAATCCTCGCTCAATTCCACCGGTAAACAAACTCAAATTGACAAACAATTTGCCTGTTTACTCGCGCTCACCTCCCTCATCGCTTCCTCATTTCAGAGCAACCCGTCGAACAGCCCAATGCCACCATGGAGACCAAGGTCACCGGCCAGGGCCAGCCGAAGCGCGTTGGTCGCTGGAGTCTCGCGCAGCTCCGTCAAACCGACGGAATCATCCCGTCGCAGGCCGGTTGGAACAAGGGAGACTCGCAGAAGTTGATGACCAACTTCGGTACTCCCCGTAACACCGCCACTCGCGTCAAGGCCGAGAATCTCCAGGTACGCGTGTTTGAGTGAATTGGCGCTAATTCGGGTGATCTTTATGGAGAGGATGTGGGGAGGGCGAAGAGGAGGATGTCGTGTCAACAGTTAGTACAAGGGATAACGCAAAAAAGAGGACATCAGAGAACGGGAATTTGAAAAACCAGATTTTTGATCGATTGTGTTCTGAAAGCAGGGAATGTCGCAAATTAGAAAAGTCTACAGTAGCCTTTCAAATCAAAATAATAGAGCCAGACTGCGTAAGGCCTGATTTTAGACCAAAAACTGACTAGTTTAGGCGCTATAGACACAGACAAGTCGATGTAGATGATAAGCAGCATCCTCAGGCTTGAAATTAGCTGAGAGTACGGTAGCAAAGCTCCAGCTAGGCCTCGTTTCTCTGCAAAACACTCACACTCTTACTCTTTTTAATACCAAGACTAAAACGTAAGATTACGGTAGCTATAGGCTAGGAAGTTGGCCATTAAGAGCCTGAGGGAAGCGCAAACATGTAGAGGTTGGTGATGTTACAGTACCCAAGCCTAAGATAGTCTAGTAAAACGATAGACTACCGTAGTCAGCATCCAAACTCCATTTGTCTGCAAAACACGCATTAATCAAATGAATCATCTTGTTTTGCGGCCGTCTTCATCTTCTTGAAATCCACGTCCACGGCAGGCAGCTGCCATCCATCTCCCAACATCCAATTACTCTCCTCGCTACTGCACAGCTGACGAACTGCGCCGCTTGTTGTTTACCAGCGGGGAAAGAACACTCCGCATACCTGAAACACCCGCACACAAAAATCAACAAAAAAATCACTTCAACTCGCGCTCTAATCCCCGCTTGTCGGAACGCGCGCTCCTAATCCGCTTTGCAAACATTTTCTCGCTCGCTCGCTTACTCACTCGCTCGTTTGTTGCAGGAAATCCCCGAAGACATTCTGAACCGAACGCACGGAGAAGTTCGTCTCCAATCCGGTACGAACAAGTATGCGTCGCAACGCGGTATGGTCAACTTTGGTACCGGTCGTGACGTCTGCCGTGAGGGAGTCAGCGTCAACCAGCTTCCTTCGGATTTGCAGGTAACGTTTTACAGTACAGGAAGGTTCTTAACTCGATGAGACGAGTTGAACGAGCACAAACATGGCAATGTTTTGAGAGAACGGTGGTCTCGCAACGAAAAGTCAAATTATGGTTTTTTCAATGAGCAATATGGTACTCTTTCCAAAGATCTTGAAGAGTTGGAGCAATTTGAAAACGTGGAATTTTGCTTCACTGATCAGATACTTTGTTAAGATCAGTTTTATGCCAAAACTTTATGTTTTTGGTGTTCATAAGCCGAATCCCACAAAACGGGTTAAATAACAATCCAAGGTTCACATTCCTGAAGAAATCGAGTACCGACATAATGGCGTTTTGTGAAATGTTGGTCTCACCACGAAAATCAAAAAATCTACAATATGGTACTCATTCAAACCCTCTCAATCATCTGAAGCTCGCCATGTAATTTAAATCCATATTGACACCCCCACACCTAGTCACACTCCAACCTCTGACTGTGCACGACCACCCACGTCGAGTGCTCCCAACCCACAAAGTACACAACCAGTTTGCGGCGATAATTTCCGATTTTCTGGATCGGCGGACTCCAAAAACAGCGGACAAATCACCGCTTTCCCGCCAACTTTCCCGTTTCGCTGCCACTTTACCGTTGCTGCCGCCAGCCGCCAGCGCAGCGCAGTCACTTGTGCAAATATGTATTCAGTTCGGTTAGGGGGTCGCCGTGTGGCGTTTGGACAAAAAACCAAACAACCGCCTCGGGAAGCGTGCTGCATGCGTGCTCGCGCGCGCGTTCCGCGTTTGCGCAATGGATTACCGCAATTGTAACTCACCCGCCAGGGTGCGCGCGAGGCCCAGCCAGTTGTGTTCATCGTAGTCGCTGTGCTGCCTTTCGCTCGCTGTGCTTCCGCCCTTCAGCAGCAGCAGCAACTTAAAGCCTCTGTAGACCCCACATCGCCCTATTCTTGGCTGAAAATGGCTTCGCCGCGCTTCTTCCGCGAAGAGATCACCATGACGGAGTACTGGCACGAAGAGCGCTCCTCGATCGGGGATTACGGTAGCCGGCAGCGGCAGCAGCAACAGCAGAAGATGCTCGACTACGATTCGTGGCGAAGGAGTGGAGTGGAGAGCGGCTACAATAGTCCGAACGCGAGTCCCCGTGGCGCTCTCAGCGCAGGCTCCCCGCTCAGCGGACGCTCGTCTAGACTCCGCGACTTTGGGAGCATTCGGCAGCAGGATTCCCCGAGGACCTCGGAGAAGTCGGTGACCTTTGAGGACGACCTGCGGGAGAAGCAGCCAGCGATCTCGCCACTACCGCCGCTTAGAACTTCGGGCGGCGGCATCGGGGACCAATATTTGGATTCCGTTCGGCAGTCGGAGGACGAGAATCGAGGCGGCGGTCGATTCCTCTCGCCCCGACCGCCGAGCAGAATCAGTCGCGCAGACAGCGCCTTCTCCAACGAGGAGAAGTCACGCAGTCAGAGCACCCCTCCCGACGGCTACAGCGCCGACTGGGAGCCCGGCAAGATTCCGCATGAGAAAAAATTGCCTTATTTGAACGAATCTCCCGAAGAT
This sequence comes from Steinernema feltiae, assembly GCA_007213375.1. Classification (NCBI taxonomy): domain Eukaryota; kingdom Metazoa; phylum Nematoda; class Chromadorea; order Rhabditida; family Steinernematidae; genus Steinernema; species Steinernema feltiae. The sequence goes on along the minus strand of MQUG01003127.1, from coordinate 48,595 downwards.
CAGCAAAGGAGACGTCCCAAGGTAGAAATAACTCGCTATAGACATCGATTTGAGTGATTTGGTATTTACCATTGATTTCATCTCAAATTTTGCTTCAGAATGAGTACCATACTGGCATATGTTTGAAAAGTCGTTGTAAGACCCAAATTTCTCGTAATTGACTTAAAAACCAAAATTCTGATTTCATAACAATATTCAGCTCAATATTCCCTCTCTTATGAGTACCATATTACTGTGCTTTTAATCATGCCAAGACCCTTTAGTAAACCTCTGCCTTTCAGCCCCTTCCCGAAGAGAAAATCCGTCTCAGCGATGGAATCGTCCGTCTCCAGGCCGGTACGAACAAATACGACTCGCAGAAGGTGACTCACCGTCCTTAAGTGCACCCTTCTCTTATCGTATGACTCACTCTTACAGGGAATGACCGGATTCGGTACCGCTCGTCGCGAGACCACCAAGATGCTCGACACGAAGCACCCCGAATACGACCACGAGAAGCCCGATCAGTCGGAGATTCCCCTCCAGTCCGGAACGAACAAATTCGCCTCGCAAAAGGGAATGATGAGCTTCGGTACCAATCGTCGCGAGACCGGCAAGATCATCGACACCGCTCACCCCGAATACGACCCAGAATCGAGCATCGACTCGACCACGATTCCTTGCCAGATGGGTTCGAACAAGTACGCCTCGCAGAAGGGCATGACCGGATTCGGACAGCCTCGCTGGGAGGTACCGTAGTCCTACCGTAATTCGCTCCTCTAAGACTGATGACGTTTAGGTCCTCGACCCCTCAATCAGCTGGCAGAACCGCAAATCCCAGGGAATGGTTCGCCTTCAGTCTGGTACCAACAGGTAAGAGTTAACTTTACTAAGCGGAGTACCGTAATCAACTGTCATGAAAATTTCGGCTCCTGACACGAATATTTCAATATGGTACTCTTTCAAGCGCAAATTCCATGCTGAGTCCGATCAACTAATCCATTCACTTCCAGATTCGCCTCTCAGGCCGGTATGACCAAGTTCGGCACTCCTCGCAACAACACCTTCGAAGCGGAGGGCGGCGAACTCCCCTACGAAGACATGATGAAGTCGGAGTCGATCATCCCAGCGCAGGCCGGCTGGAACAAGGGAGACTCGCAAAAGCTGATGACCAGTTTCGGTGCTTCCGCGACGTCAAAGGAAAGCATCTCAAGCGCATCTGGGAGCTCGAGTACCCCGAAGAGGCCGAAGTCAGTCTCGACCGATTGTAAACCACCGACCACCGAGAGTCCACTTCGCGCGCGCTCTATCCTCCTGTTTCAACCGTTTTCGCATCGTTGTCGTCGTCGTCGTTCTCTCCTCCCCTATTATCCCCTCAAAAATCAAACAAAAAACTCTTCACCAGCGGCCTTACACTCATTCGCGCATTTCTCTAATAAATTTTTGAGTTTCTCGAGAATCTACAGTATATTTTGGTGTGCACTCGCGTCATAAATCAGCATTTCTTGGAAACGTTCTTTGCAGATTGTAACTTTGCTGTTGAGGGATAAATAAGAACTGCTTGCTTACATCATCGTTCCCACTGTCTGATGTCTGGCTACACAGGACTGTCTGTTGCGGATAGGTCTAGACAAACCGAAAACATGCCGCATTCACCAGACGCTGCTCACTGCTAGACAACTCTCCGGCAGTTTCAGACAGAACATTAAAACCTGTCTAAATAGAAGATCTTAAATTCATCAATCTAACATATAACAAAATTCTCAAATTCACAAGAAAATCAATCACAAATCATAACGCTCACAACTCAGAACACGATCCACAATGTCGAGCTGATCCTTCCACAAGAATTTCGCGTGCTCGGACGCCATAGCATATCTAGTCTGCAGTCCATCACGCAGAGTCTCAACAATTCTACGACACAACGCCGAAATCTTGGCGGCGAGCTCGTCGTCCACGTCAGCGTAGATGTGCTTTGTCAGCTTGTATGTTCTGAAATGCGGTTGTTTAGGATTTGAAGATGACATTAAAATACGCACGTTTGGTAGTGCTTCATGAACAAGATCCTGACGTTACGTTTGAATGGAGAACTCAAATCCTCGTCAGAGGCGAATAGTGTACAAGAAAGGTTTTGGTCGCGAAGGAGCGCCTCGATTCCATTAGAAATAGGATGACCGCACTTCTTGGTTAGAGCAATGAACAGATCTAGAGCAATATTTAGATTTGAAACGTTCCGATTCACCTACCAAGCGATACAGGCACCTTGTTGAGGATATTGTCTTCAAGAGTGAAACCGTACTCGAACCAAAGTTTGTCATTTCCATGGTCCCCGTAGGTGACGTACAATTCCTCGCCTTCGATGAGCGTTTTGAGGCTCTCGACCTCGTAAATCTTGTCCTTTCGAAGACGCGGTTCGATGTTGTGCCTTGAGACGTGATTGAGCATGTCGACCAAAGGAATGACGGCCACGTTGTCACCCCTGGTATTGTCCAACTCGGGTTGCGTTTCAAGATTCTCAATGAAGATTGATCGTGTGTTCACGACATGCCATGCCCAGAGGACCTCCTCGCGTGTGATGTCAGGAAACGGTCCTTTAAACTGAAACAGAGTCTAAAATGCAAAAATTAAAAAAATTTACCTTAGACTCGAGATCTTCGATCTCGTGGCATTGGTTCTCCCAGACTTTCTTGCACTGCGCTGGAAGATCGCCCACGTCAAAGGTCAATCCCAGCGCAAGCGGCGTGGTGAATGTTTCCGGCAGCATGTCCAGGTAGGGACGATAGGTTGAGTGCGGCTTCGAGCGTTCGACATGGATGAACAGGGCCAGAGCTTCGGAAGGAGTGAATTTGACGCTCGCGCTGAAAAAACAACGACATTAAATAGTTGTCTAGGCACGCTTATACTCGAGCTCGAGCATGAGATCAAGAACGAAAAGCTCAACAACCTCAAATAATCCAAAAATCAATTAAAATCAAATTAATCCCCTGATGGATCAGCAGATTAAATCAGCCAAATCACGACCAAAATTACGCGTAGTCTAGACACCTCACGAGAACCAATCCACACATTCTCCGCATGTCTAGACAGCCCATAACCTCAAAGCACTCATCCAAAAACAAACCTTTTTACAAGCGCCGCCGTGTCCGGACTGTTCAGCACAGTTGTCGACGTTATCAACGCTTCCAATGGCATCTGAAGCTCCATAAACATCAAATCAATACCACAAAATCACGAACAAACCTCCAAAATCCTCTCGCCAGGCCGAATCGTCCTCGTCGCGACGATTCCATAGCCGCCGATCGCGGGAAAGTGTTTCAGCTCAATGCGGTCGCTTTCCACTCCATGCTGCCGCATCCATTCGATGAATCTCGCGATTTTCGCGTTGATTTCTGCAACCATCTGGAATAAACACCGCCGGAACGTGAAAATTCGAAGAAACGCGAAATTCTACTGTTCGTCTGCAAGCGGTGACACCATCGAGCGAGTTGCGTTGCGATGCAACCAACCTACGTTCACTAACTGAATTCCCCGCGAGCGAGTTGTCCAAATACGTTTCCGCGGGATTCTAGAATTGGCGCTGGCCGTTGGCTCGCCTAAAATCGATTGCCGAACCTTTTCACGGTTGACTTTTCACAGTTCTCACCGCGTCCGTTTTTTTGCGCATTGAGCATGTACAGCTTCGAGGAATCAACGGGCGGCGATTCTTACTCGATCGCTTTCCCCGCCGGTCCCAATCTCACATCCGTTCCACCAATCGCGCTCGAGTTTGACGTTGGCGCTGTGGAATGCGCGGTCCGATGGCGCCACAATCAGCTGATCGACTGTGGAAGTAGGCGAGAAGCTTCGTCATCACACGGAGCTAATTCACGATTCAGGCTTCACAAACGTGGTCTACCGGCTGGAAATCGTCGGTGCGCAACAGGAGAGCATCGTGGATCTGTCAAGAACTGCGGTGCTTCATAAATTCACCACAATTCCAGGCGAGAAATACGATGTTACAGTGAAATGCATGGCGGAGGGACAGGAGCTGCTTGCGGTTGGACGAGGATGCTTCAAATCAGGTAAACATGCAGGCTGATAGCGTGAATCTGAGTTCATTTCAGTGTTCAACAAAGAAGAGATGCAGAACATGTACGCGAAAGCAGTTGGAAACGTCAACGACTCTCCGAGGCCGTTTTTCGCGCTCTACCGATGCAAGCCGAAGCCGTATTTCGATGAGATTCACAAGGAGAAGCGGGGAATGATGGAGCCGTGGACGAAGGACGATAATGGCCAGGCTGCGTCGCCAATTAACGGAGCTATCAGAGGTGTGTGTTTCGGCAGAACCTGCTGCCTTTCAAGTCTGGGTGATGCAGACTGTCTAGACTGGCAAATGACTGCTACAATTTTAGACTTATTTTGCATGAATAAATCAGGCATCTGCTACTCTAGACGTCTGAACTTTTAGACTGGTTTTTTCTTCATTAACTCTATGCTTTCAGGTCTGTTCTTCTCGGCGCGTCTTCTTCCCGATGGCTCGATTCCTGAATCCTCCCCGTTCGGCGAGGTCCGCATGATCATTCCAGCCTTCAACCTCCTCAACCCCGAAATCATGAACTTTTACTTCTGCGACTACTACTGTAACTACTCCGCTCACTACGTGACCATCGTCGTTTGTCTCAAAGGCTCGGAGACCGATCTGTAAGCTACGCAACCCATAGCTGTTTTCATAACTGTATTGTTCTAGGTTCTGTCATGAAAAGCTCGTTATTCTACCTGAAGAGAACCCTTTTCTACGAATCGAGCGCCTCCCCAACGTTGATTCAACGACCCCACTCGGCTATCGCTACAAATACCACGTGAATCAGAGCATATGGGTCGAGATCTACTTCACCGAAGCTGTTCCTCTGGCGATGGGCAAATTTTCGTTGATTTCAGTCACCGGAACTGGGAGTTCAAAGATTGGAGGTTTCGTTATTCTCATTTATGTAACATACAAATGTCGTTTCAGGCCTACAGCATAACAAAGAGTGCACAGTATGCAATCTGTATCCCGTGAAGAAGGATTTCCCATTTGACGTCGACAAGCGACTAAAGAACGAAGAGAAAATGGATTGCGAAGATCGCAACGATGTACGGGATACGGTGGACTGTCTGACGGAACGATTGGAGCAGCTAAATGGATTGCTTTCAGTGTCGGGGGAACAAAATTTGGGTTGTGAAAGTATAAATTGATTAGTCTGAAACGGCAGTGAAATGGCAAAAGCTCTACTTCACTGAAATACACTGTTGAAGAGAGTGCTCTCGAGTTGATTCAAATTGAAAAATTCAAACTTTAATACCAATCAACGTCAATTCAGCACTTTTAAAGACAAACTGATTTTGGAATCGTACCACCCGTCTGTTTTGAAACAAAGCACTTCACCGCTCGCACTCGTCAATGTTCCCGTGATCGTAAGAAGGGCTTCTCTTCCATAGCTCCGATAGCTCCAGTATCCATGAGTTTCATAGCGGCTGCTGTGGTCCTTTCGGTTGATTGCCTGCAGCACTTTCATCAGATCGGACTCGTCAAACGGAATACGCTCAATGAAGTAGTTTTTGCCAAATTGGCTCGGATCTTCGAGGAAATGATCGAAAATCGCTTCCAGTACTCCGATAGGGAAGCGGTAATGAGCGCCTAGTATGTACAGAAGCTGACTGGCGGCGAGCCTTCTTATAGAACCTGAAGCGAGCTCTGTCGCCAGGAAGTCTCCTCCGCTATGAATACTTTCAACGGTGATTTGCGTTGGTTTCCTTCTTGTAAATTGTCGCGCTAGGATCTGATTGAAGATTGGGTGAAAACCGGAAAACGTGACTGCAGAGAAATGCGTCTCCTGACACCATTTGAGTATAGTCGCTCCCTCTGCGCAGTTCAATCTTTCAGGGTTATTGAAAGAAAATTCCAGCAGGGGTTCATTGGAGAGGAAGCTCACAAACTTTATCAGGACTTTGACGTCGACGTCCAGAGTATTCGAATCACCCCAAGAGCACCCTTGACAAACAGTTATGTCGTTAATGGCCATGTTTTTCAAGTCTGCAAACTGCTTCAGCTGATCCATGCTGACGGTCTCATCCGCGCCTTCTCGCGTATCAGGATTGCTGAATCCGTACTTCCAGTTGCCGTCGTTTTGGATGATTCTGAACTTGATCAGTCTCTTCTTCGCGATCGGCGTCCACTCGCAGTCCGGTGCTTGTAGTGCGGCGGGGCATTGTCCACAAAAGGAGTCGCAGCACTTCCAGAGATCCCGACGCACTTCCGAAAGATAACGGGCACTTTGTCCATTGTGGAGTGGTCGTGGAGCCCATCGTTTCAACAGTTTATATGCATAGATAGCGATGCGATCGAGATCGGCTAAGCGATGCGTTATGGAGAGAAAACTATGCATCGAATGCATGAATTGAGTCTAGACGAATATGTCCAAGAACGTTCTGAGGCGTCTAAATTTGTAGGCCCGTTTTTCACCGACTTCGTCTGGTCTGTTAACTAGACTGTGTGCCCAATCAGACGTCTTCAAACCGCAAAGTGATCGACGATCAATGTCTAGACTCTACTTCTCCGTAAGACACTGTTGGATAGCTAGACATGCGGATGCTTTCGATGTGGTCGTCTACAAACTTTATTAACAATCAATTCAGCATTTCAGCAATCTAGAAAAGGTCAACAGCGCTAAGCGCTCACGCAACATTCATCCTGTAACTGTCACTTGAAACAGTGGAGATTTTATCTGGTCTGGTTTTTATAGACAAGATGATTAGGGCGTTGTCGACGTATTTCGAGCGTCTTGTTGATTGGAAAGAAAGCACTTTGCCGCTCGCGCTCGTCAATGTTCCTTTGACGCAATTCTTTTCATCTTCAACGCGGCTCTCAAAGCTCCATTTACCGCGTGTTCCATAGCGATTCTGTTCGTTTATGGTCTGCATGAGATCCATCAGTTCGGACTCGTCAAACAGAATGCGCTCGATGACGTAGTTTTCGCCAAATCCGCTCGGATCCTCGAGAAATCGCTCGAAGATCCCCTCCAGTACTCTGATGGAAAAAGCGTATCTGATCTGCCACGATACAAAATTTCTGATTCGACCCGCAACGAGCTCTTTCTCCAAGAACTCTGCTCTCCTTCCAATCGATCGGACAGAAATCCTAGTTGGTTTCCTCCTCGAATTCTGTCGCTCCAGGCATCGATTGAAGATTGGATGATATTGTCCGATACCAACTGTAGAGAATTGCGTCTTCTCGAGCCATTTGAGGATTGCCGCTCCTTCCGTGCACTTCAACACTTTGTAAGCCATAATATCCAGCAGGGGTTCATTGGAGAAAAAGGTCAGAAACTTCATGAGGACTTCGATGTCGACGTCCAGGGGCAACAACTTTTCCCGCATGCATCTCCAGCTAAAGTCAATCTCGTTGATGACCACGTCTTTCAAGTCTGCAAGCTTCTTCATCTGCTCCAAGCTCAGTGGATCAGCGTATACTGGCGCACCAGATCTGCTGAATCCGTACTTCCAGTTGCCCTCGTCCTTGATGATTGTGCACTGCATCAGTTTCCTCCTCGAGATCGGCGTCCACTCGCAATCCGGTGCATCTTGTGCGGCGAAGCATTGTCCGCAAAAGGAGTCGCAGCACTTCCAGAGGTCCCCGACGCGCCTCTGAAAGGAAAAAGGCACTTTGTCCATTGTGGTTTGGTAGTGGAGATCGTCGCGCTTTGATAGTTTATATGCATAGATAGCAATGCGATCGAGATCGGCTAAGCGATGCGTTATGGAGAATCCACAATCAGAACTGATAGCGATGCGAGCGTTCGACCAACGGAAAACACGGAAAACGAAACTTGAATCAACCGAATCAATCAACAGATTTAATCAGCCAAATCACGACTATAATTACGCGTAGTCTAGACACCTCACGAGAACCAATCCACACATTCTCCGCATGTCTAGACAGCCCATAACCTCAAAGCACTCATCCAAAAACAAACCTTTTCACAAGCGCCGCTGTGTCCGGACTGTTCAGCACAGTTGTCGACGTTATCAACGCTTCCAACGGCATCTGAAGCTCCATAAATATCAAATCAATTCCACAAAATCACGAACAAACCTCCAAAATCCTCTCGCCAGGCCGAATCGTCCTCGTCGCGACGATTCCATAGCCGCCGATCGCGGGCAAGTGTTTCAGCTCAATGCGGTCGCTTTCCACTCCATGCTGCCGCATCCATTCGATGAATCTCGCGATTTTCGCGTTGATTTCTGCAACCATCTGGAATAAACACCGCCGGAACGTGAAAATTCGAAGAAACGCGAAATTCTACTGTTCGTCTGCGAGCGGTGACACTATCGAGACACTCGAATCAGACAGACCCTCACAAATCGCTGTCTAGAGTCTACAAATTCCACCCAATTTTTTTTCTCGATCGGTCTATCCCCAACTGGTCCCTCCCTGATTGCAAACAGATGTCCTCGTCGGATTTCGCCGTTTTTTCGCTCATTTTCGGACTCCGCGCCGCCGATGAAGTACCGAATCTGTCCTTTGCGCTGTGGCAGCGAAGAAAAACTTCGTTGACAGGCTGATTGTGAGCGGACGCGTCATTTCTCGAGAGGTTGTTTGTTTTCCCTTCATCTCCCCCAACACTTGACGCCTACGCGCTTCAAATTGACAAATTATCATCATCATCATTGTAGTCGTCGTTGTTCATTGTACACGTAGATTCAAATTGGGCTCATAACTAGACAGACAGACAGGGTTGATTGAACCTTTTAACAGAGAAGGAAACTAAGTGAAAGCGGGAGTTGTGGCCATCGACGTGTTGCTTGACGCTTACTGTTGCTGCTGCTGTTGCTGCTGCTGTTGTTGAGGAGGGAGGTTGACGGGCTGGTCGACGAGCGCCTCCTCCGGGAATTCCAACTCCCAAATACGCTTCAGATGCTTTCCCTTGACGTCGCGGGGCATTCCGAAGCCGGTCATACCCTGAAATGAGCGCGTGTAGCTCAGTTAAGCTCGGTGCACGCTGTCTAGACATGAAAACACAAACGAATAGACACCTTTTGAGACTCGTACTGGTTAGTTCCGGACTGCAATCGGACCATCGTGTCCGACGCCTTCAGATCTTCGATCGTCCAGCGTTTTCCAGAGTCGGAGAACTCGACGTTGGTCGACGTGTTCCGCGGCATGCCGAAGCTCGTTTTACCCTAAAGGACGGACATGCGGACGTGATAACAAGAACAAGAATGGACAGACAAAAGCTAACATAGAAGGTTACGGTACCTTTTGCGAGTCAAACTGATTCGTTCCCGACTGAAGCGGGACGATTCCATCGGTCTGGCGAAGTTGTCCGAGCGTGAATTTGCCGTTTCTGGTGCGTCGGGAGTTGTCGCCCGACTCCTGCACATTGACGGCGGCAATTTTAAGCGAGTCTAGACATGAATTAATAGTTGAACTACCGTATACGAGACCGTAGACTTACCGGTCTGAGCAGTGGTGCTCATTGTGGCTATCGATGAAGAAGAAGACGCAATTAAGCAATGAATGACAGTCTGCGCGAGCGAGTGGCACCGGCAGAGGGAGAGGAGAAGCGATTGGAAGAGGGTGGGGCCTAAAGGAAGCCTGCTGCTGTTCTTCGCAACACCTCAGAGTGGAGAGAAAACAAAGAGAGGGACGCGGGAGAGATGGGTCGTGGTGGTGGTGATGGTGTGTGGCACTGGGGACCCGGTAGAGCGACGGGATTTATGAGGGTTGCGCCCGGAGAGCAGCAAGCGGCTGGTTACGAAATCTCATGAACCTCCCACTCAAAACTTCTTCTCGAATCAACGTCAGAAATCGATAGTTGAACTTGAGAGGGGGATAAACAGATTACGGTAGCTAAAAGTGAGCATAACAATGTGATTTGAGGTCTGTCTGACGTGCCATCCAGGTGATGAAATGTCTAGAAAATCGATTTTCTGTCTTTCCTAGTCTGATGTCTGTCTAGGAGTCTAGACCGATTCTGAAGTGCATAGACTGTCTGTTCATGTCGACAAGGAAGGGCTTTTTGATATCAATCAGACTAGACAGACCGTCTAAAGCTAAGCCTCAGCATAACAATGTGATTTGAGACATGATGAAACGTCTAGAAAAGTTGATTTCCTGTTCAGCTTACAGCTCACTGGACTAATATCTGTCTATACCGGTTCTCGAGGAGCACATAGACAGTCTATACATGTCTGCAAAAGAAAGTTTTTTTCTGTCAATCAGACTAGACAGACCGTCTGAAAGTGATTTTCTCTATATTCACCTCCCAAAAGACGTTCTTTGCTGCAATTTTCTGTTTGATTTCCGGTCTTTTGTTTGTTATCGGCATTACACTAACTAGCGCAACCAACTCGCGCGTAATCTTTTTTTCACTTTTGACAGTTTGCACTCAAAATGCGTTGGCGTTAGTCGGTGACTCATAATTGCTTGTTCCAACCGCTACTTCAAACCATCAACACAACTCGCAACCGACCAGCCACAGCCAACCAACCGGTGGGTGTGAGCGGAACTTACCTGCCGATTGCTTTGCTTTGCTCTGCTCTGACTTGACTCTGCGGCGGCGGCGGAACCACTTGAAAATGAAACTCAATCTGCGCTTGGGTAAACGACGTTCGCAAATTAGATATCGAATTGCGGCATGAGTGTCATCACGATAAGAAACAAAGAAAAGACCAAATTCGTTTAATAAAACTACTAAACTAATTAATCACCCCTTCATCTTCATCATTGAATTTCACCCGCTTACTTCTTTTCTTGGATAATTTCGCTTCTTCGACCTGGGTTGCGAGTGTTTCAGCTCGGGTTTGTAGAGATTCGTCAAAGATCGACGGATTGGACAATGCCATATCCAGCCGTCGGCTGTTCCGCCTCTTCTCAAAGTTGTATTTACTCTTCAGCTCTGAGCGGGCGCGTGACGGGAAGAACTGATGCATTAGGCTAAAGTCCGTGCCAACTGGTTGGATCAGTTCTAAATGGCGACCAATTAAAGATTGTATCAACCGATAATCCTCCGCTTACCGTAGAACATGTCCGTTTCTTGATCGCTCCACGGTGTTCCTTTCCGCCACACACGTTTGCGGAAGCTAGTAGAGGAAATCTTCTTAACAACCAGGTCTTCATCGACGACCTCCCAATCGGTCGATTTTGCTTCTGGATTGCCTCGAACAATCAGACTCGTTTCGTCAATAGCCAACGTTCCATCTGCGTTGATCTTGATCTGCGGTGCGGCGATGTCCGGCTGAGGAAGCAGGGCAAGTCTCCGCGGTCCAATTCCGACTTCTTTTTCGATTCTTTCTGATGCCATTTCAGTTTGTTCTCGTTTCTTGGATTCCACGACACAAGATCAGAGAGTGTCATCGCCGCGGTGTTCAGCTCTTCGTCGCCTTTGAACACTTTCCGCGCATACTTTGGTGTTTCGAGATCTTCATCGACGACCTCCCAATCGGTCGATTTTGCTTCTGGATTGCCTCGAACAATCAGACTCGTTTCGTCAATAGCCAACGTTCCATCTGCGTTGATCTCGATCTGCGGTGCGGCGATGTCCGGCGGCTGAGCCTCTGGAACTGGGTGTTGCACTTCTGAAGACGATCCAATCGGAGGAGCCAGTTTCGCCTTTGCAACGGGCTTCTTGGCGACCGTGCAGATATTTGGCTTCAGCTTCAACTTCATGCGGCGAACCGACATGATTGTGCTACTGAAACACAAGCGATGACCAAGTGCCAAATGCAACCAGAAATGAAATGTAAAGGATCAAACCGATGCAACGCAGACATTTATCGTAACTTCGAAATCATCACTTTATAAAAAACGTTACAACAAAAACAAATTCAACAAGAAAATACAGGTTCTTTAGATGAGCAACTTCTCGACGTCTTCCTTGATTTTCTGGATCTGCGTCTTGAGCTGAGATCCCTCGTTCGTGAGGATGGAAGCAGCGATTACGGGACGGGTGACGCCACAGGCGCGTCCAAGCGCAGCCTTGCTCTTTACGAAGACATATGGGACGTTCTTATCCTCACACAGCAGAGGAAGGTGGAGGATAATCTCGAGCGGCTCAGCATCGGCTGCCATGACGATCAGCTCCGAAATGCCGCGATTGAGCGTCTTCGTGGCCTCGTTGGCTCCCTTCTTCAACTGCTTGTAGTTGTACGCTTGCTGGACAAGGTCCAGAAGCTTCTGCGACATATCGTTATCGGCCAAAGGGTATGCCTTGGGGTTTTCACCGGCCATGGCTGAAATTCTGAACGAATAAAATGAATTAATACAACGTCGGGTTAATCAATAGCGCGCGAATTAATAGCACGAATTAATAGGACGCGAAAACAACGAACACACAAATGCAAAATAGCGAGCAGAAACAGATCTTGGCGCCAAACGCAATATCGCATGGAAATCTGAATCATCTTCCGAGAGGCAAAGCAACCCAAAAATCAGTCATTTCGCCGCGGGACAACGGAGACGAAATCGAGAACTTGCGGAAAACTGCCTTTTTGGGATTTTTATGTGAATCTGATGTCTATTAACTATATGATTCGTAATTTCTCACATACTTCTCGACCTCGAATTACCCTATATATAGTCGGTTTCAGCTGCGCCATGGCAAAACAGAGGTGTGAAAATGAGGGGGAGCAAGTTGAGAACACAGTATGCTAGTTCAGATCGTGAGGTTTATCGCGGCGGGACCGAAAATTGCGGTTTAAGGCTGGGTGTTTTCTCCATATTTAGCAGGAATCCTTAGAAAAAAAACAAGTAAATTGCTGGCAAAGACATCCCAAAGACATTTGTTAGTTTTTTTCTGAGGATTCCTGCTAAATATGGAGAAAACACCCAGCCTTAAACCGCAATTTTCGGTCCCGCCGCGATAAACCTCACGATCTGAACTAGCGTCATACTGTGTTCTCAACTTGCTCCCCTTCATTTTCACACCTCTGTTTTGCCATGGCGCAGCTGAAACCGACTATATATCGATCATATAGAATGGAAATCGAAACTCACTTTGTAAAGTTCGCACATTCGAACGCGCGCGCAGGTAGTGCTGACAGCGGCTGGTGTTTTCAACGAAAATGCCACTTTCGGAACTATCGAGGAGAATCACGCGCTTTGTCGCAATTTTTTGCGAAATCTGATTTCAAAGCGACGTCTGCAAGACTTCAATCTATCATTTGCGTCTAATTTTGTGGGAATTGGAGTGTTCACAGCCAAAAACCATCGGTTTTTATCAAGAAGCAGCTTTAGATGGCATTTTTCTGCTCTTTTGCAAGCTTTCAACTGCTTTTAACAAACCAATACTTGTGTTGTATCTATCAAAATAGAAATCGAATTGCGGCGTCAGGGTTATCAGGATATCAGAAACAAAGAAGAGACCATATTCGTTTAATAAAACTAATAAGCAGCAGCACTACTGATCATCCTTAGTAGAACATGCAACACTCTCCTTCTCATCCACGTCGTCTGCGACACTCTCGTTGTCTTCATCATCGAATTTGACCCGCTTGGCACTTCGTTTCTTGGCTAGTTTCGCTTCTCTCGCTTCTTCGACCTGGGTGGCGAGTGTTTCGGCACGGTTTTGAAGAGATTCGTCAAAGAATGAAGGGTTTGATAAAGCCATGTCCAGCCGTCGGCTATTCCGCCTCTTCTCAAAGTTGTACTTGCTTTTCAGCTCTGAGCGGGCGCGTGAAGGGAAAAATTGATGCATTAAGCTAAAGTCAGTGCCTACTGATTGGATAATTTCTAAATGGCGACCAATTAAAGATTGTATCAACCGATAATCCTCCGCTTACCGTAGAACATGTCCGTTTCCTGTTCACTCCACGGTGTCCCTTTCCGCCACACACGTTTGCGGAAGCTAGTGGAAGAGATCTTCTTAATAACCCGGTCTTCATCGACGACCTCCCAATCGGTCGATTTTGCTTCGGGATTGCCGCGAACAATCAGACTCTTTTCGTCGATAGCCAGCGTTCCATCTGCGTTGATCTTGATCTGCGGCGCGGCGATGTCCGGCTGAGGAGTAGGCGCCGGGGTCATGGACTCTTCACGCGAACCCAATTCCGACTTGACTTCTTTTTTCGATTCTTTCTGATCCTGAAGCCATTTCAGTTTCTTCTCGTTTCTCGGATTCCACGACACAAGATCGGAGAGTGTCATCGCCGCGGTGTTCAGTTCTTCGTCGCCTTTGAACACTTTCCGCGCGTACTTTGGTTCTGTTTCGAGATCTTGAACATTTTCGCTTCTGCAAAACAGGCGAAATTAACAGATATAATGAGCTCGAATGAACAACACGACCAGGTTGGTGCGTTCAATCTTGCATGTGCAATGCAAAAGCCTAACCATTAAATGTGCTTACAGTGTGCGTGTCCGCCTTGGAGACATCATCGGCGATTTCAGCGGCGACCTATGCCTTTCTGGCATCGTTGTTACATCGATGAACGATTCGTCAGATTTCAGATCGCCTGCTGACTCTGACATTGATGTGCCAGGCTGATCGGTTTCTGCTTCGACTTTTGTTGGGAAAGCTGCAATAGGTAATTAACTCTTCAATAAGTCGGTTTCCGCCTACTTGACTGATGCGGCGGAGAAGTGAATCCAACGCGAGGTGGCGAGTTGATCGGAGATGTCATCGGCGAAGGTACATCGCTCAAGTATCCTTCGCGATATCGAGGCGATAAAAATCCTTCCAGTGGAGCATGCTGGGGAACCGCTGGAGCCGCAGCGGTAGTATCGATCGGAGGAAGCGGCTGCTGTTGCTGGTCAGTGATGGACGAAGCCAACGCCTCTGGAACTGCTTGTTCCACTTCTGAAGAAGACGATTCAATCGGAGGCTCGAGTTTCGGCTTTGCAACGGGCTTCTTCTTGACGACCGGGCCGATGTTCGGCTTCAGCTTCACTTTCATGCGCCGAGCTGACATGACTGCGCTACTGAAACACCAGCGATGACCAAGTGCCAAATGCAACCAGAAATGAAATGTAAAGGATCAAACCGATGCAACGCAAACATTTATCGTAACTTCGAAATCATCACTTTATAAAAAACGTAACAACAAAAACAAATTCAACAAGAAAATACAGGTTCTTTAGATGAGCAACTTCTCGACGTCTTCCTTGATTTTCTGGATCTGCGTCTTGAGCTGAGATCCCTCGTTCGTGAGGATGGAAGCAGCGATTACGGGACGGGTGACGCCACAGGCGCGTCCAAGCGCAGCCTTGCTCTTTACGAAGACATATGGGACGTTCTTATCCTCACACAGCAGAGGAAGGTGGAGGATAATCTCGAGCGGCTCAGCATCGGCTGCCATGACGATCAGCTCCGAAATGCCGCGATTGAGCGTCTTCGTGGCCTCGTTGGCTCCCTTCTTCAACTGCTTGTAGTTGTACGCTTGCTGGACAAGGTCCAGAAGCTTCTGCGACATATCGTTGTCGGCCAAAGGGTAGGCCTTGGGGTTTCCTTCATCGGCCATGGCTGAAACTGTAATCCTGAAAGAATAAAATGAATTAACACAACGTCGGGTACAGCGCACGCGAAAACAACGGCTGTTTACATGCCTCTTCGGTGCAATATTGCGAGCTTTGCGGTTGCAGACTGCTATTGCTCACAGGCGATTTGAAGCTCGCAACGACGTTTACGGAATGCGCGTAAAAGGATCCCAAAAAATACGTTCATGGCGGTGAAACGACCCAACGTGATTAGAAGAAGCAATCAGTGACAAGCCGAAAGCAAACTGATCGCCACATTTGCCTCGCCACATTTGCCAAACGAAAAACAGCCAACACCACCACATCCAGCAATTACGAAGAACGAATAGACACAGCGACGCAACAACCCAAAAACATTTCTTGGCGCCCCACATCACACTTTCGAAGACAGTATCGTAACCCTCCCTACCTCTGAAAAGCATTCGTTGCGAGAGTTTGTCGCGCTCGATATGTTGTAAATCAGTTTTGTTCGGTTCAGCTGTTTCCACACATCTTCGGTGCAACATTTCAAACTTTGCGATATTGCAGAAATGTCAGGCAGAATCTTGCTCCCAGGCGATTTGATCCCCGAAACGACGGTCACGGAAGGCGCGCAGAAGGATCCACGAGTTGTGGGATGCGGAATCGTGAGGAAGAACAAGTTTATGACGGCGAATCGACCCGGACTTCTTCGCGAAGATGGAAACAAGCAATGGCTGAGAGTTTCGAGTCGAAAGTGAGTTGATCTCATGTTTGCGCAGGCCTAAAATAGTTGTAATTTAAGGTATTGGCCTCAAGTCGGCGACGCTGTGCTCGGAATCATCACCGCGAAGAGCACCGACTCGTTCAAGGTGGACATTGCATCGGCGGAGCCAGCGAACGTCTCGATGCTCAATTTTGAAGGCGCCACAAAGCGGAATAAGCCGTCGTTGAAGGAGGGCGACATGATTTATGCCAGAGTTATTGTCGCGAACAAGCATATGGAAGCAGAGGTAGGAATTTGCTGGATTTTTATGCCCATTTTGGTGGATTTGTGCTAAATTAGGCGCCGTGGCAGCCACCCATCAATCACGAATTTTATGTGAATCATTTATTCCTCCCTTCAAATCACGACTTTCGCAGATCCACTCGAGGTTGCAGTCACTGAGAACTCCTCACTGTTGTAGTCCACTTCCGGCATCCTCGCGTTCAAAGGCAGCTCGTACAGCGTATCTTCTTCGGGGACTGAACGGTGGCGCCTCAATTGAGCCTTTTTGAGCGCTTTGCGACGTTGAACTTTTTCCTTTTGGCGACGGCGTTCAGTTTCCTCGCGTAATAGTGCTAAAAAAAATACAAATAGCCTAGAATCTAGAGAATGGCTGCCTACCTTGCTGCATAGCTTCCCAAGGTTGCGGCTGTGGTGGTGGAGGCGATTTCACAAATTCATCGCTTTGCGTTCGTTCCACTTGCAGGTCGGGGAGCGAAATCTGTTCAGGAATCGCGGTTTTCACTCCTTCGTAGGGATTCATAAAGTGCGGATCGTTGAGAATGGCATCCAGATCGACTTCCTGCTCGTTTTCAATTGTCTTTCTCGCACTTGTGGTGCTTGGATCGATTGTTTTCTCTTTTTCCATCACTTCCTGAAGCAAATTTAATTATTTATTTTTTCAATTTCAAACTTACTCTTGGCGCAGAAAGTGAGGAGCGATGCTGAACGCGAGCTTGTCGCTTCGCTTTGCTGAATTGACAGCCCATCGACCGCCTTCAGTTGGTTCAGTGGGCACAAATGAATTCCAGACCGATTTTTCTTTCCGCATTGTCTGAATTCTGTCATTTCAGTTGACCTGTGTCGATGAAGAGAACCGTGGCCGTGGAATGGGAGGTGTCGCAGATGGCGGATACAACTTCCTTGTGCCTCTGGACGTCGCCCACAGATTATTGTGCCCACAGTACCCGATGCTGAATCTTATAGGTAGAGATATCAAGTTTGAAATAACTATCGGTGTTAATGGACGCATTTGGTAAGTATTGGTGGCAGTTATGGTATTAATTGCGCCTGTGTAGGATCAATGCCGGCACACAAAAAGAGATTCTCGCCATTCGCAAGATGATCATCGAATCAGAACAGGTCGGACTGGACGATGTTCGTGCCTTTGTCAACCGATCGATCGCTGTTATGAAAGGAGTGAGCGTCGCAGAGCCGGAACCAATGAACGAAGACTGATTCTTTCTTGTTATTGTTTGTTGTTGTTGACGTTGTTATTGTGATTATGAAAGACGACTCCGAAGATCTTTTTGCGGATCAGAGCTCAGTACGCTGTTTGATTCAGGCGTTGAAATACATGAAATCGTATAAAACAGTGTTCGGTTGCGTGTGCTAATATCTAATCTCTACAGGCAGGATGAGATGCCTGCAGGCCTTGAGACGCCTTTCCTATATTCAGGGGCAGACGCATGGCGGCGTTAGGCAGTATTTCTACTATATTGATCACCACGGCCAGCTCTTCATGGACGATGCGAGGATGAAAAACTTTACGTCTTGCTTCAAAGGTGTGTCTAAACAGTGTGGGATGTTGGGTTTCGTCTCTGAAAGTGACTGTCTAGACGCCAGTGCTTGAACGTCTAGACCCGACGTTTATTGTCGATTTATTTCAAGTTTGATCATTGCAGACAAAAAATTTCTAACCTTCTTCTTCTCCCGTCTTCGCCTGACCGACAAGAAGGAAGAATATGCGAAAGAATTTCCTTACTACAGCGCCTGTGGTCTTGAACGCAACTTTATCCGCTGTGATGATCGACCGGTGGTCTTCACAGGACTGAATCGAGATGCCGACCTCTGGACTATCGCGAACTCAACAAAAACATTCGAATTCCAGGTAGATTAGGATTTTTCAGACTCCTCTAATTATCAATCTTAGCCCGAAAAGCTATTCATGGGCCCGAATGGTCGATTGTATCATCCGGCGAAGTTTGCAAATTACGGTCTGGTCAAAGATGCGCTCGCCGATGAGCTGTTCCCGTTGTTTCGTTTCGATTCCGATGGAAATCCGACGCATTTGAACTATAAGGGACGGGAGATTGAACTTGATAATGAATTGAGCCAGTATTTTGAGTGAATAAAGTTATTTAATTGGCGGAAAACAAGTAGACAAGTGCGAAAGGTCAGAAGAATACGGTAACTGCCTTGTGTGAGCTTGCGATAAGCAGCTCAGAGAAAGGAAGAACTAGACAATCGTGAAAATTTAACCCAGACAACAACGGAAGCTTCCATATAGCTGAAAAATACAGAATAGCATACAATGGCGAGATGGCCGAGCGGTCTAAGGCGCTGGTTTAAGGCACCAGTCATCCCACTCTCGTCAAATCATTCTTTTTTTCGCTTTTCATTTGTTTACACATCTCTCCCGCAATCCTTGAATCAACAATGAATCAACGGCGCGCGCGTCGCTCGAGTTTCGGTGAAGATCGAAGACCACCACACAGCGTCGAGGTTCCCGTCGCGCTGGCGCGCTGCCAAGTGGCGGCGGTTCCTAGCGGACGGACGCCTAATCTGCGCCTTCCGCGCTTGACTTTTCGGGTGGCGCGACGTCCGCCGATGCGACCGGCCGAGCGGAAAGCACTCGTGTGTGCGTGAATTCGATGACTAAACTCGAGAAACACGAATTGAAATCGATAGCGTTGTGTGTGTGCGTGCTACTCCTGCTTGCTGCTTGTGTGATGTGATGTGCCGCCATCCATAATGGGGCGATGCTAACTAACGCCGCTTCCTCTGTCTGTTGGGCCGTGGTCGCTGGGCGCTGCTATCGCTGTTGCTGCTAACCTAAGCCTCCTTCCCCCTAACCAAATAACTCCTCTTCCTCGCTTATCGCCGCTTCTTTCAGCTGATTTCGCTCGTCCTCCTCCTCGGCGTCGCCGCTCACTTCTAACCTTGCAGAAGCGAGAGCGCGAGGCTTCTTCTCCCTCGTCCTCGTCAACCCTAACCGCCGCCGATTGCCACAATTATTTTCTCGTATGTTGAGCGAAATAATCAGCTGCTCGCGTCGTCAGGCCATTCACGGAACGCCGGAAGCTACGATCATTCTGGCGTAGGCTCGTCGACGGCTTCGGCTTCGGGCCGTCAGCGGTATGCATCGGCTGCTGGCGGCCGCTACGGAGAGGTAAGCGCTTCTGCTGTTGTGTGTATGTGTGGTGTGGTGACTCGTGTGGTGCACGTTGCTAACCAACGTCGTCCTCGTGGTGTCGTGGCAAAAAGAAATAGTGGAACTGAATCTCAATGTCGGCGCTAGCGGCGGCAACTAGGCTGTTTTTACATTCAAACTCATTTAGGAAGAATTACTGCGGGTCAAGAGCAGCGCGCTGCTGGCCGCACCGGACGCGTCTTCGGCGACCAGTGTTCTATACCTCCAGAATCGCGAACATTCCAACGGCCGCAATCCGTACGTTGTGCGCAACTACAACCAGCGCAGTCGACAACATCGTAAGTTCGCTTCATGATCGTTCGTTTTATTGCCTCGGATCATGGGGGGTGGAACGGGATTCTAGGCGTGCACTATGATCGAGATATCACGGAATTAACCCGTATTTGTACTCACAGCCGGCTCTTTCCACACATTGTCGGTGCTGTTTCCAGTAAGTGCGAACGAAGCGCGCCTTATTTTGATCCAGAAATCACGGAATTGCGCTTATTGTACAATTTAGGGCGCAGCGTAGCTGTAGGCTAAGTGATATAACGTTTAGATCGGCAGATTGCTTCAACGTCGACGCGAAATCCACTCGCGAATTATTGCGAAATCTAATGGAAGCACCGCGCGGCTTTATATATTAAGAAATAAGCAGAAAAACAAGCCTACATCACTCACAATCCACTGTCTTGGCTTGTTTTTCCACGAATTTTTCCACTTAGAAGCAAATTGAATGAAGGGAATGGCGCACAGCATAATCGTCGAGCCTATTAAGCAACGCGGAAAGTCGTAATAAGGATCAACGCGCGCACGCGTAGCATTAAATGTCGAAAAAAGGTCAAATTCGCTTAATTAATCCAGGTGAATGTGGCGAGTGTGGCGAATCAAACTATATACGCGCGCGCGGCTGTCCTTCCATCCTCAATTCGCGGTAAATAAAAAACAACAGAAAATCCACGAGAAAACATCAATTTCGGCCTGTTTTGGACTGATTCTGCTCACCAGACGGAGAGCCTTGACACGTCGCAAACAATCTGGGACGGAAATGCAGTCGCAGTGCAAAAAACGCATGAAAAGTTGGCGCGCGTTTCCAGCTCACTGCGTTCGCGTTTCGAGACCACAGCACACAGCCTTGCACGGTTGTCTCGTTTTTTAATTCGCAATGACCTTGCAACCTTCAGACGACCGTGACTAAACCGACGGTTCGTGAATCGAGAACGGCTGCGCGATTGTCTAGAACGTGCTGCATGAAATCACAAAGCGCTCGTCTTTCACGCAACCGCTCGCGCGCTTTCATTTCTACCAAAATGATAATAAACTTGCGTTGCTAAGACCGACCGCTCGCTTGCAATATTCACTAAAAAATGAGCTTTTTCAGAGTACCACCTCATGAAAGACGATGGAACGCGGCTTGCGACAGCCGCCGCTGCTTCGACTGCAGGACAGTCGACGTCGTCTTCAGCACCCGCAGCTGCACAGTCGTCCAGCACCGGAGGCGGAGCAGCCGCTGCTCCCTGTGCTGATAGCCAACACCCGTCATCGTCATTTGCGGAATCCGGCGTGGCGGGAAGACGGAAATGGCGGTTGCACACCGGGAAGAACCGTTTCCTCTGTAATGGACGTCTCATGATGGCGAAACAGAGCTCGGTCTTCCTGATTACCGTCTTTCTCATCACATTCACTATGATTTTGTACTTTATCAGTGTGTAAGTGATTTTTTAATTATTGCGAAATTTAATCTGTTTTCAGTGCGCCATACCTTACTGAAAGACTTACCGTCGCCTTACCAATCGTTTCGGGTGTGATTCTATGTTTTGTTTTCGCAAGCCTCTTCAAGACCTCATTTACCGACCCGGGCATCATTCCGAAAGCCACCAATCTCGAAGTTATTCAACTTGAACAGCAGTCGAATCGTAATTTTCCCTCTTTTGTTTATCGTGAAAAGTCAATAGTGAATTTCAGCAAATTTCGCTGCTTCATCTGCAGAAGGCGAACGCGATTTCGGCGCGATTCAGCGCACAAAAACTGTGGTTGTGAACGGGCAGTCGATTAAGCTCAAATATTGCTATACTTGCCGTCTGCATCGGCCACCTCGATCTTCTCATTGCTCAGTCTGTGACAATTGTATACTTAATTTTGATCATCATTGTAAGTTTGGTTTATTCGTGTCTAGTCGTGTGATCAGGTCGCAGACAGTCTGATTTAGTGGTCTGATTTTTCTGCTGTTTCAATGGAGCTAACACACCAATATTTTGATAACCGATCGATTCATTCAAATGTTACTCAAATGAGTTTTCTGTTCTTTCAGGCCCCTGGGTGGGAAACTGCATTGGTGCACGTAATTACCGCTACTTCTACTTCTTCATCACTTCCCTCAGCTGCCTCATACTTTACGTTTTCGCTTGTTCGGTGCTTCAGTTGGTTCTCAGTAAGTTTTCCCTACCGCATATGAGCCGAAACTCGTCAAATTACAGTGGTTCAAGAGAATAATGGATTCATTGAAGCGGTCAAGAAGAGTCCCCTTACTCTTCCCGTCGTTTTAATATGCTTCTTCTCCGTTTGGTCGATTTGTGGTCTTTCCGGGTTTCATACTTACCTTCTGTCGACCAGTCAGACGACCAATGAGGATGTGAGTTTGTAGACCTAGTGACCGTAATCCTAAAGATGCTGCTTTAGATTAAAGGAACTTTCAACACCAAACGAAGGCCGGCGATTTCGAATCCGTACACGAAGGGCAACATCTTCCTCAACTGCTTTCACATGCTCTGTTTACCCGAATTACCGAGGTACCGTATGCCAGACAAAAGGCATTGTCTAGATAATCTTGTTTTTTAGCCTAATCGATCGACGGGGAATAGTGAGGCCGGATCCTGTAGTTTCGGTGGACGTGAGCTCGTTGAGAGGCAACTGGGCCGCGTGCGCGGCTGGGATGAACTCGATAGATAGCCGTGAGAACATCACCGAGCTGTCTGGGTCGGAAACCACGCGATCTCGACCGAGAGAAGATGAAACCACGAATGCGCCCAATGCAGATTCAGGAGAACGGTGAGTAGAGTTCCTTCTACACTTCTCAAACACACAATTACCGTATTCAGAGCCGACACAAATCAAGTCAGTATTGAAATGGATCGGTGAATCCTTTCGCAATTGAAATCACCATCGGGTTACTGTCATCACTTCTTATACAAAAATCGCTTGTGATATGTCTAGTCTTTTATATTTCATTTCTCAGCTTTCAGTTTTTCAAACGATAAATGTTTATTGGCTGTGAGCGCTGAATTGTCTTCGTTTCTGGGAGGTTCTTTTGCCATTTTGTTCTTTGGGCGGGTCTCGCGACGAGGACGCTGAGTGAAGATGGTACGGTAATTGCGTGCTTTTGAATATATTTTGTTTGTCACATGCGGTCGGTCGAAAATGCCGTTTTTGATATTTTCAGCGCACGTTGATATTGGCGCCCAGACGTTTGTCTATAGATTGACAGCTGAAGCTGTTGTCTAGACAGACAGTGAATTTATTTTTGGTTGTGATCGTGTCAGGCTTCTTGGTTTTTCGCTTTCCGTGCTTTTGAATATATTTTGTTTGTCACATGCGGTCGAAAATGCCGTTTTTGATATTTTCAGCGCACGTTGATATTGGCGCCCAGACGTTTGTCTATAGATTGACAGCTGAAGCTGTTGTCTAGACAGACAGTGAATTTATTTTTGGTTGTGATCGTGTCAGGCTTCTTGGTTTTTCGCTTTCCGTGCTTTTGAATATATTTTGTTTGTCACATGCGGTCGAAAATGCCGTTTTTGATATGTTTTCAGCGCTCGTTGATATTGGCGCCCAGACGTTTGTCTATAGATTGACAGCTGAAGCTGTTGTCTAGACAGACAGTGAATTTATTTTTGGTTGTGATCGTGTCAGTCTTCTTGGTTTTTCGCTTTCCGTGCTTTTGAATATATTTTGTTTGTCACATGCGGTCGAAAATGCCGTTTTTGACATGTTTTCAGCGCTCGTTGATATTGGCGCACAGGCATTTGTCTATAGATTGACAACTGTAGGTGTTGTCTAGACAGTGATTTCATTTTAGTTGTGATCGTGTCAATATTCTTGGTTTTTCGCTTTCCGTGATATTTCGAATTGTCTTTTTCGTGTTTTCACACGTAGGCGCATGGTGGGTCGAAAGTGCCGTTTTCGATGTTATCAGCGCGCGTTGATATTGGCGCCCTGACGTTTGTTTATAGATTGACAGCTGTAGCTGTTGTCTAGACAGTGATGTCGTTGTAAGTCGTGATCGTGTCAAGCTTCTTGGTTTTTCGCTTTCCGTGATATTTCAAATTGTCTTTTTCGTGTTTTCCCACGTTGGCGCATGTCTAGACTGCGACTTTCAGAAATCTCGCAATCATGGACGATGATTTCATGATGGACGACGACGAGAACTACGACCTCGAGTACTCAGATGACTCAGGCAGTGAGCCGGACGTGCACCTCGAAAATCAGTACTACGCGGGAAAGTCAGCGAAGTCTGACGGCAACCACGCCGAGGCAATCAAGTGCTTCGAGGGAGTGCTCGATATGGAGACCGAGAAAGGCGATTGGGGCTTCAAAGCGTTGAAGCAGATGGTGAAGATCACCTTCGCAAAGGTGATTATTTATTTTTGTTTGTGATTTGAATTTTAAACGGGTTATAGGAGGACTTCGACAACATGCTGAAGTACTACAAGAAACTCCTCACCTATATCAAGTCGGCTGTCACGAAGAATTACTCCGAAAAGTCGATCAACTCGATTCTGGACTACATTTCGACCTCCAAGCGGACGGATCTGCTGCAGAAGTTCTACGAAATCACATTAGACGTCCTGAAGGACGCGAAGAACGAGCGGCTGTGGTTCAAAACGAACGTGAAGCTCGGGAAACTCTACTTTGAAAAGGCCGAATTCGATAAATTGGAGAAGGTGATTGACTTGCTTCGTGAGTCGTGCCAGACAGAGACCGGCGAAGAAGACCAGAAGAAGGGAACGCAGCTGTTGGAGATCTACGCATTAGAGATCCAGATGTACACGGAGCAGAAGAACAACAAGGTGCTACAACGCCTGTACGAGAAGTCGCTAAGGATCAAGAGTGGAATTCCGCATCCGTTGATCATGGGAACTATTCGAGGTAAGTGAAGAGGATTTGAAATTACGAAATTGCGACATGACGTGATTTGAGAAAGTGCTTGTTTTGTGTCATAATTTCTCTACTTTTGCTTTGAAATGGCTTTCAATTCATATCTTTTTCCTTTAGAATGTGGAGGAAAGATGCATCTCCGCAATGGATCGTTCGACAAAGCTCATACCGACTTCTTTGAGGCGTTCAAAAACTACGATGAAAGCGGCTCGCTGCGCCGTATAAACTGCCTGAAGTACCTTGTACTCGCGAACATGCTCATCAAATCGGACATCAACCCATTCGACAGCCAGGAAGCGAAGCCGTTCCGCAATGAGCCTGAAATCATTGCGATGACCAACCTGATCAGTGCGTATCAGTCGTGCTCGATTCGTGATTTCGAGCAGATTTTGGTCGATCATCAGGACTCAATTATGGCCGATCCATTCATAAAGGAGCATATTGACGAACTCTTGACGAATATTCGAACTCAGGTAAGCAAGATGTCCGACGTGGAATGTATAATTTCTTGCCATTTTCAGGTCCTTTTGAAGACAATCCGCCCGTACACCCGGGTCCGTCTCGACTATCTGGCCAAAATCGTGAACGTGAAAGTGTCTGAAGTCTACCGTCTCCTCCGTGAAGCAATACTCAACGAAACTCTAAACTACAGCATTGACCAGAAAACGGCGATGCTGGAGATGAATGACGAGTTCCAGATGGATTCGGAAACGCATGATCTCGTGGATGGTGTCTATCGGCTCGCCTTGAATGTCCCCAATGTGCACGCGGCGGTAGCGGGCAAGGCTACATGAAGCCCGCGCACAAGAGAGAAAGAAAAAGAAACTGGTGTACATTATTATCTCATTTTTGTTTGATACGAAACATAATTATTAAAGTTCATTCTCACGTCGTGGATGTGTGAATTTGGGCCCGAAGACACGTACTGTCGTTTTATATCGCATTTTGGTTAACAGATCGGTTTTTCTGCTATTTCGGACTGTTGCATTGCATTTAACGCGGAATTGTCATGTCGATTATCAGCAAATATCGAGATATTGATACGACCGTTGAAAAGGGAAATTGCAGACAAATCCATCGCTATTTTCAGAATGTCTCGAGATATTGAAGTGCGTCGCGAGCTGCAGGATCTCATCAAGAAGCGCACAGAGATCGAAGAGAGTCTGAAAACGCTCGAGGAGCAGATCTACAAATTCGAGGGAACCTACCTCGAGGAGACCAGCGACTACGGTAACGTCATTCAAGGCTGGGACAAGTTCATGTCAGCGCAAGCGCCCTCCAAGTCGACTCTGAAGCTCGAGAAGAAGGGCGACGCGGCGAAGAAAACGATTCGCGAGTGCGATCGGCTGTTCTCGGCCTCGTCTGTGTCGTCTCCGTACGTCCCTCCGGCCCAGAATCCGATTCCGTTCTCGACCGAGGAGACGCCCGGATCGGCGACGATGTCAGAGTGCGGCAGTGAGGGAAGTGGCTACATGGACGAGAGCTCGATGGACATGTTCACGATGCCGAGCACGAACAGCGAGCGTCGTCCGTCGAAAACGACCAAGAAGCGCAAGAATCCGTACAAGGACAACGGCAACAGCGGATCTCGACGTGTTTCCACTTCGTTCAAGGGCGCCAACCTCTAATTCGATTGATTTATTGCATTGAAAGCGTAAAATGATGTACATTATGTCGATAAACGTGTGAATCATTTCGTTTGTTCTAGCAAGATGCATTAGTTGTTCGCGGGCGATCGATTTGATTATTTACTTTTGAGTCTATCACATTCTGCAAATCCGCTATTTTCTACTTTCAGCTCGTGAATATGGGCTCAAACGGTCAATACTTTGACTACGTTCATCACTGCGAAGTCGACGCGCCAGTTCAGATCAAACTGTGCGATCTGGAAGGATGTTTGGGTTCGTTGGGACCAGAGTTTGCGCGGACCGACTTGACGCACAGTTTTGTGACGCTCTCCATCTACTGCCACGGGCGACTCGTCGGGCATCCGGTAAAGTCGGCGTACAAGGACTCGTCGGAGGGAACGGACCCGATGACAACGCTGAAAGCGTGGAAGGAGTGGATCACGCTGCCAATACTGTACTGCGAGCTCAGTCGTGACGCCTTTCTGTTCATTGTGCTCTGGGGCTGTGGATATGATGCTGAACCGGTGAGTTTGTTGTCTATATAGCTGGTCAAAGTTGATTTTACGCGACAAATTCAGCTTTTCCGTTTCCTTCCTCCTGTATGAAGATCACTAATTTCGAGTCTATTTTCAGGTCTACCTCTGCCAAGCGGTTAAAACGCTCTTCAGCAAGCATGGAATCTATCGCCAAAACATCCTCCACATCCGAATGCATCGTTGCTCGTCGGGAGAACCGGACCCGTTCATCAAACCAGCCGATGAGCTCTCACGCGACGCGAAATTTACCCAAGATCCCGTACGCAAGCTGGAGAAGAAGCAGAAGCTCTACAATTCGAAGATGATCGACCACGTGCAGTGGCTCGACGGGATCACGTGGGCGAAGATCGAACAAGTGAAGCAGAAGGAGAAGATGGACGATAAAAGTCTGATTTTGATGATCACGATGGCGAGCATCTTCTACGACCATTTGAACTATTCAATCGTGTACTACGATGCGGAGGAGGATGAGGCGCTCGCGCAGTCGATCTCGATGGCTGCAGGGAGGCAACCCGGCCAGGTTGTTGACCGCGAGATTGGCCTCGACAATCTCTGTGAGGCGAAGCACCACGCGTTGACGAGAAACGCGCGAACGGATCAGAGAGATCGACATTTAAAGCCGAATTCGGGTGCCAGAGATGCGTTGGATACGATTATCAAGGTGATTTGCGCGAAATCGACCTGAACTGGCGTAATGTCCAATTTTGCAGATGCCCAGCTCGCAGATTATGTCAGTGGAGCAGCGTGATCTGATCTGGAAATTTCGCTATTACCTCCAGCGCGACAAGAAGGCGCTGACCAAGTTTGTGCGCTCGGTGAATTGGGACGAGAAGGATGAAGTGAACCAAGCGGTGAAGATCATCAAAGAATGGGAGCCGATTGACCCAGTCGACGCGTTGGAGCTTCTCTCGCCTGATTTCCACAATATTCATGTGCGCAAGTACGCCGTCACACGCCTTGAGGTCACCGCGACCGATAAGATCCTACTGTACCTCCCTCAACTGGTCCAGGCGCTGCGCTATGATGGAGATCTGACTGCGTCGTACGTTAAGGTAAGTGAGCTTGGTTGAGAAGGGTGCTTAGAACTGGATTGCAGGAGTCGCTGATTGCTGCGCAAGCAAGCGATGAACTCGAAGAGAAGGAGAACGTCGAAGAGAAGAAGAAGGAAGAGGCGGTCAATCCCATTATTTCCGACCAGACCGTGCATGACCTGAAGAGCCTTCTCATCTACTTTGCTTGCAAAGATCCAACAATCGCCAACTATCTCTTTTGGTATCTGAAGGTGGAGATTGAGGTGAACAAGGATATCGACACTCCGGCCGAGTTGATGTACACCGAGATCCAAGAGAATCTGATTTTGGAACTCAAGAGCGGCAACGCAGAAGCGCGGAAGTTTGCGATGAGCCTCGAGTTGCAGCAGAAGTTTGTGAAAAACCTTGTAGTCGTCGCGGATCAAGTGCAAAAGGAAGGCGGAAAGAGGGACATGAAGGAGAAGATTGCGCGATCGTTGATGAGCGAAAACCCAGAACTGCTCGACTTGGACGGCCTTCCGATGCCGCTCGATCCTTCGATCAAGGTCGATCACGTTCTCTCGCAGATGACGAACATCTTCCAGAGTAGTTTGATGCCTATGAAGCTGAGTTTGAGACGAGCGGGTGAACAGAATGGTGCGGAACCCTATGTCACTATCTTTAAGCGAGGTGATGACCTCAGGTAGGACGAAATCGGGCCTATTTTGTCCATAATTTCGGCTCAATTCCAGACAGGATCAACTTGTCGTCCAAATGATTCGTCTGATTGACCGGATTTTCCGTGAAAACGCCCTGGACCTCTGCCTCACGCCCTACTGGGTGCTCGCCACGTCGGCGAAAGAAGGATTCGTGCAGTTTGTCAAAGGCACCCCTCTTCGCCAGGTCTGCTCTACGTATAAGGGAGGAATTCAGGTAGAATAAGCTATTTTGGCCTCCAGTAATCACTGTTTTCATTTAGGAAATGATGCGATCGTTCCGGCCATCGAAAACAGGTCCCTACGGCATCGAAAAGGAGGCGATGACGAACTACATCCGCTCTTGCGCTGGCTACTGCGTGATCACCTACATCCTGGCCATCGGTGATCGTCACATGGACAATCTGCTAATGTGCGAGAACGGCAAAATCTTCCACATTGACTTTGGCTTCATTCTCGGCCGTGATCCGAAGCCAATGCCTCCGCCGATGAAGCTCAACCACGAGATGATCAGCGCGATGGGTGGAACGGGCAGCGAAGAATTCAAAGATTTCCTCACCTACTGTTTCCAAGCATTCAACATCCTCCGACAGAACGCGAACGTCATTCTCAATCTCTTCTCGCTGATGCTCGACGCCGGCATCCCCGACATCGCTGAGGAGAAAGACAAAGCGGTGCAGAAGATCGAGCGGCGTCTCCACCTGAACGTGAACGACGAACACGCGACCAAAATTCTGCAGGAAGCGATTGACGCGAGCATCAACGCGACCATGGCGAAGCTCTCCGACTACGCTCACAATTTCAAGCTCTATGTGCTCAGCTAAACCCCGCCAAGCCTTACCGTCAACGGGTCGAATTCTCTCTGTATTAATTTGTGTACATTCTTAATAATAAAAATCTTTATTGAGCGCTCTGTAAAGTAGAATGATTTATCGTTCGAATTCAAAGTTTGTGATGCGGAGACGGTGTTCGTCGAGTGTGACAGTGGGCGTTGCGTAGTTGAGATCAAGTTTGGGGACATCGGGTGTGGCAGTTTTGCGAATTTTTGGCTCTTCCTTGAATTCTACGAATTCGGGCGCAGATTTCGGCTTTGCTCGGGGTTCCGCGGCGAGCGAGACGATCTCCAGAGGAGGCGGAGAGAGTTGCGGAGCATCGGGTTCGACATTATCGTCTTCTTCGTCATCGGAGAGTGATCCAGACGAGCTGCTTCCGCCCTCGCTGCTGCTGATAATCGAAACAGAGGTCAATTCTTCCGAAAATCGAATTCTTCGCGAACTACTCGGCGAATCGGAGCCAACAGGCGGGTATTTCGAGCGGATGAGTTTGGAAGACATGATCGATTGCGGAAAGTACTTGGAGTCGTCGGCTTCCAGCGGAAGATTCGGTTCTTCGCGGAGAAGACGCATTCCGTAGTGAGCGGCGGGCTCCAGAGGAAACATCTGGATGGAGAGCTCGTTGATCGGCTCGGAGACGGTTCGATGAAACGGTCGAGGCTCGGGCGGACGTTCCGACCAGCGTTCAGACATTTCAGCATAGGTGAAGTGACGGGGACGTTGTCTAGACAGCGCAGCGGAAAGATTTTCATACTGGAGCGTTTTCGGTCGTGTGTTGGCAGGCGTGGGAGAGGCTTGAGAGCTTTTTGAAACGCCTACGTTTGATGATGACCTGGATTGTAGTTCAGCCGCACTGGCGGACGGTTTTCGAGCGCTTTGGTCAGCGCGCTCCGCAAGTTGAGACGTCATCGCGTCTGCCGGTTGATTGGACATTTCTGTCGACGACTTCGGTGCGATCGCGTTTTGTCTAGACGGGATTGGTGTCTTCGTCTCTGCGTCAGGATTGCTCGTTTGCTGTCTAGTCTGCTCGCCGACCATGCCGACCTCTTGTAGCTCAACTTCGTCTTGTCTAGACGATTCTCGCCGCGCCGACGATCTGATGATGGCGCGATCTTGTGATTCAGACCTTATTTTGACCATAGTGGACTGCTCCGCGTGTTCGATCAGTCGCGGAGCTGTTCTTGTTGCATTTACAACCATACTTGACTGTCTAGACATGCGTCCTTGACTTGGAGAGGGACGAGATTGTATAGAAGAGCTTCTCTGTGGTGTCCGCGTGATATTTTTGGTTGTTTCAGGCTCTGGATTCATCCTGGACGGATAGGATTCTTCTATTTTCGCTACCGTATATCGATCTCCTGATTCCGACCGATCTCTGGCGATCGTTTCCAAACACGGGGATGTGATGGGCTGTCTAGACAGGTATGTCTGGCTTTGATAAGTCCGGGATTGCCTGGATAAACTTCTGGGGCCGTTTGCTGATGCCATTTGCTGACTAGACATGTCTTGAGATGGAATATCTTGGTGCGACACATGCGCTGAGCCGAACGCGGCTCTATCATGCATTTGCAGCTGATTTCGGAGCATCGTCGACCGATCCGCTTGTCTTGGCTGTTGCGGAGACGTTCTGGGAAACGTTCGAGTCATTCCCCGTTGTCTAGACACGTCTGGTTGATTGTGGAAACCTTCAAACGACCTTCTCTGCCCGCTTTCAACATTTTGAAGTCTAGACGGCTGACGTGCAGTGTGCGCTTGATCTTCTGACGTCATGGGCGCGTTGTACAAGTCTCTTTCCTGCGACTGGGGACGATTTCTGGCCATCATTGTCTCTTCTGTGTGCCTAGCAAGCTGAGGAGACATTCTACACATCTCTGTCTGGTTTTGAAAGCCACGAGATTGTCTAGACGAGCTTCTGGACACGATCGGAGCCCTAACATCTCGTCTTGAAGGCCGCGATTCACGTCTTGGCAAATTCTCGTAGATTCCCGACGTCCGGTGATCAACTTCAGGCAAATTCTGCTCTTCAAAGCATCGTTTCTGCTCCTTCCCGTACGAATCCATAAAGCTCCGCTCGGTGAAGCTTCTTCTCTCCGGCGCAGCGGACAAACTTCGATGCGGAGGCACTGGCGGCGGTTTTCGCTCCCTCTTCAGTGATAAATCCGAGAAAATCGACGTTTCCGACTCGGAAACCGGCGAGATGCGCATGTTCGATTCGTCGATGACAACGTCGTTGTCGATTGCGGTCAGCGGTCTGAAATCAGACGCATCAGATCTTGCGGATTACGGTAGGTATGCGCGGGTAAGGTAGGTTGAGGCATGCACAAAACATTAAAAAATGACTTTATTGCGGACACCGGTTGGTTAAAGCATAGTGGGTAGGATGATGATATGTGTATTGTCGATGAGATTTAGGCGTACGGTAGGTATACGGTAGTGCTTACACTTCTCGGATGATGTTTCCCCACGCGTCGCGTGTTTTGTAGAGATTGACGTCGGAGGTCGGCGCTGGGCTCCGCGGCGACGAGAACGCCGAGCGCAGCATCAACGGAGGATTGTAGTGTCCCAGATGGTCCTGACGCGATTCTGACCGACTGCGTGGGTTACGGTAGCCTCGTGTGCGGTGGACGGAGCGTGCAGGACGGAGCTGCTGCTGCTGATTGACCACTTTGGTTGTGCGGAGAATGTTCTGATCGTGCGCGTCGAGAATCGGCGCCTCCGAGACGTTCAGACTCAGCTGGCTACCGTATCCGTTACGGTATGGGCTGAGGAGATTCTCGTAGATCTGCTGCTGACCGGCGCGATTGGGTGAAACGCTTGCGGAACGCGCCCATTGCACGGCTTTTGGCGTTGGGGTCGGGGTACGGTAGCTAATGTAGCCGGGGTCGTCGATTTGAGTTTCTAATCTAAAACGTTAGCTTAGAATTGATTTCTCGCGGTTACGGTAGTCACTTTTGCTGCTGCCATTGCTCATAGGGCGGTCCAATAGCGCGGAGCAGCTGCCCGTGATCGTTAGATTCGGGCGCCGGCGGCAGATGGATGTACTCGTGCGGGTTGTTCGGGTCGTACTTGGTGCGGAACACCTCTACCGTAGTGGTGGTAGTCGTAGTGTCCTGCAGCACATTGTCCGTTGGCTGCTGAACGTAGGGCTGATTGGAGAGTCGCGATTGAGAGCGAGTCGGATAAGGCGATGGCTGGCGAGACTCCTGGAAGAGGAGGGAACAGGTAGAGAAGGACTCGACCAAGACGCCCATGTGAAATGAATGTTTGCGCACCGGAGATGGCGACCTCGCGCGTTTTATGTATAAGTTTACCGAGAAGAAGACGATCTCTCGCTGTTTGCTCTTCATTTTCTATTCACACGCAGTGAGGGGTGAGGTTGGAATCAATAGGGAAGGGAGGTTCTGAGAATTTGGATGAATGGGGGTTGAGATAACAGCACAGCCGACAAGTCTGGGAGACAGTGCCGCCATAGCTCAGTCGGTTAGAGCGTGGGTCTAATAAGCCCAAGGTCGCAGGTTCGACCCCTGCTGGCGGCAATGAGTTTTTTGTTTTGGTAGTTTGTTTTTTTAGTGTTTTCCAGTTTTCGAGCGAACAAAAACAAAACAAAAATACAAAAAGATTTTAAAAAATTGACTGATCTCGGGCGGGCTCGAACCGCCGGCCTTCTGTGTGTTAGACAGATGTGATAACCACTACACCACGAGACCGCTGTCGGCATCAACACTCAAAATGCCTATGTACCGATGGCATTTTTGCCCAATTTCACGTATAAAATTGAAAAATGAAGCTTAGAAATCAAAAATCGCTATAGGAACTCACATTTTCGCCAAAAATATTCAGCTGCACCTTCTCCGGCTGGATAAACTCGTCCGGCGGCTCATCAAAGTCCTCCATCGGCGTGTGTGGTCGTGACTTCAACAACGGCGTGCTACCGTACTTTCCGTGCAGTTGCGGCGTCTCAGGATACTGTATTCCATACAAATCCTGCATCGATTCGGCGGGCAACGAGCTCAGATTGTTGTAGGAGGTGGAGGGACGACCGGAGAAGAATCCCGACTGCACGATGACGCCGTTGTGAGGGCCGTAGGTGGTAATATCCATTTTGACGTTGACGGTCATCGGGCCTGCTGGCGATGATGGTCATGGTGGTCACGACGAGAGCGACGATGATGGCTACGATGCTCACGCTCGCGACGAGGCATCGTCTCTCTGTAAAATTGTGAAATTGGGGCTTCTTCACTGCGACCACGACGCCGACAACGGTGAATAATCGAAACGAAATCGATTGCGTGCGCTGAGACGCCCACACGGAACGAACGAACGAACAGTTACGCGGTTGCTAGCATAGCAAGCGAGAGCAGCTAGCTAGTCATCATAAAGGCGCGCGCCAGCAGCGGTGGTGTGGTAATAATAGAGCGAGCGATCGTTGAGCAAACAAACGAATCGGCAACAGAAGGAGCGGAAAATGGAAGCCGCGTTCATTGGGCGATGATGATGAAAAGCGATAATCCGCTGTTGAAACATAACCCGATTAGGGGATGTTTGCAGACAGCGGTCTCGTGGTGTAGTGGTTATCACATCTGTCTAACACACAGAAGGCCGGCGGTTCGAGCCCGCCCGAGATCAGTCAATTTTTGCGGTTACTTTTTTATTTTCCTTTTAGATCTGTCGGCTTTTAACTTTTTGTGAAAAAAAGAAAAAAAAGCGAAAAAAAACATGAAAATAAAGGAAAAAATAAAAAAAAAATTTTGCCGCCAGCAGGGGTCGAACCTGCGACCTTGGGCTTATTAGACCCACGCTCTAACCGACTGACAAGGGAACATTCCAATATGTACCTCTCAGATTGAAATGAAATTTTGCAGGTGGGTAGATCTTAGGGTTAATATGAACTTACCAAAATATTAGCTGCTCATGCGCAGTGCTAAAGAAGATATGCGCCTCTAAAGAACTGACTGTCAAGCATAACACCGGTCTTTGCTACTTTGCTGACAGAGGCTCTGTGGCGCAGAGGTAGAGCACTGCACTGTCGCGCGTCATGTCACGGGTTCGACTCTCGCAAGTAAATTTTTTTTAATTTGTTTAATCTTTCTCGTTTTCTTTTGCTTTTCTTTTGTTTTATGTCGCAAGGCTGCAAATATGATTAATCCCTACAGTATCGTAATTCTGCTTTCAAAATACTACGATTTGGGTGCAGTGACACTCGAGGTAAAGTCAGAAGAAAATAAACTAGCAGAATAAATTTGTGGTAAGCAACATCATCAGTTTTCGAGTTTGATTAGAAAACAAAAAGAAAAGCTAAAGAAAACGAGAAAGAAAAGACAAGTTCAAAAAATTTGCCTGCGGGAGTCGAACCCGTGACATGGCGCGCGAGAATGCAGTGCTCTACCTCTGCACCACAGGGCCACTGTCAGCAGAGTTGCAAAGACCGGTGTTATGCTTGACAGTTAGTTTACAGATCTTTAGAGGCGCATATCTTCTTTAGCACTGCGCATGAGCAGCTAATATTTTGGTAAGTTCATATTAACCCTAAGATCTACCCACCTGCAAAATTTCATTTCAATCTGAGAGGTACATATTGGAATGTTCCCTTGTGAGCTATGGCGGCATTGAAAAGGCAACCGTTCAAAGCATTGATATTCATACATTCAGACAAAAACGCGAAATTTCAGTAGACACGACCGGAAACCGACACCACTCACGATTAGAAACCACCAACCGCCAATCTCCGTTTACATTTTGATAACATAAGTGGCTCGGAGGATGTTTTACATCATCATAAGAGTCGCAAGCGACAGCGCAAGCGATCTGTCTGTACAACGCTAGACGAGCGAGTCGAATCTCGCAGGCAGCAGTGGAATTTCACTCGGCCATTTGTTTGCGCTGAAGCGGTGAAGTGTGCGATGACCGCCGTCGCCGCAAACGAGTTTCTGTGTCTTGAGAAACAAATATTTGAGTTTGGAAAGAAGGCAAAATAACAAAAATTGGGATATTAGCTCGAAAAACGAGACTTATAGACAGTGAATAGGCACTGTCTGGTCTGCACCCATATCCCCAGACAGACATTTAACACGAGTTACGTTACAAAAACAAAAAATCAACAATTCAAATCAAATCAACAAGCAATTCCACTTCAACGCCGTCTTCGCCTTCATCATCGGCATCCTCTCCGTCTTCGTCTTCGCTATCGCTGGAAAGGGACATGAGTTCGTCATCATCATCCTCGTCCCCCTCGATTTCGTCGTCGTCCATCTCGCCAACGTCCATATCCAGGATGACGTCTTCCATCTGGTCAGAGTCGAAGAAATCCGGACTGCGATCGTACCTGAATGCAGAAATTAGCGCCAATTCGATGTCTGGGACAGCTCACATCGCGATGAGCTTGTGTTTGACAGTATCGTCAGCGTGTTTGCAGACTTCAACAACGGAGTGCAGCATGTCCATCATGGTCTCCACGACCTCGACGGCTTTTTTATCGGCCTTGAGCGATTCCTGAAGTCAAATTGAATTAAATTTACAGAGAATTTGCGACTTACTTCGATGGCCCGCTTGACATAGACGGAAAAATCAACAACTCGGCCCCGCATCCTTGCAGGAAGCGCGGAAAGGAGCTCGTTCATGATATTCTTGATGTAGACGATTTCTAAAGCCATCGTTGGGTCGCATTCCTTGATGGCGAGCGCCTTGGCGAACACATCTTCGCGAACGAGCGAATCCAAGTCGTCCGACAACGCGGAGAAGTCGTCGCCGTTTTGTTCGGCCTCTTTCAAGTCGTTGATCGCCTTCTGCACGTCCACGGGCTGGGGGACGGGCACGGGTTGCTCGGCTTCGGGTTTCTCGGCCATGATCTGAAGCGAGAGAATCACGATAATTATTGATTGATGCGAAATACGTGAAATCGGAGAGTGAAAATAATTAAATGCACGACGGAACAACGACGATAACATTAGCTTTGGAGCTTAGAAAATTGCGCTTTCGGTCGCATAGTACTATCGAGTCAATTGAGCTCTATGCTACAGCGCGATAAGACCGATTTGCGACGAAATTTCAGCACTACGAATCGGAATATTACGGAATACTTATTGGATTGCGCCACGCATCGTCGATTCGACTTTCGAAATCATGGAAAATGCTCGCGCTTCCAAAACAACAAACCAGCGCGCGCAGAAAGGTCTCAACACGGCAGCACGCGTCAGATGTTCGTACGGCGCACTTCGTCGGTCATCGTCGCGTGGAAACCTTGTAGCCGTTTTGTGTAATTCTGGAGGCCTGAGCGCTGCACGCGACATTGAATTGTTCTGGAACGACCCAGGAAACATAGAATTGTGACCATTTGACTGAGAAAAGCACAAAAATCGCATCACAGCACTCATTTTCAGCCGATTTCAACCGATCAGAGCATGGAAACCTCTCCGAAATCAGCGCATTTTGGATTCATCCTCTTGCCACGCATCAGATCAGGTGTCACAGTCAAATTTGAGCGAATAATCACGCAGGAATGGTCTCAGCACGATGCATCTCTCGACAAGTTCATTCCGTTGACCTTGTTTTCGGTTCTGAAGCCGCGTTTCTCCGCATTTCGAGGGAGAACATGCGCAAGAAGGTTTCAACATATTAAATAAGCTGTCATTGCTCCTTTGGTAGGAAATCACGCGTCTCGACACGATTCGAGTGATGTCAATGCGGACTAATCGTAGACTGCTCCAAATGACTTTTTTCTGGCTATCAGCAGCCGTTTTTCGTGATTCTGAAGACCTGAGCGTTGCTCGCGATCTCGAATTGGTCTGGAACGACCCAGGAAATACCGAATTGTGACCGTTTGGCTGAGAAAATCGATAAAAATCGCGTTTTCCGACGCGCGCCGCTAGTTTTAAGAAGAAGTCGACCGGGAAATCATGAATTATCGTTTGTTCATTTGAAGATGCCCGCATTTTTGCTTTCTGTCATTGCTTTTTGCTGTTTCTAGCTCAATTGATCGGTAATTAGCTCAAATTCCCACCTATGACCACCCAGTGCACTCCTTCAAATAACAAATTAGCGTTTTTGAAATTCAAATTCGCTCCTTCTCGTCTGTTTGCACAGTGAAGAATGCAATCGCTTCGTGAATCACACAAAGTCAAGCGATAACGACCGCGCCAATCGAGCCCGCCACACGTTCGCGTTCTTCTCAGATGGCGCGCGCGTCCTACGACCACCTTTTCAAGCTTCTCCTCATCGGCGACACCGCCGTCGGCAAGACCAGTCTCCTGCATCGATTCAGCGATGATCTCTTCACCGCTTCCCTTAACTCAACCATCGGAATTGATTTCAAAATCAAGACGATCGTGATGGGCGAGACGAAGATCAAACTCCAGATTTGGGATACAGCGGGACAGGAACGTTTCGACACGATCACTACGTCCTACTATCGCGGATCGCATGGAATTTTGCTTGTTTACGATATTACTAATCCGAGCAGCTTCCAGAGCGTCGAGAAATGGTTGCGATATATCGATCAGGTTGGTGTTTTGGTCTTTATTTTGAAAATCGCTATTTAACGCGTTGGGTGAGTTGTAAGTCAATCTAGGATCAACTGTCTAGACATCGAATCGTGCCCTGTGGCATTGTCTAGACAGATTCCTTGCAAACAATGACAAAATATTGTCTAGACATGACTTCATTCGATGTCAGACAGAGAAACTGTGTCTAGACAGCAAAACCGATTGAAGAAAAGTTGAGTCTCTGAGAATGAGGCGGTTTGATGTTTAGCGCAGCCTTAACTCAACTGTCTAGACATTTGTGCTCATTGCCGTTTTCTAGACAGTTTTCTGGTTCTCTAAGACATGATCTTGTATCAATAAAAGTCATTTTGTTCCGTCTCCGAATGAGAATTAATGTCCAGACGGCGAAAACTGCTCAAATCTGTCAAAATCTTATGTGTCTGAAACTGCTCGATGTCTATCACAGTGAATGAGCTCTCTTTTTGATGTCTAAATCTCCAATTTCTCAATTTAGTACGCGAACGACGAAGTCCAAAAGGTGCTTATCGGCAATAAATGCGACATGGTAACCCACAGGAACGTTCCGAAGGAGCGTGGCGAAGAAGTAGCTGCGGAACACGGCATCACATTCCTTGAGACTTCAGCGAAAGCGAATATCAACGTCGACAAGGCGTTTTACGATATTGCTGAGATTGTACTGAGAAAGGTACGATTTCCCTGGCTTTGTAGCTTTAAATGACGTGATTTCAGATCGGCAGCAGCAAGAAACCATCGGATACGGTCAAAATTAAGCAGAAAAAAGCGAAAAGAAAGTGTTGTTAAAGTCATAAATTCTCATTTTCCTAAATCGTGTCAAGACCACCAACAGCGGCAACAATCACAACGGCGTTATAAGAACGTTTCGAATGAATCGTCTTCGGGCTAATGACTTCAAATATCAAATTAATCTTGACCTTCCGTCTCCCTCACTGCGGGCGCTCTCGGCATCGTAACGGGTTGTCGCGAGCGAGCGCGCGCGCGCGAGTACAATGAAGGGACACCGCGCCATCTCATTAGCATTTCAGCGTCTTGAATTGGATCTCCTGGTTTGGTGACACACGACAGGACGGGAAGTGAGGAAAAATGGGAGGGAAGAAGGCGCGCACGACGTCGTCGACTGCTAGAAGAAGGTGGCGGTTGGGTGGCACTGTGGCGACGCATGCCTGCGGGTTGTTTCCTCAGCACCTGTGCGCAGGCGGCGGCCTAGGCGCGCATTTTCATTTTAGACGACAATTCAACGCCGGCGTTGTATGGCTCCGTCATGTTCCGGGTCCTTTTGCTGCCGCTTTTCATCAGTTTCGCGTCACTCGTCAATTGTGTCGTTGATAACGAACCGCATTGGTGGTAAGTGAGGGTGTGAGATTACGGTAGTCGTTTGTCTAGACATTGAACAGTCAGAGTTGTCAGATATAAGCAACTTATTGGTAGACAGTAGACAGTGGCGAGATGGCCGAGCGGTCTAAGGCGCTGGTTTAAGGCACCAGTCTCTTCGGAGGCGTGGGTTCGAATCCCACTCTCGTCAAATCATTTTTTATTTTGACTTGAATTCATATTTTGGGCTAAAATTTGAATTTTTAAGGAAAGTCTACTGGCTTCACTCCCCCTCCTTTGATGCGAAAGCGCTCCTAGGCAGGAAAATCTACCACGCGACCAAAAAAGACCCCGAACTCTTGAACATCTTCCGCGAGGCGCTTTTCGACGCGATAGCCGAGTGCAAACGTCATTCCACGTCGCATCGCTGGAATTGCGACGTCGAGGGAACGCATCCCTATCAGGCTCTTTTCCCCGCAATGTCGGGTTACGGTAGGCGCGCGGTTTTCGGCCGAAAATGAGTCTTCTCTTCCAGCAAGTCGAGAATACGCGTTCCTCCTCTCGCTCTCCACCGCTTCCGCTGTGAGATCCATAGCGCGAGCTTGTGCACAGGGTCGTCTTCGTGGGTGTTCGTGTGATCCGTCGAAGCGCGGTCCCGTGCACTCGGACTCAAACAAGATTTGGTCGCCCTGCGGCGTCAATCACGGCTCCGACAACATCCGTTATGCTAATAAGCTGACCAAGTGAGTTGGATTACGGTAGCTCTTAACGCGATGCTCTTGTAGGCGCCTAATCGATCGGCCTTTCATGTGCCACTTTGGCGACAACGACCGGCAGATTCACCTGCACAATATCGCTGTTGGCAGAACGGTGGGTTACGGTAGCCAGGCTCAGGCCTAATGAGAACGATTCAGAGAGTCAAAGGCGACATCAAATGCGAGTGCACCGCAATCTTCGGCCTCGGCAGCTGCATCGAGCAGAAATGCGAGCATCGCTGCATCGAGATGAACGAGATCGGCGACAGTCTGATCCGGAGTCTGATGCGATCGCGGAGAATTCGACGCTCGAACACCGTGGACGTCAATCCGATGACGTGCTCGCTACCGAATAACGAAAAGAAGATGCGTCACAGGTAATCGTTGCATTTATCGCTCGTTAAACCGTAATTTTTATTGAGAAATTGTAATTTCAATTCTATGACCTCAATTTTACGATTTCATGTCTGTTAACGGTGAAATTGACTGAAAAAGTAACAGGTACATAGGCACTTTGAGTGTTGAGACAGACAGCGGTCTCGTGGTGTAGTGGTTATCACATCTGTCTAACACACAGAAGGCCGGCGGTTCGAGCCCGCCCGAGATCAGTAATTTTTTTTCAAAAAATTCTTTTTTGTTTGCGATATTTCTAATTCTGTTTTGCTCAAAAGCACTAAAAATAAGAATGAGACAATAAAATACCAAAACAAAAAACTCATTGCCGCCAGCAGGGGTCGAACCTGCGACCTTGGGCTTATTAGACCCACGCTCTAACCGACTGAGCTATGGCGGCTGCTGTCTGCCAAACTGTCTATAACGGTATTATTCTCGGCTGTCTACACTCGCA
Organism: Steinernema feltiae; assembly: GCA_007213375.1. Classification (NCBI taxonomy): domain Eukaryota; kingdom Metazoa; phylum Nematoda; class Chromadorea; order Rhabditida; family Steinernematidae; genus Steinernema; species Steinernema feltiae. The sequence continues at coordinate 7,687 of MQUG01003127.1, read as the reverse complement.
TGACTAACTCTGTTCCCAGAATTCACACAAAACTACTCCTTTCAGAACTGTGCCTCTATGGTTTGTCGACACACGCTCGTGGACTCCATTCGACCGTTTTCGCTACCGTAACTAATCTCACTTTCGTCTCCTTTTATTCTTTTTTTGTGTTTATTTTAATAAAACTCTCTCCTCGACGCCCACAATTACACGCGGCGCATCAGACACGCGGCCGGTTGAGTGGCGTGTGCCGCCGCTATTAAGGCTGTAAAAGGTATTTGGTGTGCGCGAGCCTCTTTTACGACTTTGTCGAACAAAAGTCGCGTGGTTGTGGATAACCGTTTTATGTGCTCCATTCAAGGTTGTCTTCTTCAGGCTGCCGCCGCCGCCACCGCCAACGACAAGTCGAAAGTGAGCAAAACGCCATTCTTCTACGCAAATACAACACAGGAGGAGAGGAGAGAAATCTGGGTTTAGTGCGCGCACGGGGGGCTCCGTTAATTAAGATATTCGCCTCGTTCTTCGCCTCCGCCAACTTCAATTTCCTCTTCCGCTCCTCTTTTTCTACCGTACCCCCGCGCCTGCGCATTGTTCTCAGCCGGCGAGGCTACCGTATTGCGCGTTGACGCGGAGGCAAACAATCAATTGCGGTGTGGCGATCCTCTAATTTGTGAAAAGACGCCCAAAGAAGACGGAGAAGACGTAGAGCGAACTCGTGTCGTAAATGCTCGACGCGCGGCTGCCTTCGGCCGGTTGCCTCGCCCTCGCACCGCGATTTTATTGACTCATCTTGAACCGCGCGCACCTTGACATCCGCGTCCGCTTCTCTGTCCTCTTCCTCTTCCTCAGGATCGATGTATCAACTGCTAATCAACCTGAGCTGCTACTGGTCACTCCTGCTCGTCTCTCTGTTAGCCGCCTACGGTGGCTTCGATCAGCTTCAGCATCAACAGCAGCCGGCGCTTCCTCCACCTCCGGACAAACTCGCTCAGGTTGGTGTTCACGTTCTGTGTCACATGATTGCTTGCGGCGCGCGCCCAAGCAATTGTTGTTGAGTCACACGTCGCCCGGGTTACTGTAGCGGTGTTTTATTTAACGACCGCGCACTTTAGGGCTGCTCACCGGAATTGCTACATTTGCGCACATATCGACACTTCTATCAGCTATGCAGGCAACAACCGGCTTTGGCCGTTTCCGCCTACGAAGGCATCAGGGAATCGATGGAGCAGTGCAGGGAGAAGATGAGGTTTCAGCCCTGGGATTGCTCGCAGCCGGGGACTATTCTGCATGAGCCTGGAGTGCTCAAATACGGTATTTTGTTGTTGAAATGAGCAATATTGAGGTGGCTAGTCTGAAAAGCTTGTCTTGAAACACACGATTTGTGTCTGTAATCGTCATTCTCTCATTGTTTGTCTAGACAACGTTGGTTTCGATGTAGACAGACAGATGAAGGAATTGATTTTTGTCTGAAATTGCCGTCTTTTATAGACAATGTGCTCTTGTCTGTCTAGGCAGACACTACTTTTGACATGTTTCAATCGATTCACGCAAGTAATAGTGATATCGATGCTACAAAAAATTGGCTGACGAGAGTGGGATTCGAACCCACGCCTCCGAAGAGACTGGTGCCTTAAACCAGCGCCTTAGACCGCTCGGCCATCTCGCCATGTCTGGTTTGTGAAGTGAAATTGATTTTCTGCCTGTCTAGAATTCAAATGCTATCAGACAGTATAACATCGAAATGAAGAGCTCCATGATCAGAGCCGCCATAGCTCAGTCGGTTAGAGCGTGGGTCTAATAAGCCCAAGGTCGCAGGTTCGACCCCTGCTGGCGGCAACGAATTTTTTGCAACATTTTGCATCCTTTACTTTTCTCTTCATTTTCAGGCTACCGCGAATCAGCCTACCTCTGGGCCATGTCCGCAGCCGGCGCTGCTTGGGGCGTCGCAACCGCTTGCGCTCAAGGATGGCTCGACGAGTGCAAATGCGTTGGCGACGACGGCGGCGCCGGAGCTCGCGGCTGGGAGTGGGGCGGCTGCTCCTACGGCGTGCAGTACGGTATCACAACGGCGAGGAAGATTCTCACCCGGCAGGGTCTCGCAAAAAGTCCGTTGAAGAATCTCGAGAAGCACAACTTGAAGGCGGGACGGATAGCGGTCAAGAAGACGCTCATCTCGTCGTGCAAATGCCACGGAGTGAGCGGGAGCTGCCAGCAGAGGACGTGCTGGAAGAAGACCGCGCATCTCTCCGAAATCTCCAATCATTTGACCGAGAAATACCGCAAAGCGAAGAGGATTGCGGACGGCAATGCAAAGACCAAAAACGCCGATTTGGTGAGTTTAAACTGTGCTTAATCCTCTAATAAGCCCTGATTCTCTATCAGGTCTTCCTGGAGAACAGCCCGGACATCTGCTCCTACCAGCACAAGCATCTCATGCATCGTCGCACGCTGCCTCGCATCTGCAACTGGAGGAACGAGACGCACAGCCAGGGCAACTGCAACAAGCTGTGCTGCGGCAAAGGCTTCCACGTATCTCACGAAGTGACTTCCTACAAATGCGACTGTAAATTCATTTGGTGCTGCAAGCTGGAGTGCAACGACTGTCTCCAGCACCAGTGGGTCTCCACCTGCGCTCCCTGACGCTCCCTGAATGTTGTTGATTCTCGTTTTTGTGCATATGAAAGAAAGATTTCTTGTTGGACAGACGGACAGAGCGACGTGGAGGTGACGCATCAGCTGACAACGCAAATTCCTCGTTTCCTCGTCACACGGCACGAGGCAGCGCGTGTTATCAAGCATATGGGGGATGATAGTACAGCTCGTAAATACAAAGTTTGTCAGATGATATGGTGTTCTGCAAAAGTTGTCTGCTCGTTGTCCTCCTCCTCCTCCGGTGGTGATCGGTTTGTTGAATCGATCGGGGTGAGCCGAATGATTTTATTCTGTCTACGTGAGAAATTGCAGTCTGGCAAAGATAATGAGTTCGATAGGAATTGAAAATTAGCCAAATTTGGGGATTGTGAGTTGAGTTGACTGTCTATGTCTCATTTTGACATAAATGTGGAAATTGTCTGGTTTTGGTTTGTCTAGCTCTAGTGCATCTAGTTCAAATAGCACAAAATATTACCAGAAATAATATTGCCGTCTGCTGCTGCACTTGACGCGTATAACCGCTCAATCAGTGGAGACAGTCATCAGCCGCCATAGCTCAGTCGGTTAGAGCGTGGGTCTAATAAGCCCAAGGTCGCAGGTTCGACCCCTGCTGGCGGCAAAGAGTTTTTGTTTTGGTATTTTATTGTTCCATTCTTATTTTTAGTGTTTTTGAACAAAATTGGATTAAAAAAATGACGCTAACATAGCAGGAAAAAATTACTGATCTCGGGCGGGCTCGAACCGCCGGCCTTCTGTGTGTTAGACAGATGTGATAACCACTACACCACGAGACCGCTGTCTGTCTCAACACTCAAAGTGCCTATGTACCTGTTACTTTTTCAGTCAATTTCACCGTTAACAGACATGAAATCGTAAAAATTGAGGTCATAGAATTGAAATTGCAATTTCTCAATAAAAATTACGGTTTAATGAGTGATAAATGCAACGATTACCTGTGACGCATCTTCTTTGCGTTATTCGGCAAAGATATAACTTCACTTTTTGTTGCTCAACCCATTAATTATTCTCTACCGTTTGGGTTTCAAACCACCAGTTCTGCCGTTTCTTCCGTGCGGTTTGACCTTTTCTAACAAATTGTTTACGTCTCAAACCCGGAAACGCAATTGTTTGAGCCATTAGCGGGCCGTTGATCAGAATGATCTGTTTACAGCTCCATTTTGAACTCTCAAACGCATGCGACCACGCTGATAGGGCAGCAAAGAAGCCCCTTTCATGTCTACGTGCAAAACGGCAAAATTCAGACTACAAAAAGGCCTGTTTCGTCGCAAGCGTTGATGTCGTTGCGTCAGCGGCAACGCGGACTCTGTATTTTATCTTTGCTGTGTTCTGTTCCTCGTTTTTCAAGTCCTCCAAGACACAAATTTGGTTGACAGTCTAGATATCAGGGATATATTGAAGTTCATACGTTCAGTCTAGACATGGCGAGATGGCCGAGCGGTCTAAGGCGCTGGTTTAAGGCACCAGTCTCTTCGGAGGCGTGGGTTCGAATCCCACTCTCGTCAAATCGTTTTTTATTTTGATTCTATCGTTCTGCTATAGTCCCATCCTGAACACAGGAATGTCACAGGAACCGATGAGGCTATAAACGTTTGAGCAAACAGCTCGCCGCTCTCGATCAGTGCTCATTGGCGGGACCAAAATTCTCAATATTCGAATATTCGGTTACAAACTACATTCGCCCGTCTGCTGCCGCCCTCAAGGTCAGCTCACAGCGATGACCCAGACGGAATCTCCGCGCCAGACATGACGCGCGCAATTATTTATGCATAACACTTGGCGACAACGTCACCGCCACACGTGTCGCCGGCGTGCACGGAAGATGACCTCCGTGATTGTGTTCTGCGTGCTGTTTGATCCCTTGTTAGCATTTCGCCGGTCTGGAATGCGTGAAGATGGTTGGGGAGGGGAATGAGTCAGTTTGGTGATTTGCACGTAAACTGAATGCTTGAAGCTTGTGTGCCAGAGCTTAGATGCTCCAGACCAAATTGAATTTTGAGAGTTTATAGCTTTATCGGTTCTTGTGACATTTTTGTGTTCAGGGTGGGACGATGGCATAACGGCGGAATCGGATTAAAAAATATAGTTGACGAGAGTGGGATTCGAACCCACGCCTCCGAAGAGACTGGTGCCTTAAACCAGCGCCTTAGACCGCTCGGCCATCTCGCCATGTCTAGCGTTAACGTATTAACTTCATTATATTATTGATATCTAGACTGTCGGCTTCCAATTAACATTGCTTCTTTTCCTGAGCTTTTAGCTCTTTGTAGATCGCTTTTGGTTAGGTCTAAAGCTCTGATCTCGTTACGATCGCGTCTAACATCCCAAAATCAGTTTTCACCCTCTCAATAAAATCGACATTTTTGAGAATTATGACAACTGATCTAACGTGGCAGGTATTGTGAGCACCAGAATCATCAAAAAAGCGCTTCAGTGTCCAAATTATAGCAATTTTGACCTTGAGGCTCCTGGCTGGATATTAGTAAGAACTAGGTGCCTCTATTTCCTACAACTTTTGCATAAAAATTGCGATTTTTACTTCGTATTCGTAATGACCAAAAAATCGAAATTATCGCAAAATTCAGACAAATCTGAGACGTTTCTTGAAGCGCCCTCCTTTACAGAAAGCCTAGAATTCGCTGATAACCCCAAAACTTTATCAAACCGGTTTACAAAACCCTAGTCGCACCATTTCTAACACGGTCCACCGGCATGTCTAAGGTCGTTTCAATTGCAATTGCATCGCGCCACACCTTGCGCACGCCACAAAGGCGGAACCACTCAGCCTCGGCTGCTGCTGCTGCTGTGCTTTGTGATTCTTAATCATCACCCTCGCGCCCCTTCCGCTCGCAACCCACCGGGGGGCGCATCGCTGTAGTCGCCAGCTCTGTCGTCGCCGCGTGTTCACATCGACGAATCGGTCGATCAAATTTTCTCCTTCGTGATTCTGATTTTTCGCCTTCTTCTCCGAAGACCTGTTTGGAGGCGCTATTTTCTGTGTGGATTTCTGTCTTTGATCGTTGATTTTTGCGTCTATTTGGTCTGATTTCACAATGCTCAGCCTGAGCCTCTAGGCACGTAAGGCGCCGTCCTTCTGCGCCCGACTTGGAAACGTTCCAACATCACCGCCATTGGTGTCTGACATCAGACTGTGCTGACTGACCCAATTACCCAAATCCCCTCCTCACAACGTGATCTCTGCGTCATAATCCGCAAAGTCCATTTTGTGCCCCGCAAGTCGCACTTTCGACCCGAGAACACAAACGCAGTCCAAATGTTCAATGCGACGATCAAATAGACGTCCGCAATGTGGCGATTATCACTGAAGTCTTATCGTTAAATGTGCTTCCTTGACACAAATTTTTTCCCAATTTGTTCATGACGCGAGTTCTCGTTCTGAAACGCTAGAGTGTTTGTATCGCGAGTTTCAATTCCGGGTTTGTCGTCCATTTTGGGGGATACTGTAGGCGTAAAACGAGGTTTTCTTATTCTGGAGTGATTGACACATATATGCTGTCTGAATGATCACCAGACAGCGACTGTCTAGCTGAGAGGTAGTGCGTTCTGTGGCATTCGGTCCACTTGAGTTCGATTCCCTTTGCAGGAGTTCGTTTTTTTTAATTTTTGAGATTTATGTTGCATTTCAATTTAAACGTTTTTTGTATCTTTTGGAGTACGGTAGCAACGCAAAACTCATTAAAAAAACGTGCGTTTTGTCTGAAAATGTGAAGTTTGATGCTGTGCTGCTATATACAATATGAAACTGTCTATTGACAGTGTTTGTCTAGTTGAGAGGTAACATCGCTGTTTATAAAGCGGTCTTTCCGGGTTCGACACCCAGCTCAAAACTCCAATTTTTTGTTTTGTCATATTTTGTCAATTGCTGGCTTTTTATTCATCATAAAACATGGAAATCCACTTAAAACTCAATTTTTCTGATTTTTTGAACTAATCTCCGCTCATCAGCCCCTTGATTTCTGACTTTTCTGCACTAAATCACGTGACTTTCGTCGTCGCGATTCACCGCTCTGACCATACAACAAGTTGTTGACGTTCGCGTCGCATCGATCAATCCTCTCGTGCGCACCCGCGGCGCATCCTCGAAATCACGTTTTTTGATGCGAAGTAGAGTAGAGAGTAGACGCCTCGCGCACCCGATCGCGCGATCAAACAGCCAACAGTTCAACGACGACAACGATGGTGATGATGAGCTTAAGCCGGCACGCAGAGACCGGCAGCTCGTGGGTGCAATTGCACACGCGTAATCCTGCGTTCTGACGTCGGAATGACCGGAGTTTGAAGTGGATTGCGCGTGTAATGTTATTAATTCTGACCGCGTTTTGCTGCGTTGTGACGGAAGCAGGCCAGACATTTGGACTTTGGGGCGGATGTAATCCAATCTGTGTGATTTACAGCTAGATGCAGGGTGCGTCAAGAGAGTAGGCGGGTGTTGAGACGTACTAAATGCAATAGTTATGTCTGAGTCTGATTAATCTGACCTAGTGCGGCTTCCGACTCTATGGACATTGATAGGTCTAAACTTCAGCTGAGGATACGACTATTTTAGCTTGAAACGTGCGTTTGAATCTTTAAGTTATGCTAAGCTTAGCCAAGTTCGGGCTTTTGTTGGTCATTTGTGGCTTTTGTGCATGTCTAAAGTGTTTCTGAGCGCATTTTATCTGATATGCGCAGACCCTAGATTTACAAATCGAGACTTTATTGATTTGGATGCGCCTAACTTAGGCAAGATACGACTACGGTAAGCTTGTAGCTTCTGACAAGATCCTCTGGTTATGATTAAATCCACGTTTCTGTGGCCATGTCTGGTTTTTTTATGTCTGAGGTTCGCATTTTGTCTGATGTGTACAAGCATTCATTTCCTCCACGTACATTGCATCAGGGAATCCCTTCTGTGTGGTCAAATATTACCATTTCCGCTCTCTTGTACTCAAACACAAATATGATCATTTGGTACGCAGGCCTTCAAGGGATCCCTTTAATGGTCGACTGTTTGGGTGCGTTCGGGGTATTCCCGCGA
>MQUG01003126.1:0-59483 GCA_007213375.1 Steinernema feltiae | reverse complement strand
TCAAGCGCTGAATTCTCACCTTTTCATCGAGAAGAGGCTGAATCTTGGAAATGGCGTTGCCGAGCTCCTCGAAGGGATCCTGGTTAGGTGGCGGCTCGATGTTCATCTTGGCGAGCGGTGTGGGAACATGACGTGGATTTTGCTGAGCCACGCGGAGGACGTTGAGACAGAGATCCTCGACAACGATGCGATACTTCTCCATCTCCTTGCAAGCGTCGAGGAACTGCGGACTGTACTCCGTCTTCTGCACCGAGCCGACCTTCTCGCCGATTCGCAGGAAGAGTTTCTTGAAGACTCCGCCGGAAGATGCGGTGCCGTTGGCAGCGGAAGCGCCGTTCGGCATCGCCTCTTTGCTGCCGCTGCGGGCGCTCGATGCCGACCTGAACAGAAGCTACGATGGTAATATACCGGGTGGGGAGAACTCACTTTGCGCTGCGCGGAGTATTTTCCTTCGGTGGAGGCGTTGCCATTTCTATTGAGAGCGAACACACGGATCAACGGTTTCTGATCGCGAAGCAGCCGTCGTTGAATGTTCCTTCGACCCCAAATGAACGTTTCCGTCTGAAGCTCTCCGCGATGAAATTCCTGCAAACTGTACGAGAGAGACAGACACCAGTGAACGTGCAGAAAATAGCGGTGAATTCAACTCCGGCACATCACCTCCGTTTTTTTTATTCTAAAAGATAAACAAAGAAAAATACATAAAAATACAAAAATACAGATGACAAGAAAAGAAAGAATGAAAATATGAAAAGAAATAGAACAAACAATATGATAACAAAGGATGAAAGTCGTTCTTTACCAACGACGACGGAGAGGCTTGTAAGCGGGCGGAATGCGCCGATTCGCAGGAAGCTCATCCAGAAGGGCTTGGACGAATGAACTGTACGGGGTCCACGTGTTTCCATCCAGGAAGTTGACGAAGCTTCTGTCGGATAGGCGGGCTCTTTCCCATGGTCGGCATCCGAGCAGCATCCATAGGTATGTGACGCCAGCAGCCCAGAGATCCAAGTCGCGTCCATTCGTATAGCCTTTTCGCCATGGCTCTGGGCGCATCACTTCTGGTGATAGGCAGCAAGGAGTGCCACAGGCGCGCACTTTGTAGTCGGGCTCTTCGTAGTGTACTGCTAGGCCAAAGTCTGCGAGCTTCGCCATTCCTGAAGGAAAGAATTAATTGTTTGTCGTTTCAGATGCAACTTACGATCGGCGCCAATCAGGATATTCGCCGGTTTGACGTCGCGATGGATGTAGCCGAGCGAGTGTACGTGGTACAAGGCGCTCACCACCTGGTTGTAGTAGGAGCGCGCAACCATTGCGGGCACCGGACGCTTCGACAAGGCGCCGAGATCCCCAAGCGGCGCCCACTCCATGACGAAGCGCACTGCATTCGGGTCCGGGAGGAACGCTATCCGGCGGAGGATGTTCGGGTGTCCTTGCAGGTACCAGAGGGCGATGTCCTCGCTACGCTTTCCGCGCGACGTGGCGGCGAAGATCGTCTTCATGGCGTAGACGATCGTATTCGTCCTTGTCGATCGCTGGATTTTGTGGACCCATCCGAAACTTCCTCTCCCAAGGTAGTCCGTCACGGCAAATCGTTGTCCGTTGAAGAAAACGGTGGTGGTGGTATCCATCTGCAATCACACAAATTATTGATATTTATGCGAACCAGCTATGTGAACGCGTGCACGTGAAATTGAGAAATGTCAAACAGCGAAGCCTCAGAGACAACCACACATGCAACGGATGAAGCGATTTTGGTTAAGCAGTCTCCATCCTAATTAATATGGGTCTCGTGACGAAGAGCATGAACTATTTGAATTTGAATTTGGAAAAAAAATGAAAATCAAATTCTGTTTAACGATGTTTGCGTTGACGAACACCAACAAAGAGATGCACAAGCAACTCGCGGATGCGGTGCGCTGGGAAGTTGGTGGTGCTGTAGTCCGCTGTGCGATTTGGCGCCCTTTCTGATGATCTGAGAGCCTCAGCCAAGCCAAGCATCAAATATCCCACGAAGTCGTCATTATGATGAACCTGAAGCACACGAACACCGTGTCAATCTTCGGCTTCGTGATGACCGACGACAGCCATTGCGCTATCGTTCAAGAATACGAAATGAAGAATACGTAAAAAAGAAAAAAAGAATAAACAGAATTTGAAAACCAGTAATTCGCTACAGAACAGAGCGCCGGTGATAAAGAGAAAATTGATGGAGAGGGCGGAAAGAGCGAGAACGCGCTCTGTCGTTGCAGAGCTTCCAACCATGGACCATTCTCTGGAAGATCATCGAACGGTTTGCGGCATACAGTAATAAATCGTTCTCGTTCTGGAAATCGTTCTGGAGTTAGAGTAGCAGAAAGAGACGAATGGGAATTGGAAGACGGATAAGTTGGTGAAGAACTCATAGGATAATCTGCCATTTGTGGAGGAGACTGCAATCGAGATGGAGGAGATTGAAAGCAAAGCGGAGCAGACTACATTCGAGGAGCTTCCAACCATGGACCATTCTCTGGAAGATCATCGAACGGGTTGCGGCATGCAGTAATGGTCCGCGCAAGTTGACGATGCTGGAAATCAGCCCATATACGATCTGAGAAGCGTAATTGTGGTTCTTACCTGATGACGCATAAGTGTATAATTCATATGATTTGAAATTTCGACTTCGCTCGTTAAACGCAGTAAGTGATCACACGCGAACGAAGCCGCTTCACCAGATGTTATCGGGAATGGGCAGGATGCCGAAGCCAAGCCGGCTGGGCCGGGATACCAAATGTGGAAATGGGAAGTCATCTGAAACGAAACGTGATGTTGAATCGGAAATAACTTCATAAACATGACAGAGTTGAGCGCGCCGACGCAGAACAAAAACAACGGGGAATATTCGCAACACAAAAAGTCAAATGTAGAAGACATTACAAACAACTTCCGTTAAAAAACTGCTCGAAGCGGATTACTTGAAAAATCAGCAGGAAAATCCCTGTAATGCGAGAACGACCTAAGCCAAGAATTGATTTCACGTATGTCGGATCGGCGCGACACTACAGATCGCGGCACTAATAAGTCGTGTCACGCTATACGAAAATGGAGTTTTCCAGAAAAATAAGATTTGGAAGCTTGCGCACTGAAAGTCCAATGGGAAAGCACGAGGAAGCAAAGAAGATATCAGTATTTGAAACAACAAATAGTAGTGGAGAGAGAGCGCACGGAGCGCGCAGGTGTGCACGAGCAAAACACGAGGAAAGGCAGAGGAGAAATATTAAATTCACGAATTCAAAACACGCAAAGCACAACAACTCTCGAAACTCGAACGCTCCATCGCTACGTGCAAATCGCGAGAAGTTTCGGCCCATGCCAACTCACTCTGCGTCTGACCAATCAGACGCGGGACGTTTTGCACGCACAAAAGGCGAGCGGCGAGCACTGTGAGTCAAGCAGCAGCAGCAGCAGCAATGGCTCAATCCATCCCTCCAGGAGACATCACCACCCAGCCCGGCACGAAGATCGTCTTCAACGCCCCCTACGATGACAAGCACACCTACCACATCAAGATCATCAACGCCGGCGGCCGCCGCATCGGATGGGCCATCAAGACCACCAACATGAAGCGTCTCGGCGTCGACCCTCCCTGCGGAGTTCTGGACCCCAAGGAAGCCGTGCTGATGGCCGTCTCGTGCGATTCGTTCGTCTTCGGACAGGAAGACACCAACAACGACCGCATCACCATCGAATGGACCAACACCCCTGACGGTGCCGCCAAGCAGTTCCGACGCGAATGGTTCCAGGGAGACGGCATGGTCCGCCGCAAGAACCTTCCCATCGAGTACAACCCTTGATTGTGTGTGTGATGTCAGATAATAAAATGTATTTCTTGTGTTCTTGTGTTGTCGTCTTCTGCAGCTGTTGGTTCATCCGTCGCCTCGCTTCGAGGTCAGTGGTGTAGTTTTCAGGACGGTTGAAGAAGGAACTACGCCTCAAGTTGAGCGCGTCCCAGACGTCCTACGCACCTTATTTGGCGCACCAATACAGTCAATGTGATTAGCGATTTCAAAGAAGAACGCGAAGCCGAAATGAATTTACTTCGCGGTAGCTTCAGAAACTTAAAAAATATAATGCGGCGACTGTGCTGTGACGTGTTAGTGAAGAAACCGCAGAAGAAACAACAAAAGCGAGGATGCAACCGCTCGCACGTAGTGAAACATTCAAATGACTATTCAAATTTGAATTGTCGTTTCGGGACCCAGTTCAACCACAGTACCTGTCTGAAAAAACGTGGCGTCTGGGCCTAAACACTTGCACTGCGTCCAATCATCACTGATTTCAATCGAAGTCGATTGCTCACTGAAGCACACTGTTGAACACCGCTCTCCCGCAACTCACTGCAGTCCCCCACAGCGCCAACATGGGACAACGCCGCATTCGCAAACTCTGCTTTGTGCCTGCCACATTCCAACAGAAGATCGACAAGGCAGCCGTCGTTTCCCGCGCCTCTCCCCAGGTTGCGGATGTCGACGCAGTCAACGACCATTTTTACGATGGCGGCTTTGTGAAGAAGAAGATGATTGGCGAAGGCGGAAATGCCGCGGTGTTCCTCGCCGTATGCGGTGAACAAAAGTACGCCATGAAAGAGATTTTGGCGCCCGTGGACAAGTGTGGCCGTCCGCGCCCCCTTAGGGTCTTGAAAGAGGCCGCGATTATGGATCGCTTCGGCGATCCAAACATCGCAAAATGCGTCTGCGCCACGATTAGCGACGACTACTCGCAAGTCAGAATTTTTATGGAACTCGCGCGCTACGGGGATCTCCACAGTTTTGTGGAGAAGCGCGGCTATCTGCACCCGAAGACGGCTCAACTCTTCGTCGATCAGATTGTTTCAGGTCTCCGCGTCATCCACAATGCAGGCTACGCTCACCGTGACATCAAGCCCAACAACGTCCTCGTCTTTGGATTGAGTAAGTTGCGCGTTTTCCTTGCTTATCTTCATCTTTGGTTTCAGGAGACGTGCAGATCACTGATTTTGGGGTCGCGAAGAAATTGGGTTCGAACGATTCGGTCAGAGCGGACGTAGGAACGCCGTTCTTCTACCCACCAGAAGCGACCCTCTGCTGTGGCGGTGACGTGGACGGCGTAGCCTGGGACCTCTGGGGCGCATCGATCACCCACGTCTACTGCCTCCTCGGAAAGTATCCCTGGGACGAAGCCAGTATGGCAGACCCCGAATATGCAGCGTTTCAATGCGGGGACTTCCGGAGCTTGGTGAAGATCGATCGCCGCTGGATGCGCGTGAAGATGGACTTTTGGTATCTTCGACAGCTGCTCCGCCACGACCCCATGAAGAGGAAGTATCCCTTCTCCTACTGAGCGCGCCCGCGTTGATTTTCCGCTTGCTGCTGCTTTAGTTCTGTACATATTGTATTTAGTTTTTCCTTTTTTTTATTTATATTTATTAAAACTTGGATACGTTTGTCTTTGTTGTCTTCTTGATTCTGCGAATTGTGAGTAACAGGTATTTTATGTACACATCCATCAACAGCGCAACATGAAACGTTTCAAAACAGCTTCAAGGCGGACTCTGCGAGCGACTGGTGCTCACGTGAATATCTGCGACAAGCATCTCCACGGCAGTTTACGCTTTTGAGATACAGACAATGTCAGTGTGCCAGAAAACAAGAAAATCATAAATTTCAAAATTTATTCGTCAAATGTTCATTTCGAGATGATTCTTACGTGTGCGGCAAAGCGCTTTTCCTGCTTGTTTAGCAGGCCTTCTGGCGGCTCTCTTCTACGATTCCTCGCCGACGACCTTCGGCTGTTGGAAGAGATGAAGCGCCTGAGTTTGACGACGCGGGTCGTTCCGGCGGAGTTGATGGCACGACCGGGAGCGGCGCTGCGAGGCGCTGGCCGGGGCAGATTCAGATGGGCGCGGATTCGTTTGCTGAGTGGCGGAAGCAACGGCGGCGACCGAGTCGACGCAAAGCGCCGCGAGTTTGACCGACTTTTTCTTGTGACGCACTGACGACCGGAAGCGCGAGTGACGGACGAACGGCTGCTCGCCGGGTACGGGCGCCCGGACGTCTTCTTCTTTCGACTGCGCCTTCTTCGAACGGAAGAAGCTGAGAACGGAGAATTTCATCGTTAGGCGGTACCTCGGGTGTGCGGGAGTTTAAGTGGAGAGTTCTTAGATGGAGGAGAAGAGCGACGCGTGCGTTGCTTCTCAGGAAAAGCAATGCCACAGACGATTCCAGCTCAGAGTACGCGCTCAAAAACGGCCTCTCCAGACAAATGCGTTCAGTTTCCCTTTTGAACCTCTGGCTAAGCGGTCGGTAAGTCCTCTTCTCCCCCGCTCGATTCTCTCTGCATTTCAGCGTGAAATGGCTGCGGCGGAAGCAGGAAAGCCTTTTGTGAAGACGAGTGCTTCTTCGGAGGAAAAGTCGCACGCGAAAAGCGAAATGGTTTGATCGTTCCTCTTGGCGACGTTCATTTTCACGCCTTCAGACGCAACAGCAAGGGACAACGAAGTCGCTGATCTCGTCGGTGGAGAAGAAGGGGACCTCGTCGGACGAGGCATTCGGTGATAAATCGAAGATTTCGGCATCGACAACGACGAAGGACGAGAAGAAGACGGATGACCTCCTCGTCGAGCCGAACAATAACAAAGTGGAGCCGAAGTCCGAGAAACCGAAGACGGGGATCGAGAAGAAAGAGGAGCAGAAGTCGACTGACACCGCGGCGCAGAAACAGGGCGGGAAGAAACCCAGCAAGGTCAGCGCTGCGCCATATGAATAAATTACGAATTCGCGTTTCAGCTCTCTCTGAAGAATCTCATCAAGGAGCATCTGCAAGTGAAATACGAGGTGAAACAGGACGAAGTCTTCCAGATCGACTACGAACTCTCCGAACTGAACGAGTTGCTCGATTTGGCGAAGAAATGCTTCATGAAGGAGAAGACGCTTGTCGACGTCTCCGTGCCGGTCAACATCTGCGGCGACACCCACGGACAATTCGGCGACGTGCGACAGATCTTCACGGTAAGCCAGTATTTAACGCTTTCTCTCTGACATTCAATCTCAGGCCTGCGGACTTCCATTCAAGTCGCGGTATCTCTTCCTCGGCGACTACGTCGATCGCGGACTCAACTCGCTCGAAGTGATCGTCTTCCTCTTCGCCTGCAAGATCAAATTCCCGAAGAACATCTTCCTTCTGCGCGGAAACCACGAATTGCGGAATATTAACAAGTGCCAGCCGCGGCCAATTTCATGAAAATCACACTAATTTCCAGGGTTTATGGCTTCCATGCTGATCTCCGCGAGCGCTACCGCCAGAACAACGAGTACGAGAAGCTCTACAAGCGGTTCAACGATGTCTTCTCCTACATGCCGCTGGCAGCGCTGGTGAGCGGCAAGATTCTGTGTATGCACGGCGGATTGTCGCCGAAATTGAATCATCTCGATGATATCCGCAACATCCCGCGACCGCTCATCAAGGTGAAGGATCTGGCGCAAGATCTCCTGTGGGCGGATCCGGAGAAGGGAGTGACGACGGTTACCGAGGGATCGAAGGGATTTGAGCCGAATAAACTCCGCGCCGTTTCGTATATTTTTGGTGAAGTCGCCGTCGAGGAGAAATGCAAGAAGCTGGGGATTCAGATGATCATTCGCGCTCATCAGGTATTCAAAGCTTGTGTTCTCTGGATTCCTGGTCAAATGCTTGAACTTCAGGTTGTGGAATACGGCTACGCTTTCTTCGCCAATCGCCGACTGATTACGGTATTTTCGGCCTCCGAATACGACAGCAACCTGCACAATTACGGCGGAGTAGTCCAGGTATGCTCGAGTCACGTGATCAAGAGGGAACGTCGTGGTGATTGATTTCAGGTGGACAAACAACTCGAGATCCGATTCGTGCAGATCAACGCACGCGATTACCGACCGAATTCTGTGCGGACTGAGGCCGACGATGAACATAACGAAGAGGAGCATCCGCGCACGGGCGATGTCCCCGACGACGAAGACGCCGGCGGAAACACGATTCGCACTGAAATTAAATGATCGTGCTAACGTAGATGAACAGATCGATGAATTTGCATTTTGGCTCTTCTTTTGTTGAAGAGTGTGTTTGGTCGAGTGGTCTACACGGTTAGAAGCAACACAGTCAACGCTTAGACAATACCGTTCTCCTCATCCATAATAATCTTCGCTCGTTTGTCGCCAACGGTGACATGAAAGCGCATAGAGGATTCTTGCTGCGACGTCATTCACTTTTCATAGACTTTTGATCAGAATTATCTACTTCAACGTGCGAACGTCACACCACCGGCGACGGACGCTGAAGACCAGAAAATCTAGCAGCGCAACGTTATCCAAGTGAGCAAATCGACGGACAACATCCGCTGACGGATTTCGTGCATCTTTTAATCTTTGGCGTTGTTTGTTTGTCAGTCTGTCACGATTACCAAGTGGAAAGAGCAAGAGACGAATACACTTTCAACTTCTTCGTCTCGTCCGCTCAGATCGCTACTTTCGGCACCTTCAGGACGACTTTTGGTCTTCTTGCTATCGAAAAACATCGAATTATTTGTTCTTCTTATCACACGACCACAAAATTCGTTCTTTTCATCCGGTTAGCTGCTCTAATCGTCTTGTTTACCGTATCGCATTGAGCAGATCGTCATCCGAGTAAACAAATCGATGTAAAAATAATCTAATCAGCAAACAGACGCCGCCATAAAACGCCGAAATCGCTCAGAACGCCCTCAATCTGTATTTTGATGGCGTCGACGAAACGTCTCTCCGGCCATGTGGCGCTCGTGACCGGCGGATCGCGAGGAATCGGCAAAGGCGTCGCTCTGCAGCTCGGCGGCGAGGGCGCTACCGTATACATCACCGGTCGTCCACCGGCGAAGCAGGAGAAACTCGTGCAGAGCATGAATCTCCCGAGCCTCGAGGAGACCGCGAAAGAGGTGACCGCACGCGGCGGCAAGGGAATCGCGGTCTACTGCGATCACGCAAACCCGGCTGAGGTGCAGAAGCTCTTCGAGAAGATCGAGAAAGAGCAGAGCGGCCGGCTGGACATTCTGGTAAATTCAGCGTTTTCCGCCCACTACGTAAGCCCAGATTGTGAGTTATACTGTAGACAAGGAGCTTTCAGGAAGTCTGTGTCGCCACAGGGAAGTTCTGGGAGCGCGATCCTTCGCTTTTCGAACAGAACAACCAGGTGAGCCTCACCAACAGCTACGTCTGCGCGGTCTACGCGGCTCGTCTCATGGTCCCCCGCAAGAAGGGCCTGATCATCACGCTCTCCTCCGTCGGCGGCGCGTATTACATCTTCACGCCGGCCTACGGAGTCGGTAAGATCGCGAGTAACCGCGCCATTCTAAATGCAAACGTTTTCGGCAACGCCGCCTGCGACCGACTGGCGACCGACATGGCGCACGAGCTCTTCGACTCGAACGTCGCTTCCATCTCCATCTGGCCAGGATGCGTGAAGACCGAGTACATGATGATGTGCTGCGACCGGAATCCGGAGGTCTGAATGGGGTGCTCCGAGCTGCCACAACGCGCCCACTTTCAGCTGAAAGCGATCTTCGGCACGGCGGAATCTCGCGAGTTCCTCGGAAAATGCGTCGTTGCGATGGCCGCAGATCCGAAGATTATGGAGAAGACGGGACACGTCGTGACAACGGTAGGTCTCGGTCGAGAGTACAAGCTGCTCGATGAGGACGGAAGTCAACCTACCGACGCGTTGATCGATGCGCAGCAGGATCATCTGAAGTTCTACAACGCGACGAAAGTCCCGAAGAACAAGAAATGAGTGAATCCGCTTGACGCGCATCCACGACTGCAATCAATTAGTATCTTGGCCAAACGATTAAAGAAAAGTGCACCGATTGTTGAACACGGGCGACATCAGCTTGCCTCATATGCCTCAGGGTTAATTCTGAGGAGTCACGCACAGAAAGGAACGCTTCAGGGGACAAATTGCCAAGTTAGGAGGAGATCAAGCAGCGTGCAAAAGATTTCCTGGACTACAGCAGCGCGTACTATGCTAGGAAACCCCTTTTTCAGTGCTTCGCCTTTCAAAGATGATGGCTCCGCTCCGCTGGTCACCCAAATCCATTTTTGTCTTGCGTCCGATCTTTTTGCATTCCGGACTGACGGGTTGACGGTCATTTACGCCGCCAAGAAATCGTGTTTTGCAATTTCTGGTTGTGTTCGACTCTTCATTTCCCTGTCCGAGGGGGATAACGCAACATCAACTCCAACAGCGTCACACAAAGTCACAAATCGGAACCAGAAAACCCGATTTCTCTCTCGTCGGTCACTTTGTATCTTCGGCGGCGGGCGGGCAAACCGTCAGGCGGCTTTATTGATGAAGAGTGGAGGTGGACGTGTCGAGGGGAATTGAGCGCCGGAGGAGAATTTAAGCTGCAGAGTTCGCCACTCTTCACTGCAGGCGTTTGTCTTTCGACTAAATCGCCATTTTGAGTCAATAAACATCAAGCTTCTCTCAATTCACGTGTGCAGCCGTTCTAACAACAAACGAAAAGCGGCAATCGTGCTGCAAACTACGCTAAGCGAATCTGAAAACAATTTAATTTCAAAAATTCCATTTTCACTCCAAAAAAACGTCTGAAACCCGATTCTTCAACTCACGCTTTCCTTGGAGCGCACTGATCACGCTCCCAGAGAATTTACGATCTCGGGCGCAGGCTCTGGCTTGTGGTTCAACTGCGAAACCGCCGGCGATGAAACAAAGAGATGTCGCGGGATCTGCCCACTTTTTGTTGCAAACAAAAGCGCGAGCGGCTAACCCGTTCGCAAACCTTTTCCGTATGCACGCATATAAAACCGAATATCGCCTTCAGCTAGGCATCAGCTCCTCAACTCCCTCCAGCTTCTCCTCACCCATCTATCCAGCCATGAAGGTCATCAGCGTCGCGGGATCGTCGCGGGTCGCCACCTTCTCCTCGTCCTCCTCGGCATCGCTTCCGCCTGCGCTCCGCTCGCTCCGGGACTCGGCGGCAACGAGAACAATCGTGAGTTTTGCTCGTTTCTTTGCGAATTCAGAAGCTCTGATTGCAGCGCCCGCCACTAACGCACCCGTCACTCCTGCCGCAACAACCGCTGACCCAGCAGCAATCACAGCCGATTCAGCCGCAACTACGGCATATCCAGTCACAACCACAGCCGATCCAGCCACAACGACAGTTTAAACAAACCGCTCCCCAGCGTGGAATCTATCTCTTCTTTTAAACATTCCCACTCGTACATCCATCCAACTCAACAGCAATCGTTCTCTGCTGCAATATCGAAGGTGCCATCGACGCCTTTCTTGCAATAAATCCTTTTGAATCATTGTTTTCGCTTTCTTTCTAGCGATCTAGAAACGCCGAAACAAAGTCATTCTAACAAATTTGAGAAAGCTTTCAAATGATTTTGGTTGAAACGCTGCAAAGGCAGCTTTATTTTGAATTCTGACACACCGAGACCAATTGTAATCAAAGACACAGGGGAATATACAATATGACACCCGTAAACGCTGAAACAACGCAGAAAGCGCTCAATAACCGCGAAAGTTCCGTTCCGGCAGCGGTCGCGCCATCCGCGGCCGCGGTTCTTGCGGTCGAATCGCCGCCGATGTCGGATGCCTGACGGGATTCGGGTCGTATCCATCTTCGGCGTAAATTACTCCCTTCAGCTCCAGATAGCGCTTGTTGTTGGTGACGTGGGCGTAGTTGGCGGCGTGGCAGGCGATGAACTGCAGCAGACCGATGACCACGATGAATCCGCCGACGTGCGAGACGATGAACCACGTGATGGCGGTGCTCGTCAACGCGCAGAACTGCTGCACGTCGCCACCGCAGAATTTCAAATCCTGAAACGCCAAACAATGAGCCACAGTAGGGCGAAGAAGTGACTCACAGAGCGCGAGGCGTCACCAACAATCGGCCGAAAGAGACCGAAATCGAGGCAGTCGGACTCCGAGTACGCTGGCAGTGATTTGCAGAGATCCGAGAAGATGAAGTAGACGAAGATGAGAATCGAGGTGAACGTGATGATCGCGATCCACACGATCGACAGGAAGTAGGAGAGCGCGAGGGCGATGGCGCTGATCACGCGACCGCCATTTCTCGACTGTTCGGTCCCGTAGAGTTCCTCTCGAGTGGAGCCGGTGTTCAGAAAACCCACGAGGAGAAGGAAGAACGCGGCCAGAGCCATGATTGCTGCGATAGCGTAGAGCGCGATTTGGACCTGAAAGGAAGGCGAGTTGAGAGCTAAGGAGCATAAGGAGCAGAAGAGATGAAAGGTGTGGTAGAAGAACGGTCACAAGATTTGAAATGACAAAAATTAAAATTTCTTTGAATTAATCTGATTTAGTCGAAATCAACGCGTTCTTCGTCGATTCAAAATCTAAACTAATAAGACTCACCCTGTCGATCATCGGCACCTTATCCACCTTGAGCGCGCGTCTCGCCTGTTCGATCGCTGTGTTGAAGGAGGAGGTCATCATAACGGTGAACATGATCACTCCGATGACGCAGAGCAACGCGCCCATGAGCGAAGCGTAGGGCGTCCGGCCGTGGCATCCATCGTGATTGGGAGGAACGGCGACTTGGAGGAGACTCCGATCGGCGATGTACTCGCGCTGCTTGGCTTTGTGGTGCATCGTCGCGCTGAAAAGAAGCGAAATTAGCCGCGAAGGAGGAAGGACCACACGGAGATTGTTTTGTACACAAAAGAGCGATCGAAACCAAAACTCGCGGCGGAAATCGATTGCGGTGAATGTGGCCGCTGGAAAGCAATATGGGGAGAACCGCGGGCGCTGAGTCAGCCATCCGCGGAGATGCGAATGTGGAAAGGGCGACGGCGACGGTGCGTCGTCGTCGTCGTTTGTTTGAACTTCTTGTTTGTTTACAATGAAACACGAGCGGCGATCGGGTGGTCACCGCCGTCGCGCGGCCGCCGACTGACCGCTGCAACGACGCTTGGAGAGTGCGCACACAAAGGAGTCCTCGGTGGCTGAATTGACTCGGCGCCTTTAAGAAGCAAGACACACAACACAATTAGGCGCTCTTTGGTGCACAAAAACCTTTGTTTTTCAAGTTACCGTATCCAGTGGAAGCAAATACGCGTTACACAGAGCATTTTCAATGGAATCCGCAAGCGATAAAGAGTTTCTTCCATCAGTTGTTAGAGGTGCTGAGTGCTGATAACGCTATCATTTATAGACGAAAGGACCGCGTCTAGCGCAGAGGATGTGCGCGGCCTGGTGCAGCGCATCAGAAGAAGGGCGTCTTATATGCCAGCACATTATCTTCCCTCTGACTCATTTCAGGCTCACGACACTCACTGCCTGAGTGGCCGGAAATCCAAGAATTTCGTTGACCGCTCGCTAGCCGCCACAGTTCTGATTAGCGCGCGTCGTTTGAGCGAAAATGAAGCTTCAACAGACCCATTCGAATTATCTTCATGCTACCAGAAGCCGTGGCGTCGTTCTCGCGGTCTGATTCGCGCTCGGCATCACTCGGGTCAATTTCGGTCTGCACCACAACCTCCACAAAGCGAACGAAGACGATGAAACGACGCTGATGGTAAAGTAAACGTGATTGAACTCGTTCACCGCGTTGATCCACGTGACGTCGGCGTCCTGGAAGCGGTTGTTGTAGACGGCGAGGACGTTCGGGATCACGCAGAAGATTGTTTGTGACGCGCAGAGGTACAGCGTGATCTGGTTGATCTGAACGTCAATCTCGTCATCAGTTGCGCGGACGGTCGCGTACCTGCGAGTTGCTCTTGGAGGCTGCGTTGCACAGATTCCGCGAAAATCGGGCGTACAGGAGGCAGAACGCGATGTGCAAAACGACTTCAAACAGCAAAGTGAAATTGAAGAACAGAGTGAGGTACTCTATGACGTCATAGGACGTTGTTGAATCCGCAGAAAACGGGGGGAAAAGAACCAAACTAGCGATTAGGATTGCTGATATGCACAAGTTGATCGCGACAGACAGGAGCGAGAGCTTCAAGCTCACTTTCAGGATGGAATACGTGGTCGGCAGAGACATGACGAGGACTCTGTCTAGCGCAAGCAGCGTGCCACTGACGGAGACGAACTGCTGGGTGAGTTCTTCGATTGCTGTGAACCAATAATTCATGTAGACGTGTTGCCGCACTCGGCCGTAGAACGCCAGCAAAGCGAGGATCGAAGTGCAAAGGTTTATGACAGAAAAGGCGACGTAAGTGGCCAAGTGGGTGAGCAGCATTCCGACTCCTTTGGCGCTCTTTTGGAGATGAACGGCGATGGAGAGGCTCGCAACAAACAGGGTCACCAGGCTGACTGAAGGAAAGTAGAAGAGTTGAACGAAAGACGAGATTTCGGCGAACGACATGTGAAATGGCGGATTGGACGTCGTGGCGAGCGAGATGCCGCCGAGAGCAGAATGCACTTGAGGGAAAGATCAACTGGTTTTTGGTCAAAAATCTGAAATTCGCTTTCGTCATTTGATTTTCTGCATGACGCATTTTGATTTCCATCGCGGAAGGTGGAAATTCAGCGTCCTTTGCGCTTGATGGCGGTCTGTTTCGGAGTGCGATTGAACCGATCGAGCTCAGTCGAAGAGGATGCACGCTTGAAAGTCGCGTTTTTGAGGCATGAACTCTCGTTGTTCTCATCGCGGTCGCCGGCTGCCCGCATCCCTTGAGAATAACGAAATTCATAGCGAATGATACGTCGTTGCACTTTGCATTTCGTGAAATGATGAAATGTCGGCTCTTCTATGCTTTGATCTTCAAAATGTCTTTTTCTATGAAATGATGTGCGATTACTTGAATTATGTTTGCACGGAGTTGGACTGCTTCACATGAGCAAAGAATATCGGCGATATCACGATGTGAACCAGAGTGCGCGACAGGGCGGTCAATCGGACTTCTTGCAGCGTCAAATTATCGAAAAGTTGACGGACGAATACATCGCGGATATGGCAGAAAAAATGCGTTTTGTGATTGTGAGGCAGCTGATGCTCGAATCAGAGTGATTAGGCTCACAATTGCACGACTCGCGAGTGTGCCTGGACCTCTCCACATGATTCGATGCAAACTCGCAACTCATCAGCGACCGGCGCCTTCGATCTCTCTCGCGCTCTCCAATCAATGTTTTCCTTTTGTAACGTTAATAAATCGTAGAGTTTATGTTTCAGGATTTTCAAACCCGTGTTGCCAGTCTTATTGTTGTTGGAGACGATCAGAAAACAGCCCCGTTGCAAATTGTCGACCGAAGTTGCGAGTGGAAACGCGAGATCGCATGCGTCGGTAGGCCTATCGAAAGACTTTTGGTCGAAGCCCGTTTGTTTGAAGCATCCAACTGAAGCTCACGGCAGAGGAACGAATTTTGTAGTTCGGTTTCTGATAATTAATGTACATTTGCGAGATGCCACATTGAACGACCAAACACCTAAACGCGGCCTGGCAATTTTGAATCGAATCTCCGCCACCCGAGCAGATGAATTCTTGTTTGTTTCCCCTTGTTGCGGTCACTTCCACACATTGGAATGGCGTTCCACAAAGCTGCTGTGGCTCCCATGGTGATTGGTCAGCCAGAAGAGCCCTGCGAACGAGATTTCCTAGCAAACGAGGAGCAAAGCAGAATAGAGCACTTGACTAATCGCGTGTTCGTATGTTCCGCGAACTTTCCCTTCGGAGTTCTCACACACAAAACGCCGGGCTTTGTAGGAAGCGGAACGCCGATCGCTCACTCAACATTCTCAGAGCGCCGCTGGTCGTCGCACTTCCCGGCTTCCTGCAAATGTCCACACCGATCTTCTTCTTCTACGTCGCGCCGGCCATCGACGCCGGAATCGTCGTCAACAGCTCCGCGGCGCTTCTCTTCTACTCGCGCTTTTCAGCGCGCAAAACGCACTTCGGGATGCTCTCGATGCTCTTCCTCACTTTCCTCGTCTACGGCGTTCTGAATCTCATATGCGACGTTCTCTACGCGCTGCCGGGCGGATTCGTCAACTCTCGGCTTCCGTCCTACAGCATGAAAGCCTACTTGATTGTGGCGTTCACTCCATTGGCCACGCAGCTGATCGTCTCGTTGTCTGCCACCTTCTTGGCATTCGACCGAGTGCTCCTGATGAGCATTCCTGTCAGATACACTCTCAGCAGAATCAGCTTCAAACTCGCTGTTCTGGTCGGGCTGATCAACGCTGCTACCGTTTCGTTCTTCTACATCGGTCCCTTCGCGGTTGGAGAGAGTTACTTCGATCTGAAGTACATTTTCGATGCGCACAACAACTTGAAGTACTACTTGCTGCCCGCTTCTCTCACCGTGGAGAGCGCGCTGTACCTCATCTTCCTCTTCCAACTCAGAAGATACGCTGCAAATCCACGAAATGGCATCGTCAAGAAACAATCCGCTCAGGTAAGCGAGACGCCAAGACCACCGAGTGCTCCAATTATGGCGTTTAGACTAATCACATCGTCATCTTCCAGATGATCGTCACCACGTGTCTCTGTACCATCCCCAATTGGGCGAAAACAGTCGATAATCGTCTGAACGACCGTCAAAACTCGTATTTCGACCAGTATCTCCTCGTCGCCTTCCACTCGAGCGTCTTCCTCTCCTCCGCGTTTGCGTTGTTCAAATTCCGACCGAAGTGGCGATTCACGAGAATCGCGTCGACTTCTACTATTTCCGTTAAGAAATGAAATCAAGAAGAGAGCGAAAGACGCCTGAAAGACATTTGATTTTATCCTGAATATGAGAACGAATAAATGAAATGCGCAGTCAAGAAGCGTCTTGAATCGATGACGGTGAGGGAACTCGGAGATCAATTGGCAAAATGTCCACTGGCAAGAGAGATTGGACCTTCATCCCTGGCAGCGCAGGCGCGTTTCACTTCGCACTGTCGTCGTTGTCATCAGTGACGTGCGCAAAATCTGCACTTTTTAAGACCTTTTTAAATTGAAGTACCTACACGCTACTTCAATCTACCCAGCGTTCCCATCGTCGCTGGTCGTGGGAGCCGTTCCCTGCTAGAACCATCGCGTTCCCATGCCCTTACCCAGCATCTCGCGGCCAGAAATGTGCTTTCCCGTATGTATGGAATCACTTTCAGAGCGAGGTTTGAATGCTTCACCCCATGTTCTACATCCAAATCGCGTGTTCCGTTCCGATCGCTGCAATGAACGTCGCTTCGCTTGTCCTCTACTTCCGCCGAACACACACGACGTCAAAGTACGGAATGCTCTTCGCTCTCCTCCTCACCTACCTCCTCTACGGAATTCTGACGTTTCTGTGCTACGTGCTGTTCCTCGTTCCCGGTGAATTTTACACGATGGCGATGGTCACCAACTACAGCGTCATGACGCTCTACTCGCTGACTCCCTTCGTCAGCCAACTGATCGTCACATTCTGCTCAACGATGATCGCGCTGGATCGGGTGATCCTGATGGCCGTTCCCATGAGTTACGCCTTCGCGAATGTGAGCCTCCGACTCTCGACTGCGGTCGGAGTCGTGAGCGCTGTGACGATCCTCTTCTTCATCTGCAGCTCGCTGGCGGTCACCTACAACATGGACTTTCAACGATTCATTGAAAAGTTGCAACGTACACTGGAAGCCGACATCGTTCCTGGCGCTTTGCTGCTGGAGCTACTCTTCTACTTCATTTTCATGCTCCAATTACGGAGTTATTCGAAAAACACGCGAAACACCGTTTCGAAGAAGCAAACGGCGGAGGTGAGGCGGCCTGAAATGAGTTGAAAGAGTGACAAATGCGTTGCAGACCAACCACATCGTGCTGTTCCAAATGCTCTGCCACACTCTTCTCTGTTTCACGCCGCACGTCTTCCGCAGTCTTCGTTTGAATGGCGTGGAGATGGATTGGTACTCGAAGATCGACGACTACACCGGAGCGATGTTCGCCGTCAGCGTGCTGCTGTCGTCGGGATTCACGTTGTTCAAGTTGAGACCTAAATGCACGTTTATCAAGGTTACATCAACAGCGACGGCGTCGGGAAGGAAATAAAATTTCGAGAGATCATCGCACCACACGCGCTGAGAAACGCAAGCTGATAAACGAAAGCGTACGGTCTTTTGTCGTATCTCGAGATTCCAATCGCTCGCACTCCCCTAGTCCACTTTCCTTTCGTAAAAATTGCAAAATGTCGTTTTTGCAAAACTTGCAAAACTCTCCCAAACGCGTCTCTGCGAGTCGAAATCAAACATTGATAAACGAATTGCTTATCATCGCTTTTTGCGCGTTCGCTGCGTGCAATCGATTTCGATTCATTCGCGCTTCGCAATGTGTCACGAAGAAGGATGTTTCCGCCAAGGCGCTCGAAAGGTATTCGCCTATTAATCGCCATCCAATGCTCTCGTTTTTGCGCTCGTTGTTCAGAAAGTCGTCCTCTACGCTTTGCTCGCGTTCACCTTCCTCTCTCCCTGCTACATGATCGGGATGTCCATCTACAATCTCACAAACCCGTGGACCTCGACGAGTAGTGCGATTATCGCGTTGACGATCTCGAGCATCGGAATCATCATCCACGTTATCCTCTTCTGCGCGTTGCAATTCGAGAAGACCTGGCCGAGAGGCTTCATCAACGTCATCCTGTACGTCATCTTCCTGGTTCGTCTAATGATGAAGTGATGATGAAGCCCTTCAATCGCCTCATTTCAGATCTTCGAAACGGGAGTTTTTCTGCTCGCCATCATCATCGCTTCCACGAGCACCAATCAGTCCACATCTCCAAAGCTGACGCTCATCTTCACCGTTCCTGCGACTGTCGTACAAGTTGTGGCCATCTGCTTCTACATTCCCCACTTTCAAACCCTGCGCAGAGCGCACGCAAACGTGCGCACGAACATCGAATCGCAGCCGACCGTTGTGCAGTACGAAACCGGCCACATCGGTCAGCCCACGTTCTTCGAACCAGCACCGCCAACTGACGACGTCCTCCCACAAGACGTACCGCTCGGACTTCCGCCTGCCTATTCGAAGAGAGATCTCTTCGCGTAAATGCAGAAAATGTACAAAATTGTGGATTCAACGAGTAAACTTCTTCTTCTCGTTCCCAAACCGTCACACAAACGCCCAACGAGTCGTATTACGTGTGGGAGTGTTGATACGCTCGCCACGCAAACTTCCGTTCTTCTTCCGCTCTTTACTAAAACGCGTTTCTGAAGCGTCACTTCTCGCGGCTCGGTTCTTATCTCTATTCCCACATTCGTCTGCTTCGAGTGATCGATCGCTTCCTCTCCAGAATGTGTCATCGACAGGGGTACGCCGAAAAGGTGCGCTCGGAGTGTCGAACTCTCACTCAGAACAACGTTTAGAAAGTCGTTCTGTACGTAATCCTTTGCTGCGTTTGTCTGTTCGGAGCTTCGATAATCGTCTTTGTCGAGCAGAAAGATTTCGCCGCAACGTCAATGTTTACATTCGATGTGATCGCCCTTCCGACCAGTTGCGGATGTGTCATCCACGTCTTCACATTCTTGGCTTTAAGATTCGAGGATTCGTGGGATCTTCCAGGGGTTGCGGGAGCGATGGCGTACTTCTACATCGCCTTCGAGGTATTTCCGAACAAACGAGTTGTTGCGCATCGATCGAATCTTTTCAGATTTTCTGCACAATTTACATAATTATCCTCATTATCACAATGGGCGCCGCTGACATTAGTAGGTTCCCTTTGGGCTCACAACTCTGCAGTCGAGTCAATTTCAGTGCTATCGCTGGCGTTTTTCATGCCCATCGCGGTCATTCAACTCTTCGGAATTTGCTTCTTCTTCGCCTATTTGCGAATCCTTTCTGCGTGACTCACAAAAGTACAAACACATATTTACAAATGCGATGCCAGCCGATCTTTGTCGACTTCCAGAGCGGTCATATCGGCGATCCTGTTTTCTTCGAGCCTACTTGAATTGCTGCCTGGTGCGCACGCGTTTCCGCAGAACGCACTGCCTACTGCAAAGAAATCGACCGGGTTCAAATCTTGAAAGTGGAAAACAGGAAATAATGAGGATTTCCTGTGATTGATCTCAAACAGAAATTCAAGAAACATAAAATAAAAATTGTATAGGCTCTACACGCGCTAAAATAGAGCGGGTGAATGAAATTGTGAGCTACCACCGTCCGACCTCCGAAAGAGAAACGACGCAGATTGACAGCGTTCACTTGCTGGGCGTCGATCTACCAAAAAAAACAAGTCGCATCCGATTGAATCTACGTGACATTCGTGAGTTTACAAACTGAAAAGTGAGTTGAATTCAAACTCGATCGGGAATTGTACCAGCCGCCCAAAACAGGCAGCCGTGAGAGTGAAAAGCAATGAGACGCTTGCCGGCAAACCAAATGGTTTCGCAAAAGCAGTGCTCGCAAGCAATGCTGGTTAGCTTGCTCAGGCTATATATGATCCACTACAACCCCAAAACAACAAAAACAATCTCATTGTCACCAACATTCAACAACGATGACTCCAATCAGCGTGCCGTGCGTCATCTGCTGCGCCGAGAGCTACCAAGGAGAGAGCAACTGGATGGTCGTTTGCTGCCGCGCCGTCTTCTGCGCGATCTGCATCGGATACTACTTGGAAGATGCCGAGTACGGCAGCGTCTGCCACTGCTGCAACGGACGCGCGGATGCCGCGTTCCAGAGCGAGGCTCACGTCGACAGGAAACGCGAAGAGGATGAGGAAGAGAAGCTCCGTGAAATCGCGCTCCAATCGCTCTGCTCTGAAATGAAGCGCAAAGTGCCGGAAGATGTGAAGCCGAAGGCTCCACTGATGTCCGAAGCGAACGCAGAGGCTGAAGAAGCAAAGAAGATGATTACATGGGACTCGGCTGAGCCAAACGTCAGCGAAATGGCGCAGCGCCGCTCTCAGAAACGCCGAATTCAATCAGACTTCAACGAGCGCAAGCCGAAGCGAAACTACCCAAACCCGTCAAACGGCTGGAAAACCGCCTTCAAGCAGGATTCCGGCCACCGCCGCACATTCCCTGAATTCAACCGCAATCAGGTCGATGACAGTGCGAGGATCATGTGGGCGAGATGCACAGCAGCCCTTTAAGCCTTACGATCCAATAAAACTTTAAACTTAATATTCATTGTTTGTAAATCGCTGAATTTCGAATTTCTTGATTTTGACATTTTGAAGTCGATTGTGAAATACGTAAATCATACAATGACCACACAGGACTGCGTGCATCTTATCACCGACAATTTTATCGGTTATTTGCTGCGAAGAGTGAATCGAGTGACACAAGAAAGTCGCCGAAAACAACACAAAAGCGTCCACTTCGTCCGTCCATTTCCCGTGTGCCGCTTTATTTCAATTCAACGGTCAGCACGGATCAAACAATAGTTCGTTATCTCCTGTTTGTCCTCCGGAATCGCCTTTCGTGTGTCATCGAGTAACACTTCTCAGCGTCGCTTAAAAGAGACGCGCGCTCGTCCCCATCACCACATCAGCGATGTTCTCCTCTCTCCCTCTCCTCCTCGTCCTCCTTCCCGCCGTCCTCGGTCTCCACTCGCTCGCCGAGGAGCTCTCCCAGTGGGGAACGTTCCTCACGAAGCACCAGAAGACGTACGCGGATCCCTCCGAAGAAGCGAAGCGATTCGACATCTTCGTCGAGAATCTGCGACTCGCGAAGGCACGCAACGCGAAGGAGACGGGAAGCGCCGTCTTCGGAGTCGACGAATTCAGCGATTTGACCCGCGAGGAGTTCAGAAAGGTGAGATTTGGCTCCGGAGAGGAGTCGAGTTGACTGATTTGCAGACGCGACTGATGAACAAGGACCTCCTGGCCTCGAACAAGCCGCACTCGATGCCCCAGGCGGCTGAGGAAGCCTACAACGCGCAGGACCTCCCGACAGCGTTCGACTGGCGCGATCACCACGCGATCACCGGAGTGAAGAACCAGGAGGAGTGCGGCAGCTGCTGGGCGTTCTCCACCGCCGCGAACATCGAATCCGTGTACGCGGTGAAGAAGGGGAAACTCTTCTCGCTCTCCGAGCAGCAGATCGTCGACTGCGCCAAGGACCAATTCGGCTGCGGCGGCGGGTGGCCGATCCAAGCCATGGCGTAGGCTGCAACCGCCAATCCCCGTTGATTCTGGCTCTTTTCAGTGACGTGGAGACGATGGGCGGTCTGGAGCCGGAGAAGGACTACACGTACGAGGGAGTGAACGACCGGTGCCGCTTCAACAAGTCGGAAGTCGCCGTGAAGATCAACAACGCCGTTTCCCTCAGCAGCGACGAGGAGAAGATCGCCGCGTACCTCGTCGCGCACGGCGGAGTCTCCGTTGGTGCGTTCCCCCTGCGCCCCGCTCTTCAACGCAGATTTCAGCCTTCAACGCGGAAGCCTCGATCATGGGCTACACGGGTGGAATCATCAAGCTCTCGCACGAGGAGTGCGACCCCGGAAGCCCCGACCACGCCGTGCTCCTCGTGGGTTACGGTAGCGAGAACGGCGTTCACTTCTGGATTGTGAAGAACAGTTGGGGCGTCAACTGGGGCGAGAATGGATACTTCCGCATCTTCCGCGGCGGAAACACCTGCGGAATCGCCGACCACGCTGTCAGCGCTGTTGTCAACTGATTTGCGCGCTCCTGTCGCTCTGAATTGACGCGTTTTCGCTGCTAATATCCAATAAAACTGTACTATTCTTGTTCTGTTTCACAATCCAACAACATTCTGGTCATAGTTTGCGCAACAGAGAAGAAGAAATCAACTTGTGCAACACACACGTGTCGAAGTCGGCATTCGCCGTGCAGATCAACAACGCGGTTGCGCAGTGATTACTGACTGTTGTTGTTGTAGGTCATAGATCGAGTACAATGTAGACGAGAAACTCAGCACTTTTTAGAACAACAGGAAACAAACATCGCGTTTGATTACATGCTTTGATGCTCGTTCGCTGGCCGGTGGCGCCGACTACAACAACCAGTCTACCGTACTCATCGCGACGCCGTCGGCCGACGAAAACGCCCACCTGAACAGCAACAACTCTGTCGCTCTTCTTGTCACCTTTCTGTTAACCAAATAGATTCGATTGGTGAAATGTTGTGCGATTCCCGAGGGATCTCGACATCAATGAGGAGAAAACGCCGGTTTTCATTTGAAAGACAGGGTCCCGCAGCGAAAATGATCCTGACTGCTGGTTACCTTCACATGCCGCCGCCGCCGTTCATCTTCAGATCTTCAGATCTAATCACCACTTCTGTTATTTTGTTTTGCTTTCGAATCTGTCCTGGTTGATGCTCACATGGTTGTGCTCACTTGATGATGCACACTTTTTGATGCTCGCTCGGCTTACAGTAATTTATCGTTGTGTTGTGATGATTTCTCGAGCGCGTTTCCTTGTTTCCGTTCACTCTTCAGTCGAGTTATCTTTCAGTGCAATCATGAACACCACTGGCACTGTTCCTGCTGGGTACTATGATGATGAAGGAAACCTCGTCCCGCTGTACCATGAAGACGGCGGCTTCTACGATGCGGAGGGCGCGTTCCACGCCACGGATGGAACCATCACCGCCCGACCAGGCCACGCGTTTTACCGCAACGCGCGTGGTGACACGTTCATGTTCCCGTACGTGGAACAGCACGAAGCGGTGGCCGAACTCGAGCGACAAGCCGCACCTGGAGAACTCGCTCGAGAAGAACTCCTTCGCTCGCAGTGCCACTACGACGAGGACGGGACGTTCATCGCTCCTCCAGGCTACGAATTGCAGTATGATGAAGCCGGCAACGCTTTCATCGTGCCCACCACTTCGCAACAGCCGCAAGACGTCCAGCACGAGCATCCCGCTCAGCCGCTGTGCACGGAAGGACAAGAACCACAACAAGTTGCGCCTGAAGCTGAGGAGCTGCCTGTCGAACACGCAAGTGAGATTCAGTGCTACTACGATGCGGAAGGTCACCTCATCGCCCCGGATGGTTATGACGTGCACTACGACGAGTTGGGCTACGCCTATCTCGTCCCTCAGCAGCCTCAGCAGTCCGGTATGTCAATCATTGTATTCGTTCTCAAGTGCTCTATTCAGCCGCCAACGCAGCTCACGCCGAACTGGACAACTTGGCCGTGCAGATGCGCGATGTCGCTGTGACCGAGTCCCGCGCCGACCGCATCGCTCGTCTTCGAGCGTTTGTGGAGGAGGAGCAGTGGAAAGCTGACGACCCTTCTGCGCAACCCAAGGAGCTCACTGAGGAGGAAAAGCAGCAGCTGCGTGTGCAGTACCAAGACGAGTTGGAGGTAGTAACCAAGACCTTTTTCCTGCAACAACCGTTCATTCCAGGTTTTGGGTCCGAACCCCCGCCGTCTCTTCGAAGAGAAGCTCGGACTGCGAAGGATCCCGAAGCCCACGATTCTTCGTGTGCAGCACGTCACGTGCATCGCCGCGCCCGACGACGTCACTTGGGTGGTAAGTCAACTCTGAATTTGCACTCTGACATCGGAATGTTTCAGTACCCGTACCATCTGCGCCGCCGCTACCCGGGATACGTACGCGACATCGAGGCGATTGAAGGCAGCTTCGATCCGGCGCTCTCCCACATCAACCCGCCCATCCATTACTCGGAGCGCGACCCCAATCAGAAGTACCCCGAGCCGTACGTTGGACATCAGGCTCCTCCTCCCAACGAGCCGTAGGCTGCGATGCCGACCGTCTGAGATCTCTTTAGATCCTTTGTTTTATTTTCTATTTTTGTTTCTTCTTTTAAAAAATAAAACGCGTCTTGCGTTAAAAAATACTTTGTTTTTAGGATTTCGAACGTTGTCTCGATCGAAAATGCGTCTGAAATTTGTCGGATGGAGGGGGCTCTAACGTTCGACAACGTTCTGTTTCCTTGCGTCCCAACCGTCGCTCGGAAAGGAAACCGCAAAGCTCTGTTTGCACCAGATGTTCTCTGGAAATGAGGCGGCGAGCGTCAGAGTTCAATAAATCAGCGACGAAATCAGCGTTTGATTGATTTATCCTTCTGTGAGCACCAAACCGATTACAGTTGCTCAAACTACGTTTGCAGTATGCGAGGGTCTTGTATGACGATGAGGTGTAAACAGAGTTCTGCTCATGAGAATGACCGCGTCCGCCAGTTCCACAGTAGGAAGACGGAGGCGGCGACACGCGCTCTGAAGGAATAGTCGCTTGAAAACTCGATTCGCTGTGTGATCCGTTCTGAAATTCTCGCTTGCAATCGACGGAGAACCCACCTTTGTGGGATGGACAACTTCGCCGTCAGCGATGCAGAGAAGCGCGTCGATCTCCTGATGTCTCTTCGTCAGTTCGAGCAGATCCGGCTTCCAAGTGGATGTCGTCGATCGTGACAACTTCTCCGAGAGTCACCGCCTCTTGCAGCAACTTCACCTCCTCCTCGTAAGCCCTGAGGCTGCGCTTCAGCTCCAACACTCGCTCCTTGCTGCCTCCAAGCAGCAGCACCTGCTCCGCCAGATCAGCCGCGTGATGCGGATGTGGAGGATCAGCCGCCGCACCTCCGTCAACGCCGCCATCGCCGTCGTGTCGTGCGGAGCGAGCGCACGTAGGCGAAGAGGCGTTCGGTGCTCGCTTTCGACACGCTGAAGCTTTTCTCGTACTCCTCACGTCCTCCGCCCACCCGGATGCCGTGCTGCTGGAGACAGAGATACTTGAACGCCTCGTTATCGTGTTTTTGTTCAGCTTGATCTCGACGCCTTGTTCCGCTTTCAACTCGAGGTAGGCGACCAGGCTGCGCAGAGTTTCTCGCTCCGGTAGAACGTTGCGCGCGCCTTAGTGAAGCAGAAGACGATATTCCGCGCAGCGTCTTTGTGGAAATTCGCGAGATTCGCAAACTTGTTCGCAATACAAAAAGCTTCCGTTCGAGTGAATTCAAACAAGTTCCGTCTTCCGAAATCACACATTCTGATCCATCGTTTATCCACCATGACATCACAATTGCTCAGTAAATCAAGCTGTAGCTTTGTCGTAATCTTCGACGAATTTCTTGTACTTCGCAAGGAGCTCCGGACAGTTGTCGGCCACGTGGTACTTTCGAAGAAGTAGAACAAAATAATTCGATGCACGAAGAGATATTGCTGAAACAGAACGCATCAACAACAAGAACGAATCGATGGAACGAACCAGATCGGTTTGAATGCTGTAAGGCCGTTCATTGCACAGCTCCTTCAGGATCTCGTCCATCGCCTCGCACGGAAGCGCCGACTGAAGCCGTTCGAGAATAAATTCAATGGCGACGATGCTGCCGGCGCGACCGATGCCGGTGGAGCAGTGTACGATAATCGGTTTCCTCGTTCCTCGGACACGAGAGAGAAGCTCCGTGGCGGTCAGGCGACAGGGTGGAACTCCGCGATCAGGACAACCCAGCCACTGGAAGTGACGAACTTCGCGCTCCTTCGACTTGCCGTTGTCTTTCCACTTCAATACAATTGTTGTCAGGCGCACGTTTGGATCCTGCTGACTCAGCGATCCAACCTAAACGGCTTAAATCAGATAAAATGGCCAAGAAACGCACATACATTTGTATTCTTGACTTCAATGTCATCGTAGGTCTTCGATTCGTTAACTTCGAGCGGCCAATATTGTGCGCATTTCGCCATTCCCTTCTCCGTTCCGTTGCACAGCATGATGAGATTCTCGCAATCCTCCTGCAGCACCATGCGCCAGAAAATCGCAAACTACATATACCCAGCGTGGTCGGCCACCCTCGGATGGACGATGCTCTCCGTGTGCTCCATTCCCGTCGTCGCCATCTATCTCTTCATCCGCAAACCCGGCACCTTCCCTGAAGCACCACTTTGTGTCGCGCTCATTTCACGGCTGCAATATTTCAGAGAATGCGCGCGCTGGAGACTCCGCAGCAACGAATTCTGCCAGTTGTTGGTGGAGAAATCGAAGAACCTGTCGATGAGGCCAGAACATGAACGCTCCAGAATTCGAAAACGCGAAGCTGCGAGGAATAAATTTACTTCGCAGAAGTGAGCAGAAACTCTCAAAAATCGATTGCGCGTGTAGAAATGATTTCTGAGAATTGTTGGTGGATAAATCGAAGAGAAACAGCGAAAATGAGAGAACGACCGCTCACGAAAATGAGAAAACACGAATGAACGTTCAAATAGATAGGGTCCTCGCACGACATTGTGTAATACGGTGTCTACGGCTGCGGCCTAAAGAATCGCCCGCGTTGATTGAATTTCGAAATCATCGCCGATTGAATTTCGAAATCGATTGTTCGTTAAAGCAAAGCTGTTGCCCACCACTGTCACTCGTTCAACTCCGCTCATTGAAACCTTCAATTGCTCAAACATGAGACGCCCCACTCGCAAGCCCCAATCGCCGCTCATTGAAGTCGACCACTTCCCCACCATGGACCAACACCGCCATGCCCGCCAACGCAACGAAGTGTCTGTCGCTCCGAGCTGCTCCTCACAGGACGCACCGGTCGACCACTTCCCCAACATGGATGAACACCGCCGTGCCCGCCAATGCAACGAAGTGTCGGTCGCTCCGAGCTGCTCCTCACAGGACGCACCGGTCGACCACTTCCCCAACATGGATCAACGCCGTGCCCGCCCTCATCCATCAACTCCAGTACTGGCCAGCGCTCTTCAACGTCCTGCGCCTACCAACAATGAAGGTGCCCAGCCACCCAGGACGAAGAAGACGCGCCGTGGAACGAAGTAAGTGAAACGTTGTGGGTGACGTGTATTCTATTTCGAGATTTGCAGAGGTGCGAGAAGGAACAAGGCGCGCCCCGCTCCCGCTGAAGAAGAAGAACCCTCCCAGCCTGTCGATCATTCAGAGGATCCAGGTGTGGTCGAGGAGGTTGAAGAAGAAGAACCCTCCCCTCCTGTCGATCAATCAAAGGATCCAGGTGTGGTCGAGGAGGTTGAAGAAGAAGAACCCTCCCCTCCTGTCGATCAATCAAAGGATCCAGGTGTGGTCGAGGAGATGAAAGCTGAAGAAGAGGTCGCTGCGCCTGAACCAGCCCTCTTCCTTCCGCTGCCGCCTCCAGTCTTCGATTGCTGTGGTGTGGTAAGTCAACTGAAAACTAGGTATTTATTCAAAATGTTCTTATTTCAGCTTCTCTGCCCCGCCGGTACTCGCGTCCGCTTCTACTACCGTCCCGTGTACATCAACGGTCCGTACGGCGTACAAGTCACAACGCAGGCCGTCCGCGAGTACACGGACGCCTTCGGCAACCTGTACTGGGTGTACTACGGGCCAGTTTTTGTACATTTTTGAAACCTTTTTACTTCAATATTTTTACCCATTGACCTTTAGGTCTGGTTTCCATTATTTTTTTTCATCATTTTCATTTTGTAGAGCTTTTAGCTCATTATTGTAGAGCTTTTAGCTCGTGCGTTGAGCTGTTAGCTCATGATAGTAGAGCTTTTCGCTCGTGTGATGAATTTTTCTTTCTTTCAGGCTTATTTTCCTGGTACTCGTCATGTCTACCATCGATGGATCCCCTTTCGAGGTCAGTATGGCATTCATTACCTGCCGCAACTCGCGCTCGCATACTACGACATCAACGGCGCACTCTTCGGCATCGTCTACGGAGACATTGGATATGGATGATGGATGCTCGTGTCGACCTTCTACTTGCTGTTGTTTTGTTTTTGTAAATAGTTGTACATAAATTTTTCCTTCTTTTTATCTGTGCGTTCCTCTCGCAGTGAATTTTAACATGATTGGTGGAATTTAATCGTCTTCTTCGAATCACGCAAAGTTC
This sequence comes from Steinernema feltiae, assembly GCA_007213375.1. NCBI lineage: Eukaryota > Metazoa > Nematoda > Chromadorea > Rhabditida > Steinernematidae > Steinernema > Steinernema feltiae. The sequence goes on along the minus strand of MQUG01003126.1, from coordinate 30,769 downwards.
TGGAATTCCGAAGAAGCGACGAATCTATTAGTCGAGTACATTGAGCTGAAGGTCATCTCCCTTCCCCACCGCCTTCGGTGGCTACAGAAGAAGACATGCGAGAAAACGGGCAAGTTGTTCATGCTGATGACCCCGTAAAGGCCGAGGACACTGCTGCTCAAGAAGCGATCAACGTAATCTTTCTTTCAGGCGTATTTCCCTTCAATATTTTACCATTGACCTTTAGGTCTGGTTTCCATTATTTTTTTCATTATTTTCATTTTGTAGAGCTTTTAGCTCGTGCGTTGAGCTGTTAGCTCATGATAGTAGAGCTTTTCGCTCGTGTGATGAATTTTTCTTTCTTTCAGGCGTATTTTCCTGGTACTCGTCATGTCTACCATCGATGGATCCCCTTTCGCGATCAATATGATATTCATTACCTGCCGCAACTCGCGCTCACATACTCCGACATCAACGTTTCACTCTTCGGCTGGGCGGTCTGGAGCCGGAGAAGGACTACACGTACGAGGGAGTGAACGACCGGTGCCGCTTCAACAAGTCGGAAGTCGCAGTGCAGATCAACAACGCGGTTGCGCAGTGATTACTGACCGCGTCAACTCTTCAGATATGTTGTTGTAGGTCATAGATCGAGTACAATGTAGACGAGAAACTCGGCACTTTTGAGAACAACAGGGAACAAACATCGCGTTTGATTACACACAAACTTGCTCTGAAAGCGTCCGCTCATCCGTAAAACGTCGCGTCTCTAATTAACAGCAAACAGTACGAAGTCTGCAGCAAGTGTTCCCGACATTTCGCCGTTCTGCGTCAAATGTTGAAAGGTGTTTTCGTTGAAAAGCTGTTTCCAAGGAACCGAAGTCGACGTCTCCTGTTTGCTTGCGATTAATTTCGATCTCTCGCATCTCTGTTTTCTTTTGTAAATGCACTTTTTGGGACGAATGCATCACTTCGCTTCGTTTCCCCTCACAGCGTGCGTGACGCGATTTTTCTCATTTCCTTCCCGACAGCGATGAACGGAGACTACGGACGCCTCGTCCTCATCTTCAAATGCTACATCGAACCAGCGAGCATCTTCGTCTTCAGCATCTACACCGCGATCTGCACGTCGCTGTCTTTGTTCATCTACTTCAGCCGGACCGTCGACGCCTCGCATTTCGGCATGATCTTCATGCTCCTGGCCACGCATCTCCTCTACTGCTTCCTCAACTTGATCGGCTACTCGTACTACTTGTTTCCTGAATCGCTGCAGTCCTACATTTACCAGAAAAACGTCATCTGGTTCATGTTCTTTCAATTCGCGCCTCAAATGGCGCGGCAGGTCGTCTCCGTCAGTTCGGCTCTGCTCGCTGTGGACAGAGTGCTGGTGATGAACATGCCTGTTACCTATTCCTTCAATCGGATCAGCGTGAAGCTCGCCGCACTCGCTGCAGCGCTCAACGGAAGCGCCATCTTCATCTTCCTGTGCTCCATTTTCGTCCTCCCGGGCGAGGTCGTCGCGATCCAGATGTTCACAGTTCTGCGCATCTACATCTTCTGCCCCACGCTGGTGATCGAAGTGTTCCTCTACGCGCTCTTTCTCGTCCAATTTCGATGGTACATGAAGGGGAGAACGAGCTTGGTGGCCAGGCAGTTGACCTCAAAGGTTTGTTCGACGCTTTTCGCGCCAACGCGAAAGTTTGATTGCAGAGAAATCACATCCTCCTCTTCCAAATGATTTGCCACACGCTGTTCTGCGCCATTCCCACGACCGCCATCACTCTGAACTACCATCTGCAAGCTTCCGGAGGCTCGGAAACGACGTGGACGGAGCTCTACGTGGAGCCGTTCAAGTTCTCTCTCTTCGCCATCAGCGTCGTCCTTTCGTCGACGTTCACGCTCTACAAATTCCGGCCGACAAAACAAATCATCAAAGTAGCGGCGACCGGAAGTCTCGCGTCCTCTTTCCAAAGGAAAACGCCGCCCCAGTAATACGTCACCACCAGTACTCTTGAATATCCGCTAAACTAACAAATGCAACTTGTGAAATAACCATGGCAACCTGAGGATCACGCACTGGTGAATGCGAACAATGGGAACTCTACATTGAAGCCTAATCAAGACGGCGTTCACCTCCACTCGCGCTCTCTCGTCCGCTCATTTCAGGAAGCGCGAGATGTCGTTCCAGCGAGCACTTTCTGAGTTTATTCACAAACATGAACAATCATTCTAGGTGCTTCGGGGAGTGCTTCGCGGGGTTCCGAATCCGTTATTCAGGGCGGACGCAATCTTGACGACCTTCTTCTTCGAACGCAGGAAATAGAGCGAGAAGAAAGAGACGAGCAGAACGAACGCCGCGAAGAAGACGTTGTAGAAGGGTTCGATGTTTCCGGCCCATCTGAACGCGGCCCAATGGTGGTTGATCTTGCGAACGGCCGTCAACGCGTTAGGAGTCACGCAAAGCGCGATATTCAAGATCATTTGGAAGATGAAGATCCTGTTGTTCTGAACGGAAGCGTAAATCAGACGAATTGCGATCGATTCTCACCGCGGCCGTCTGCTCCTTTGGTTTCTTCGTTGTCTTACTGTAGTTTCGATAGAGGAAAAGGAAAATTGCATAGAGAACGACTTCTGCGATCAGCGTCGGAGTGAAGATGAAGGTCTTAAAGACGTATTGTGGGGTCGAGAGGTCGGGAATCTCTTTTGGGATGCAGATGAGGCAGTAAAAGACCAGCACGGTGACGGTGTTCGTGATTCCAGCGCAGATCGACAGTTTCAGACTGACATTCCAGAAAGCGTACTTCGTTCCGACCGCCAAGATCAGAATTCTGTCCAACGCGAGGAAGACGCCGCTCAAAGAGACCATTTGCTGCGCGATGTGCGGCGTCAGCGACATCAAATGCAGCGCTTTGTCGCTTCCGTCGAACAGAAAACCCTTGACGGAGGCAGGGAGGACCATAATTGTAGAGATTACGGTATTCATGATACCGTAGACTACATTAGTCACCATCAGCATGAAGAGCATTCCGTAGTAAGTGGTCGTGAGGTGACGCCGGAAGTGACGCCACAGGACGACGCAGTTCAGAGCGACGACGACGCCGCTGGCGACGAGCATACAGTAGTCTTGAAGCCATCTGCTGTAGACGTGTCGCATGAAGAAGACGAATGTCATCGTATAGTCGAAGAACGAAGGCAGAGATGACTCCGCTGGACGACGGGTTGTTTGGATTTAGCCGTGCGTTAAGCGCGCCTCTTTCCGGGGGACGAATGGCGGATCAGCGCTGTGAGAGACGTGTGAGTCGAGGCCAGAGAGCTGAACAAAAACGGCGGTTATTCCCGCCGGAACACGTGGTTCAGAAGGGAAAGATGCACAACGAAGGAGGTTTGACGCGATTTGAGACCCGCAGAACTGAAAAAAAAAACGAAAAGGTCGATTTTCTGTCAGCAGCACGACCTACCGTGCGAGTCTCCCACGTCGATTGACAAAGTTCCGCTTGTCCTGCTGACTAATGCACAACCGCGGAGTCCAAGGTGTTTCGCTTTAATTGTCTTCTGAGTGTTTTCGGAAATGATTAGACGGTTTGTTGATTCACGAAATGAGTTGGAACTCAAAACAGATTAGCGCGAAATTGCCGTGGGCTATCAATTATGCCGTTGAATCAGAGCGGGAAAGGCGAGACGACCAGCCTAGACGTCTAGACGCTCATACTAACCACCTCGCACACGCGGAACTTTGAGTTGTGAATTCGAAGCAGCGAAATCACACAGAAACGCTGCGCAATCGCTCGAATAATGTAAACTTCTAGTTTCCTGTTTGATCACGCGCACGGAGAAAGATTTAACTTGGCGATTTAATCGCGCAGATTACTTTGTTCGAACCTACAAATGCTTCCCGACACTCAATTGCGGACTTTGATCTCGCTGCACTCAGTCTACCCTGAATCAAAGGTTCCGAATTCATTGAAACGCAGCTTTGTGTCGATGAAACGCTGATGTATATTGTGTTCTTTGTCTGCGAGCGCCAAATCCGAGTTGCTTCAAGGAAACTTTCTTTGCGCCATTGTCGCCGAAGCACTCTATCTACACTTCAGTAATCCCTTCTGCAGCCTCAACGTTCTCAGACGCATTGACGTGCGAGACTAATCCGTTTGCAATGTTCCTAGAAGCAGACAGCCGCGCAATCTCCTTCCATAGTGCTTGAGAACGTCGATGGAAGGACTCTGCGCCCAGTGCTCGCGTCTTTCTCCGACGATGAGCGGTCTGTCCGTCGGAGTGCGTTTTCAAGAAAAGTACGAGGGTTACTGTATGCTCGTTGCTTGCGCGAGCATCATCGCAACCTCGTCAACGTCCCTTTTCGTGCATCTCCGCCGGTCGAAGAGTCTGCAGCGCTATGGAATGCTGCTGATGACGCTGATCACCTTCATCCTCTACAGTCTCATCAATCTGCTCCAATTTGCCTTCAAAGCAGAGTATCCGAGCTTCTGGGCGGCCGTCTTCCCGGACTCAAAGAGGATTTATTGGATCAACTCGGCGCAGTACCTCTCTGAGCTGATCACTTCTCTGACCGGCATCTTCCTGGCGCTCGATCGGCTCCTCGTCATGTCCATTCCCTTCAACTACGCCTTCTACAAAGTCGGCCAGAAGCTCGCCATCGTCGACGCAGTGATCGTGAGTCTGATCATACTGATCCACACCGCACTTGTCGTCTTCGTGGATTTCTGGACCTTCTTTGCGGATATGTTGATCCTCTTCATCGTCACCGTCATGCAAATAATCCTCCCGGCGGCGCTGGTCGTCGAGAGTCTTCTTCACGTCGTATTCTGCGTCAAGTTGTATCGATATTTGCGAAATTCGATGAATCCGATCGCAAAAAATCAAACCGCGCAGGTACAGTAGCACTTAGCACTGACGACCAACTTTAAGAGATCCAATTCAGACCAATCACATCACCTTCTGCCAAGTCGTCTGTCACTCGCTCCTCTGCGCGATCCCGAATCTCCTCGTCTTCGTCACGCAACTCCACAAAGATCTGAACGTCGGCTGGGTGGACGATCTCTACTTCTTCTACCGCTTCGCGTTCGCCGTGAGCGTCATGTTGGCGTCGGCGTTCACTCTCTACAAATTGCGTCCGGCGAAGTGTTTCACGAAGATAGCGACGAGTTCATCAAGACCGTTCTCCCACCTTCGCTACGCCTCTTAAGACCCAATTCTTTGTTTGACTGCATTGCATGCATCTGAAATTGTGGTGACGTGTGAGACTGACAGCAACTTGCAGCAATCGTTGGTTCGCTTGGCACAAGTCGAGTCGGAACAAACACCAAAAAATGGCGGTTTGCGAATATTGACAGGTCTTGAAACGAGTCCTTTCGCTGAAGCGTTGGATCTTTTTCATTTTCGTTGTCGGCAACTCGCGCTTTGTGTCTGCGGGAACGCGGAGTTGCGATTCTCGTTCTCTTCCGATCAGCTGGTGTTAGGTGGATGCTCGATCGCCTTTGGCAGATTCGCGTGCATTCGCTCTCTGGGGCGCGGATTCATCGCGCGCGCAGTCGCCGTCGTTACGAGAAATTGAAGTGATTTGTGCGTTAGCGGAAATGTGAATTCTGATCGATGAACGAAGTTTATGCCAGCAAGTGAAGCCACAGAGATGTCCGTCCAAATCCAAAACTTACCGCCAAAACGGATTGTCGGCATTGGTTTTGACGCGAATGTCGCGTCATGGCCCATTTATCTGAATTTTATTGCACATTCACATTAGTTAATCCTCCGATCAAGCGTCGATCCATGGATCCTGTTCGCCACATTCCAATTGCTGACACCGTTGCGTTAAATTTGAGGTAACCTCATCTCCAGAGGACGCCCGGTTAGCTCAGTCGGTAGAGCACCAGACTCTTAATCTGGCTGTCGCGGGTTCGAGCCCCGCATCGGGCTAATCTTTTTTTTGTATTTTTCGTGTTACTGACAACTGCAATGAACTATCGCGTCACAACAATTAATTTGCATCCGGATCGGTCGCTGGTCACCACTGACTCCGCTACTCCCTACTGCAACAAGCGTCACGCACGCGTATTCGGGCTCCCGGCGCGACGATCTTGCGCTTGTTTTGGCGGCAGTTGTGCGATTTTGCATTCGCACCTCTGCGAATGCGAGTGAGACGAGCGCAGTGACGGTGCGATCTGATCGCTGGCTATTTCCAGCTGGTTTTTTGGTTTAGGGCTTGATTACACCGGTCTCACGCTTGTGAATTGTTGGGTTATTCAGCTGCCTCTGTGATACACTTGCCGTTGGCAGTTGACGCAATTATTCTATCGCTATTTCTTGAAAAATCTGTTTTCGGTATGGATGATCGTTTTTCATACTGCAAGCTTAGAACACATTTGTGAGGTTTTTGTAAAGAGTTGTCGTTTTCCTCTTCACTCCGTTACAGTGGTGATTGTAAACCGAGGTGTTTTTATTGATGAATATTGCTATTGCTATCTCCCGATATTTGTGTAGAATCGAATCAGTATTTACTTTATTCCATCGATTTCAGGAAGCGACAACATGAGTCGCGACGATACGGTCGATCGTGACCGTCAACTCTGGACACATATCTTTGCGAACGAGTTTGGCATCGACTCCATCCTGCCACCAGTTCGGGACTTTGTGAACGAGCACTTTGCCCGTCCGCTCAGCTCACAAATCCAACACATAACTGCCGTTAAGGAGAACATCAAGGAGCGTGTTCGTGAATTTAAACGAGTACGCAATGTCTGCTTTTCATCTGAGCTTCATTTTTGTATTTTAGGTACCAGCGACACCGAAGAGAAATCGTCTGGCGAGAGATGACTACCGGCAAACGTTGGAAGAGTTCGTTGGCTCTTTGCAGCAGCTGAGCTTGGAAGACAGCGAAGTCGACGAGTTAATGAAATACGAAGGCCATGGGAAATCGCCTTCGCGCACGCCTGACTTGGATATTATCGACAAAAAGAAGCCAGCTTCTGTGTGCCCAGCTTCCGCTACACCAAAAATGCCCAAATCAGCTGTTCGCGCTAGTCGTGTCCGCGTGGCTTCAGCAACGCGCACGCCCATCACTCGTTCGGTGACCGCTCGCATTCGGGATCTGTCGACTCCTGTGGCTCGATCTGAAATGGGATCGCAATCGCCTAGCAGAAACCGTGACCGCACAGTTAGTTTGCTCTTTACTTTTCCAGTTTGACCCTAAACTTTCTCAGACTAATGAAAAACGTCAGTTGAAAAAGGAATGCGATTTCAAGCTTGAGTGCGCCAGCATCAATCGAGATGAACGATTGCGAGAGGAGGTAGAGCGGAAAAAGAGGTACGCTTGATTTTGTTGAGGAAAATTAAATGAGAAGCTTGTAGGGAGCGCGAAGATCGGGAGCGTCGCGTGGAGCTCAATCGACGAGAGCAGCAGCGCATTGAAGATGAGAAACAGGCCGCGATTCGCCAGCGAGAAAAACTTGTGGAGCAGCTCAGACTGGATCAGTTGGACGCCACAAAGCGCGGTGCCAGTCGTTCACCATCTCGTCGACCTCCTTTGCCTGTGCCTGTTCCTTCCCGAACTCTGCAGCTGCATTCATCGGTTTCTACAACAGCATCAACTGCATCTTCTGCCCAATCAGGAATTCCCCGCTTTGTGCGAGGAACAGAAGCCTCAAATGCAAGAAATGTCCGACCAGTCAAGGAGAAAGGGGACGTTGCTCGCACGAAGAAATTGCCCGAGAGTTCCGCGAAACCAACTGCCGAGGAACGTAAGAAGGCGACTGCTGAGCGCAGAGCTGCTACAAAGCTAGCGAAGGAAGAAGCTGCAGCCAGGAAGAAAGATGAAGAGGAACAGGAACGCAAAGCCAAAGAAGAGGCGCGCAAGAAGGAGGAGCGTAAACGCGCAGTGGCGTTGGAAGCAGAGCGTCGCAGAGCACTGGAAGAACGCCGAAGGCAGGAAGAAGAAGAGCGAACTGCAGAGGCGTTTGCTCAAGAGGAGGAATTCCGTAAGGCTATCGCTTTGGAAGATGAGCGTCTGCGCTTGGAAGCTGTGCAGACTGAACAAACGATGAAGACTCCTACCCAGCCACTTCGCAGTAAAAACGACATGCCTGATAACGCAGAGTAAGCCGTGAATGTCGTTTTAAATTGCTTAGAGCCCACTTTTAGATATGAAATTACCCCCGACAAAGTGTACAAAAAGAGTTCTGTGTCGAACTACAATATCGAAGATCTCTCATCTGGCGACGAAACGGATGATGACCAGAATCCGCGAAAGAAGGTTCCGAGCTGGGCTGAAAGTAAGGCTATTCAATGTTGAATGGCTGTGTAATGGCCGAATCATTTTAGAGGGTGAAATCAAGAAAGCCGCAGAACGTCAAGCAGAATTGGATCCCCGTTACGCCGATAGAATTTTTCCGCCACTGGTGATTCCGGATCTGGCGTCGATCTTTCTCCGCCAAACGTCAAGATACACTAAGCGAACCTCGTCTGCAGTCTGGAACTCGCCGCTGGAGCAACCAACAATCGGAAAGAGTCGTTTTCCCAACAAGAAAAGGAAGCACTGACAATGAATTTGGTGAAATTGTTGTTTCCATTTAAAGTCACAATCCTATATTATTCCATTTAAACGGTCGCTACATACGCCATACTCAAATTGACTTAAAGCTTCAGTCTACAAACAATTTCTGGCCACCTATCTTGCTCTTTGCTCTCTGCAGTGCGCCTGACGTTTCGTATTGTGCTCCGTGCTAATGCAATCAAAAACTGCGCCTAAAAAGCGCCTTCAGGTCTCCTTCAAGTTTGTCTCGACTTCTTTCAATTGGAAGTCGTCCATCTTGTTTCCTCTGTGCTATCCTTCGGTCTACAATGTTTTACGCTGAAAATTATTCCGATCAAGTATGCGCATTGGGCGCTGAACTCCAAAATAGTCGTTCTCTTCCTTGCGGCGTTGTCCGCCTTCAGGCCTATCTTGGTCGTTGCCTCCATTCTATGGTACGACGTGGCATAAGCACAGCGCGGAACTACAGTACCTCTTCGAACAGATCTTCTTCTCGTTCCACATTCTCCTCAGCTGCAATTTTGCAAATGGGTTCAGAAGCCGACTGTCGTCAAGACTAACTCACAGCACGATTCCGACCGCGATTTGATGTGAATCTGGATTAATAAACGCATATTCTTGTTCTGTTTCTCTGGAAATGGGTCTTGTACGGAAATTTTCATTAGGACTAATCTCAATTTCCTCACAATTGAGCGGAATAAGTGCTGCGGTAAATAGCCTGAGCGCTCCATATCAAATTATTAAATGTGGAGAACGTGGAAACATCGCGAATCCAGTTCTTGGTGCACTTTGAGGAACTCTCGATCGGCGACTCATTCGAGCAGCCAACTCCGAATGCTTGAGTCGCACGCGCTCAAGAAGCTGACGGTGATGAACACGACGCTTCGCACAGAGTTCTTGTAAGTACTCGTGATGTTCGCGAAGAAGATCACTTGGTGCGCCGTGCGGCCAAGAACCCGAAGTTCCGCCTCCCGGAGGAGAGGACAGAAACGTTGGAGGCGCTTGCGGAGTTTGGAACGTACTCGTCGCGATCACACACCACCAACTGCACGCGAAGCAGCGTTGAAGGTGACGATCGCATTCCACAGAAGGCAGAAGTATTCTTGGGGCAAATTCGCTTTTTCGGTTGCGCGGTGGAGCGACGAAGGAATGTTGTTTGTTCGGTGCGGCCGTTTTCGGGCCCCGATTCACTTCGCTGAATTCACAGCTGATTTGCGTATTTCGTTTCAGTGAGTTTTGTGGCTTCCGTCTTTGAAAAACGTTTCTTCGAAGTGGGAAACTGTTCTGCACTCCAATAACGGCCTCTCAAAGGAATCATCCTTCCTCTGCGGAGATTAAACATCGGATTACTCCTCCGTGCGTGACGCAAACAGGAAGAGAAGTCAATTGTTCTCGGATCGAGCGCATGAAGCTTCACACTCCATTGCTCATTCATATCCTGACTAAGCTGCTTCTATGCACTAGCCGTTCGTTCTAGTTAATTACTTCTCCCGGACGCCACAAAATCGGCCACGTTTCCCACGAATCCCACAACAGAGTGCTGGTCGGTGAACTTTCGCAATTCCACGTCCCTCTGGTTCCCAGCGGTTGCGTGATTTCCTGACGGATTGTACTTTGCTTCGGGCGTGAACAAAACGCGACTGTCTCGCAGTTCCCCATTCTCATTGTCGCCTAGCCGCCATGAAGGTCGCGCATCTCGATATCGTCAATGTGTGCATCGCCTTCGTCTCCTTCTGCTTCTGCGGCCTCACCACCGCAATCTTCTTCGATCGCCGCAAGTCGTACTCGCTGTTCAGCATGCTCTTCGTCGATGTCATCATGTGCGCGGTCTTCTGTGCCTGCGACGTCGTTTACCTCTTCGGAATCCCGCTCCTTCTTGAACTCAATCCCGGCGACGAGTCTGCGGCGACCAATCAGCTGATCATCAACATCTGCATGAGCACCAAGACCTTCATCTTCATCAGCGGCGCTCTGCTCGCCCTCGACCGAACGCTTCTGATCACTTTTCCCATCAAATACACGAAACACCTCCTCTCTTCGAAGATTGTGGTCCTCTTCCTCGTCGTCCTGCCTCTGACTGTCGGCACTGTGATAGTCGCTGTGACCAACATCGAAGCCAGCGACCCGTTCCACGCCATGCGCACGTCTTTCATCGCCCTGATGCTCGCGGAGATGACGCTTCATCTGGTCTTCGCCGTTCAATTCGCACGGTTTTTCAAGAAGCAGAACACGACAAATTGCACGCATCAGTCTCAGGTAGCAACTTCCAAACCGAAAAGTGCAAATTCGAAAGTGCAAGTTCAGGTCAACCACATAACGCTCTTCCAAATGGTGTGTCTGACCGTTTTCGGTCTCCTTCCGCATGCGGCGGTCTACGTCGACACGTACTATTGGCATTCTGGCCTGACGGGAGGAATGGTCGCGAAGATTCTCGAAGACATCTGCCTTCTGTTGAACATCCTCGTCATGAGCGGATTCACCTTCTACAAACTCATCAAGCGGCCCGCAATTGTGAGAGTCTCGCACGGAACTCTCCACTCGAAGGTGCGCTCGACATCATAGTTCAGATGTTCTCGTGGATTTGACCGCAATAAACCGAGTGAGTGAGCGAGCACTTGTTTGTTTGAATTTCGCAGAAACGCCGCGTGTTGTTTGCTAGTCGTTGGTCCGCGTGCCGAGCACGCGAGGCTACAAATCTGGTTTTCTTCGCTACAATTTCACGCGAGTCGAACAACAACACACATGCGATCTGAAACCTCGAGTTCCGATGCGAGCTGGCGTTTCGAAGCGGCCTTCTTGAACACCGATGCTGTTGAATGATGGAGCAACCGGCGTTTTTCGACGACAAGAGCGTAAATCAGCTAATAGAACTGCTTCTATCAGCTTGAACAATCGTCGCGATCGATCCTGCAAATTGCCAAAGCGAGCCATGGGGGAGGATCAGGCTGTCGGTGGAACGAAGAGAGGAGAGGTGTTTGGTTCGCTGTTTGATTCGAGGAGATTCAGAACAAGAGATGCGTTTTGCTGCGGGCTCCCTGGAGTTTGATTCTCACGGGACTTTCTTGCGTGTACCTCGTTTGTACTCGAAAGCCTCACGCAACATTCGGTCAAGTCGTTTCTCTCCTCGATCTCCTCGCGCATTCCCTGCAGCAGCATGTCCTTCTACAGCGAGACCGACATTGCAGTGATTGTCTTCTGCTCGCTCTCCATCCTCGCGTCTTCCCTCACCGTCCTCGCGATCGTCCGTCGCCGCAAGACCATCGCCCTCTGCAGCATGCTGTTCGCCAACGTCCTCGCGTCCATCGCCTACTGCAGCCTGAAGATGGCGTTTCTGTTCGCGCTGAAAGTGTGGGAATCCGACAACGAAGTCCGCTTTGCGCTGCTGGACTGCGACTCTACGATCAAGACCATCGTGTCCGTCAGCAGCGCGTTCCTCGCCCTGGACAGATGCGTCCTCATCACTTTTCCCGTGAGATACATGATGTGGAAAGTGCCTTCCAAGATGCTTCCTGCGCTCGTTGTCGTAATCACCGCGGTGATCGCCGCCGCTCTGGTCATCAAGAATTCGATGCAATACGCCGACGTCACCTTCTATCTCCATTTCATCTACAACGCGCTGATGCTGACGGAGATTCTGCTCCACGTGGCCTTCGCTGTCCAATACGCTCGATTCTTCAAGAAACGCAGCGTCATTTGCAGTCATCACCAATCGCAGGTCTATCCTCTCATGCCATCTGCGTGCTCATCGTACGGTCTCTTCCAGATCAATCACATCACGCTCTTCCAACTGGCCGTTTTGACGGTCGTTGCGTTCATCCCACACGCGTTCATCTTCATCGACGTCTACTTCAATCACTACCGTATTTACCGGATAATTGGCGCGTTTTTGAAAAGGAACGTTCGAGAAGTTTTTTACGACGGCGTGTTTGCGTTTTACATTCTCCTTCTCAGCAGCTTCACTCTGTACAAGATTGCGAGAAAGACGAGGAAGGTGAAAGTGACGACTGTGACCGCGAGATCCAACTGACTAACTCAATAAATCCCTGTTTTCTGTGTTTGCCTCATCTTGCCGCGTTGTCGCGAACTTTGTTGAGATTTTTGAAGGAACGGGTCGATGAAGAGGGATAAACGGTAACGCGCGACTGGAAAATCACGTTGCAAATCATGCGAGTTCGCACGCGCGGACATTTGAAGGCGGTTTGTACAGGCGCAGATTGTTTGCCGCAATCTTGGAGATGATTGATTTCATGTGCAGATCCCTCTGGATCAGCGATTTGGCTGCGAGTAACGGATTATGTTCTGAGTATGGATGGATGCCTCCGCCAGGAGTGATCAATCCGCTGCTCTTTGGCTCCATTGACTTCCGTTCCATTGACGCTAAATTTACACCTGACGCCTCTTTCTTCCAACACACACTTAAGTCACACAAGATCTCTAGTGCGCAGTCACACTGCTCTCTAATTGCGTGTAATCAACTCGCCAGTTCCGTGAACTCTCTCAGCGTCACCTCCGCGCTTCTCTCAACTCTCCGTCTCCTCGTTCAGCAACCAACGATCGCCGTGTAATCAACTAAAAGCCCGAATTTCCATTTCGAAAGTCGTTAACCTCACGCCCCTCGACAGAGTCGGCAGCGTGTCTGATCTAAAAACCAACTTCCACCTGGCAACTACGATATTTCAATATTCTCACAAGTTTTTGCTGCATAGCTAACTACTGGCTGCGGGCACTGAAATCCGCCGTCTGTTCTTCATGCAATGCTGATCCTCGTCGTCACCCTGCTGCTCTCCTCTCTGAATCTCTTCTTCTCTTCCGCGACGCTCTACTTTTACCAACTCAACCGGAAGAACAGTCCCGTCTTCGGGATGCTCACAGTCCATCTACTCACCTGCGTCCAATTCTCCTTCATTTTCATCGTCCTCACCATCGTTTCCATGCTGGCCGCGTGCCAGGCGATCGAAATGCAGATTGTCACCAACTTCGTCTTTTCCAGTTTCGAAGACGCATCACAAAATTCGCTATATGTCAGTGGAGCATTGCTGGCCGTGGACAGAGTGCTCGTCATGGCGTGCCCTTTCAAGTACACGTTCTGGAATATCAGCACGAAGCTCGCGGTGTTCGATCTGCTCCTCTATCTCCTCAAGATGACCGGCATCACCGTCGTTCACCTCATTCTGCAGATTTCGCCCTTCCAAGTCGGCCCAACGATGACGGACGTCTACAACGGCGTCTTCGTCTTCGAGATCCTGCTGCACTTCGTCTTCCTGCTGCAGAGCAGATTGTACGCGAAGAAGCCGAAGGCGAGTTTGCACTTCAAACAGCAGATGCTGCAGGTCGGTCCCCGCGTCTCCGTCCTTCGTTGATCGAAAATGCTCTTCAGATGAATCAGATCACTTTGTTCCAAATGTGCAGCTTGTTGGTCTTTGGGATTTTCCCGAAAGTGATCTACTACGTCGACGTGTACATCACAAACTCCGACATCAGCACCTTCACGCAATGCAACTGGAACGCCACCCTGAGGCAGCTGGATCAACTCTCCTTCGCCGTCAGCATCAGTCTGACCACCATCTTCACTCTCCACAAACTGCGGCAGCGCGTCACTTTCGTGCTGGTGAAGAACTCGCGCACGAGAAGTATCATAACGATAAGCGGACGAATTAACAAGCGCTCCATTTTGATTAATTAGAGGCGGAGAGTAAAGTTCAGTGCAAAACGTTTGAGTTTTATGGACACTTGAAACGACAGAGATTGGTGACGCGCGAGAGTGCACAATTAGGAAAGGACAAAGCGCCGCCGTTTGTAAAATAATTTGTGCGCTAACAACAAGGATAATGCGATATCATTTGCACCTAAAAGTGCAGTTTTGCTTCGGGAGGTGTCACTCGGTGATCAGTGCCGGGAATTTATGCCCTTGTTAGGGACAACTATTGGGAAACAGACGAGTTGTACCGGCGGAATTTTACATTTTAGACACACAAACAAAAGTCAGAATAATCCTGGAAGCATGTTTTACATGTCAAACTGAATTTATAGAATTTATGGAGAGTTATAGGCGCGTTTTCATTGTTCCAAACATTATCGTCGCACTGCATTTGTCTGAAATCAAGTCAATTCGAATCGCTAATCGAAGAAGCGACGCCGCGAGGAACAAATTTACTTCGCAGAAGTGATCAGAAACTCTCAAATTGAAGTGCGAGTGGAGAAATGATTCTGAGGAAGAAACAACGAAAACGAGAGAACAACCGCTCACCGAAAGGAGAAAACACGAATGAACGTTCAAATGGACCGGGTCCTGACCCGACATTGTGGAATACGGTGCCTACGGCTGCGGCCTAAAGAATCGCCCGCGTTGATTGAATTTCGAAATCATCGCCGATTGAATTGCGAAGTGGGTTGTTCGCTGAAGCAAAGCTGTTGCCCACCGCTGTCACTCGTTCAACTACGCTCACTGAAACCTTCCATTGCTCAAACATGAGACGCCGCCGTGCTCGCAAGCCCCAAGCGCCCGCCGCACCACAACAGAAGGATGACAAGACTGCTGTCGTTTCCCGCAACTCGCCACAGGTTGCGGATGTCGACGCAGTCAACGTCGCACCTCGGTTAGTCACATCATCCTTTTCCTCTAATTTCCATTTAGTTTCTGCGAACTGAAGTCCGCTTCGGTCGAAGATCACAACAGCAACGTCGACGGTCCTCGCGACGAACGTGACGCAGACTTGTTGGCCCTCCTTGTCCGTCTCTCTGTGGAGGAAGCGGACAAACATGTACGCGGTTACGTGAAGGATCGCATGTGAGTTCATCATTAATTGACTTTCTGGTATTTCGTGATATTTAGTGGCATGACCGCTAATCCAGGGGCGGTCATGTTGAGGGTGCTGAACGCCAACCCGAACAAGTTTCCTGATGCTCTGGTCCGTGTCGTCAGGGATGAACTCAGAAGTCAAATGCTGGGCCTCGGCCTGAGCATGATGGATGCAAAGTATCGTCTCTGCTTGGATGCACATGAACTTCTCCAGAAAGCTGAGCAGAAGCTGAACATCAGGAAGTAAGCAAATTGAATAATTAAACTTGGATTTGATGTTTATTGTTCTAGGGAAATCGCGGTGATTGTTCCCGCTATTCCCGAAGTTGTTCATGTTGATGATACCGTAACGGCCGAGGACACTGCTGCTCAAGAAGCGATCAACGAAGTCCCGCTTCTTGCTCCGAATAACAACAGCGGTGCCCAGCCACCCAAAACGAAGAAAACGCGCCGCGGAAAGAAGTGAGTGAAGAGTTGCTAGTGGTATTTATTCTATTTTGCGATTTACAGGAAGAAGAATAAGAAGATTACGATGAATAATACGGTGGCTGCTGCGCATGTTGAGGACGAATCCGACGATATCTCCCATTCTGTTGAATATCCAGATGTGGTTGAGGAATATGAATACGTTGAAGCCATCGCTATTCCAGAAGACATCCTTCCTCCTGGTGATCAACCAACGGTTCCAGTTGAGGTCGAAGAAGAGTCCCCTCCTGTCGATCAGTCAAATGATCCAGGTGTGGTTGAAGAGGATGAAACCGACAAAGTCACTGAGCCCGAAACGATGATCAACTATAAGGATGCAATCTTCTTCGATCGTGCCACCGGCCGGGTAAGTCAACTATGAGTTTGCCTTTAATTTTTCTTTCTTTCAGGCGTATTTCCCTGGTACTCGTCATGTCTACCATCGATGGATCCCCTTCCGAGGTCAGTATGGCATTCATTACCTGCCGCAACTCGCACTCGCATACTACGACATCAACGGCGCACTCTTCGGCATCTTCTACGGAGACATTGGATATGGATGATGATTAGCTCGTGTCAACCTTCCACTTGCTGTTGTTTTGTTTTTGTAAATAGTTGTACATAAATTTTTTCTTCTTGTTGTCTTCTTTTTATCTGTGCGTTCCTCTCGCAGTGAATTTTACCATGATTGGTGGTATTTAATGTGTACTTCGGGTAATTATTTCTCAGTCCCTAGTTGCAGTCGTCAGCTATTGCAATCGGCGCCGTTTTATTTATCGCGGTTTTTACAGGTGATGACAGCGAATCACGCAAAGTTTTGGAATTCCGAAGAAGCGACGAATTTATTAGACGAGTACATTGAGCTGAAGGTCATCTCCCTTCCCCACCGCCTTCGGTGGCTGCAGAAGAAGATATGCGAGAAAACGGGCATCAACTTTCACCCCTCCACTTTGCTCCGTCACGCTCGGGAGAGAAAGATCGAGGTGAATGACTGCACCGTTGTATGGTCTAAATTTCCTTTGCAGCTCTACGGCGCGCCAGTGGAAAAGGCGCAACGTAGTAATGCAGCCGAAGAAAGGGAGAGAGAAGCATTCGACTGCGAAGTTGGAGTCTCCACGTCGACGATGGAGAACGACACGATTCCGGATTCAGGTTCGTCACTTTCATTTGCACAAGCTTTTAGTTATCCCGACCTATTTTTATTAGTGTATGAAAACGAAATCGATTACGGACTAGAGAGCGCGAAGAAAGCGTTCGCGAATCTCATGGAAAGAGTATCGAGAAGAGATGAAGAACGGTTTCTCCTGTGGATCGCAGAGACTTATATCGCTCGGGAGAAGTGCACGTAGAGGCGACCGAGGATGGCAGGCAGAATTCTCCCGGAATCTCTGGCAGTTTCACTTAGTTCACTTATAGGCTATTCATACATCATATATAAAGACTTTAAAAAAACTTACAACGAATATTCGGGACGGATGATATCGTCGCATCGCATTTGTCTGAAATTAAATCGATTCGAATCGCGAATCGACTTCGCAGAAGTGATCAGAAACTCTCAAAAATTCTATTGCGAGTGGAGAAATAATTTCTGAGAATTGTTGGTGGACAAATCGATGAAGAAACAACGAAAACGAGAGAACAACCGCTCTAGCTTTCAGCTCAATATAGTAGGGCTTTTACTCGCGTGTTGCTCACGTATTATTTGTGGAAACATTTGTTTTCTCTTCGTTTTAGTGTTTATTTGTAAGAAGTAAGAGTCAGTTACGGTGTACGCCATTTGTCTGAATGAGTCGCCAGCGTAAACGATCGCCTCCTGTTCTCATTTTCACAAAGAAAACGAGTCAAACGCGGTCGGCTGACGAGAAGATGGATTCGTTCGGCATTCGGCTCTGTTTGGTATTTCTGTGTGCTTCCTCTCCGCATCAATTTCCGTTTTCAGCTCCTGGTGATTCTGTTTTCACAGGAAACGCACTCGCTGCACGTGCACGAGCACTTCAATGCGGAGATCTCCCCGTGCCAGGACCTCTACAAACACGTGTGCAACCTGCCGTCCGAAAGGAACGAACATTTTCCCGCGCTGCACCGCAAGAATCTGTTCCACGACGCATACAAGGAGGCGATCATCAATCTTGACGATGCCATCTACGACCGAATCACGCAGGCGCTGCGCAGTGGCGAGCAGCGGAACATCGGCGAGTGCTACACGAGGGACGCACGCGAGAAATTTGAGAATCTGGACGAGAACGGCTACCAGAAGGGACATCAGTTGGGGGTGATGATTGCGTCGGGCGTCGCGAAGAACATCCAACTGAACTGCGTGAGGGACAAGTCGTGCGTCCTCAAGATCAAGAACAAACAAGGCGAGTCGTGCGGCTCAAGCATGCCCTCATCGGTATGAATTCAGGGTTTACCGAGAAGAAGCCGATTCGTCACGCCAGTCAGTTTGCGCGAGGCGTCGTTCACGGCTTCCTCAGTATCGTCGACACTCGCGTCGGCCCCCGGAACATGCGAAACAACGAATCCTTCACAATCACCTACCCGGATGTCGCAGAATTCGAGGTCGACTTGGTCGAAGGACTCGGCGAATTTCAGAACATCAACACAAAGTCCAATTTCCGGGTAAATTGGCGTTTCTTGACTGAATTCCACTTATGAATCCGTTTCCAGCGAGATCTGCACGAAATTCTCTTCAACAACGACCGCTTCGCTTCCTACTTCAACCTCCTCTACAGCCGCCAATTGATCCACGGCGACGTTCTGATTTCCGAGGCGGTCGTCAGAGACATCGAGGCACTGTTTGAGCTTGCGAAGGAGGAGATCAAGTTGATGGTGAGCGTACGTGCCTCTCCGCAGGGTCTTTTCTCGATTGCTGGAGTTTAGAATTCGTATTCGACGGAGAACGAAGGCGCGAGCGAAGCGATCGTCGAGCATCTGAACGCGATGCCGAACAAATTTGGGATGCCCGATGGACTCCGGAATCAAACCTTCCTGAATGCGATGATCGCGCGCTATCAGAGGGTTTTCGTGGAGCAAACGGCGAAGCAGACGTTTATGTGGGGCGAGATTATCCTTCTCTTCTAAATTTTGGTGTGTTCAGCGACAGTCCGTGCAAACTCGAATCGATGGCTCGACTGATGGCGCAGGTGTTCAACACGATCGTTTTCGAAGACCACAAGAATCGCGTGACGAACCTGGGCGACGATAAGAACTACGAGGAGAGCATCTTTGACTTCAACGCCTACTACAACTCGTACAGCGGAATCGTAAGCGTTTTTGCTGCCATTCTATGACTAATGATGCGTTTAGCACGTGCTGCCCGCCTTCATCCACATCTTCAAGAACAATATGACACTGGGAATGAAGTACGGAATCATCGGGCAGACGATTGGCCACGAACTCTTTCATGCGGTCGGACTCTCCACCAACGCGCTCCACATGGTGCGCACTGTGGACAACGTGTACTACAAGGACGCTGTCGAGTGCTACCAGCACTTCTACGGATCATTTGGAATTGAGATCGACGGAAAGAAAGAGGCAAGTGAGGTTACCACACGATTTGCTCTGATTTTGAGGGATTTTAGTATCCGAGTGGGAAACTGAAAGCGGACGAAGGATTTGCAGACGTTGAGGGCGCTCGCGTCGCTCTGCGGCTTCTGAAAAAGGCGCTGAAGGCCGATGAGAGCAAGCGGAAGGGTCGCGAGCTTAAGAACCCCGTCCACTACCCGATGTTCAACGCGCTTCCGATCACGAGGGATCTGCGCGACCCGTACTCCATGCAACTAACCGACGTGCAGTGGTTCTTCGTGGCGTCGACGCTGATGTTCTGCTCGCCGAAAAGCGACCTCGAGTTGTTTGAAGATCACAAACACGACGAACACCCGCGGAACACGATCCGCGCCAACGCACGAGTCGCCCAGATGCGCGAATTCAGCGAGGCGTTCAATTGCAAACCGAAGGATCTCCTCCATGTCAGTTCGAGGAGGTGCGAGTTGTATAAGCAGATCGTCGAGGGCCAGCCGAGGCCGCAGCTTGGCGAGTGGAAGCTGGGAACGGAGAAGGACTTCCTCAGCAGCATCGTCAGTCTTGACGTAGTGAAATCGACAGAAGGACATCGGCGGAGTGGAATCGTATCTTTGCTTCTCGTTTTCATGTTGACCCTATTGTAGACCTTCGTAATAAATGCTGTTTTTTTGTCGCATTTTGTTGCCTCTACGCGATGGTCCGGTGTTGACAGAATTATGTCGATAAAAGAATAACTTCAATCTGCAAAAATCTCAGGAGAATTAAGTCCGCAATAATGATTTGCTCTCTTCAATCCAAGGATCCAATCAGTCGTTCTTGGACGAACGGAACAGGAGAAGAAGTGCTCCGAAAACAACCCAGAAAATGTGTTTCTCAGCCGCATTTGAAGTCACTTCCTTCTTTGCGTTCGATTGCTCTTAGCGGCTGAAACAATTTGCCCCGCATTCCCAATAGCTGATTGTTTCTCACCTGTGCTGGTACCACTTGTAACGACACTCACCGTCTTCGGTTTCCGCCTCAATTTGAAGAGAATGAAGATGCAGGAGAGCAGTACGTAAACAGCAAAGAGCGGTTTCTGCATCAACGTCACTGCGAGCGCAGAGATCAACTTCAACTGGATGAATTCTCGGAAGAGAATCGGGACGAAGCAGAAAACCGTTTGCGCCACGCACAGAAAGAGAATAATCTGATTCATCTGAAGTTCATCCAACATTGCGCGCGCATGCTCGTACGACCGCCCAAACCTGGTTCGCCTTCTGCTTGTCGTCCTCGGTGAGCGCGTGCGAGAGGCTGTGCTTCCTGTAGAGGAGCACGAAAACCACGTGGAGTCCGGTTTCGAGCAGAGTGACGTAGACTTGGAGCGAATTGAGGTGCCTGTTGATGTTCAGATATCTTTTATCGTCCGAGGGAATGGAAACCGCGAACCAGACGAGCGCGGGCAGGTAGATCGCTGCGCAGAGTGCGACGGTGAAAACGAAGAGTTTCCGACCCAATTTCCAGATCGAATACTTGAAGGGAAAGAGCATAATGAGGACTCGATCGAGCGCCAACAGCGTCCCTGCGATGGCCACCCAGAATAGTTCAAAGTAGGCGGTCATTGTGGCCCACGCGTTGATGACCTTCGTGGAGCGAAAATTGAAGGAATACGCGGTCAGCGTGTAGATGATGATCAGCTGGTTGCATCCCTGAATGGTGAAGATGATTCCGAACGCCAAGTAGACGACAATCAGGGCGAACAACGTGCCGTAACGATGGACCTTCGGTGTGGTTTGCACGAATTTGAACAGCGTGAACGAGGCGGCGAAGAGAATGACGAAGGCGAAGCCAAGAAGCGCGTAGAAGCTGATGGTGATTTCCCAGGTGTCGATGAACATTCTGCACAGCGGACAGAGAGTTGAAGTGACTGCCGTTCACGTAGTATTTTGTAGTGGAAGGGCTTGCTTGCGTGACCGCCATTTGCAAAGCAAAAACGGTGTTTCTTTCTCGGAACGCTAGTTTGGACGCGTGGTTTGTAACGAGAATTGTCACGCGAGTTTACACCGACTACAACTTGAATGCTGGTGACTTGTGTTGTGCCTGCTTTAATTCTATGTAAACTCATGCAGACAATTGAAAACTCGCTGATTGCGCTCCTTTTGAGCGAAATTATCATTTATTTGCAGAGTGACAAAGTCGCCGAAAACAACACAAAAGCGTCCACTTCGTCCGTCCATTTCACGTGTGCCGCTTTATTACAATTCAACGGTCAGCACGGATCAAACAATACAAGTTCGTTATCTCCTGTTTGTTCTCCGGAATCGCCTTTCGTGTGTCAGCGAGTAACACTTCTCAGCGTCGCTTAAAAGAGACGTGCGCTCGTCCCCATCACCACATCAGCGATGTTCTCCTCTCTCCCTCTCCTCCTCCTCCTCCTTCCCGCCGTCCTCGGTCTCCATTCGCTCGCCGAGGAGCTCTCCCAGTGGGGAACGTTCCTCACGAAGCACCAGAAGACGTACGCGGATCCCTCCGAACAAGCGAAGCGATTCGACATCTTCGTCGAGAATCTGCGACTCGCGAAAGCGCGCAACGCGAAGGAGAAGGGAAGCGCCGTCTTCGGAGTCGACGAATTCAGCGATTTGACCCGCGAGGAGTTCAGAAAGGTGAGATTTGGCTCCGAAGAGGAGTCGGTTGACTGATTTGCAGACGCGACTGATGAACAAGGACCTCCTGGCCTCGAACAAGCCGCACTCGATGCCGCAGGCGGCTGAGGAAGCCTACAACGCGCAGGACCTCCCGACAGCGTTCGACTGGCGCGATCACCACGCGATCACCGGAGTGAAGAACCAGGAGGAGTGCGGCAGCTGCTGGGCGTTCTCCACCGCCGCGAACATCGAATCCGTGTACGCGGTGAAGAAGGGAAAACTCTTCTCGCTCTCCGAGCAGCAGATCGTCGACTGCGCCAAGGACCAATTCGGCTGCGGCGGCGGGTGGCCGATCCAAGCCATGGCGTAGGCTGCAACCCCGCAATCCTCGCTGATTCTGGCTCTTTTCAGCGACGTGGAGACGATGGGCGGTCTGGAGCCGGAGAAGGACTACACGTACGAGGGAGTGAACGACCGGTGCCGCTTCAGCAAGTCGGAAGTCGCCGTGCAGATCAACAACGCCGTTTCCCTCAGCAGCGACGAGGAGAAGATCGCCGCGTACCTCGTCGCGCACGGCGGAGTCTCCGTTGGTGCGTTCCCCCAGCGCCCCGCTCTTCAACGCAGATTTCAGCCTTCAACGCGGAAGCCTCGATCATGGGCTACACGGGCGGAATCATCAAGCTCTCGCACGAGGAGTGCGACCCCGGAAGCCCCGACCACGCAGTGCTCCTCGTGGGTTACGGTAGCGAGAACGGCGTTCACTTCTGGATTGTGAAGAACAGTTGGGGCGCCAACTGGGGCGAGAACGGATACTTCCGCATCTTCCGCGGCGGAAACACCTGCGGAATCGCCGACCACGCTGTCAGCGCTGTTGTCAACTGATTTGCGCCCTCCTGTCGCCCTGATTTCAAGCGTTTTCGCTGCTATGTAATATCCAATAAAACTTCATTACTCCAATCATTGTTTGTGTGATAGAGAAAACACTTTTCAAACAAACGCCGAAGCAGAACGTTGTGGAGGTTTCCGCCCTCCGCGACGCTCCAAATTATTGCATTTGCCCTCTTTAAATCCCCCTGCACAAAAAGTAGTCAAGTAAAAGTCATCGGATTATCTGACTCAACTGACTGACTGACTCAACGCCTCAACTGACTCATCGGTTTTTAGTCGGCTTCACTTCACTCGGAAAGTTCACATTTCGAACAGAAAGCAGGTGACCGCGTCGTGTTCTCATTGGCGCCTGCGTTAGCTCTCTTTTCCCAGTTAAAAAGTCTAAAGCTACGATCGAGAAACTAAAAACAACTTCGGATCCGCAGGGAGCTGTTTGCGGGGACGATTTCGCCTTCGCCAACGCACCTCAAGAACGCAAATGCAAAACGACCTTTGATGTCGTGCTCGCACTCTGAACGCCAATCGATGACGCGCCTTTTCATCGAACGGAAATCTCGTCACCGTCGGTCGCGACTCTAATTATCTCGTAAACACTATGGTTTCTCTCATTGTTTCCCCGTCGACGCGTTTTTTGCGTTGCCAAGCGAGGTGCAAGATTGCGCAACGTTGCTCCCAACCGCCGCCGATTCATTTCCTCCCAATCACTTCAAATTCATTCTGCCGCTCTGACCCGCCGTTTGCTGATCGCTGTGCGGGAGCACAAACTGATCAAAATTGTCACATTTTGACGTCACCGTCGCCGTATTTTCGAATTTCTCCCCGACGCGCACTTTGATCGCACAGCCGATGACAGAGAGATGTTTCTCGATGTGTGTTCTTCCTATTTCGAGGTGAGTTCCAGCGTTCTGGCGTGTTCTATTTCATTTATAGTACCGGAAGGGATCGTGGGCGATTCCAGAAGCCACGGAATGCTTCCAGCAGTCGCTTCTCCGGATAATCCCCGGGATTTTCCTCATTTCGCTGGCACCGGTGCTCATCTATCGATCTCGCTTCGGAATCGACACGCGCGGGACGCCCGATCAGCTCAGTAGACTCGCCTACGGCAAGCTGGTGAGCTTAGATCGTTTTGGGCGGATATATAGAAGTTGATTACAGGCGCTAGCGTTCCTTTTGCTCCTCAACGGCGTTGTTCTCGTCCTGGACGACATTCGCAACTCCGCAATCTTTCCTTCAGCTTTTGTAGCCTCACTTACCTTAGCTTTCGGTCTTATTGCACTCTGCCAGCGTCGGGGAGTGTTCTCATCGGGTGTTCTCTTCGTTTATTCGGTTCTCTTGGCGGTTTGTTCACTTCCTGAGTTTCGATATCGACTAGAACGATTTATCGACGACGGATCTGTGAGTTTTGAAAGGAGGTTCATTCGCATTTCGGCGATTTCAGATCGATGGATCCCGATTCTACATCACCGTCGTCTTCTTCTCTCTCGCGGTGCTTCAAGCGTTTCTGCAGTGCTTCTCCGACTTTAAGTGGAGCCTTCTGAACGATGTATGGATTGCTTATCGTTATTTTGCACAAAACTGATCAATTTCAGCCCAAATCGTCACCAGAACTGAAGAGTTCCTTCCTCAGC
This sequence comes from Steinernema feltiae, assembly GCA_007213375.1. NCBI lineage: Eukaryota > Metazoa > Nematoda > Chromadorea > Rhabditida > Steinernematidae > Steinernema > Steinernema feltiae. Next base: position 6,331 of record MQUG01003126.1, on the reverse strand, counting down.
CAGCAGCTCTATAGTTGGAGCTCGAGTTTACTGGTCAAAGGCTACAAAGCGCCGCTTGTTCTTGACGACATCTACTACATCAACGACAAAGATTCCTGCAAACGCGTTGTGGGCAACTTTCTACACTACTGGGACCGAAATTCTTCTCATTCTGACACGGATTTGCTGAACAATGCCGATACCGAGCAGCTGATTCCCGACGATGCTGAACGAAGGCAGAAGTCGTTCATGTGGCCGCTGATTCTTGCCCACAAATGGGAAATTGTGACTTTGATCTGCATTGTTTTCGGCGATTTATCCAACTTCCTTGTGCCCATCTTCCTCGGCCATCTGATCGACTTTACGGGGAGTCCAGAGACGCCTGCTTGGGTCGGTTTAGGCTGGGCGATTTGCTTATTCATCGCAGCCGAGACGCTCTCTCTGGTAAGCGATAAGTTTTTGCTTTGATTTCATCTATTTTCCAGATCACTCGAGCGTTTTACTATCGAATGCATCTCCTGGAAATGAACATCTCCTCTACATTGACCTCCATGATCTACTCGAAGGCTCTGAACTTGTCGAATGAAGCACGGCGAGGTCGAACGGTGGGAGAAATTGTGAATCTGATGTCCGTCGACGCGGACAACATCAAAGAATTCTTTGATAATTCCATGAACATCATTTGCACTCCGATCACGGTTGGTTTCTTTCTTATGCGCGCCGCTCTATATAACAGTGATTTTCCAGATCTCGGTCGGATTGTATATGCTCCACAACCTGCTCGGAGTCGCCGCTTTCGTTGGATTCGCAGTGCTGCTACTTCTGATCGTTCCTTCGAGTTATTACACTTCGAATCGTTCGCAGAAGTACGAGGACGAGAGAATGGAGACCCGCGACGAGAGAGTGAAGATGACGAACGAGATTCTGAACGGAATGAAGGCGGTGAAGATGTACGCGTGGGAGGAGAGCGTCAATCTCATCGTCCAGACTCTGCGCGACAAGGAATTGAGCCTCATGGCGAAGATGGCCTACCTGACGGCGTTCCTGCACTCGTCTTATGGGTGCATTCACTTATTCGTGAGTTCCTATTCTCTTCAATCTACCGCTAACGACTAATTTAGGTCACGGGATCAGCATTTGCCACTTACGTTCTCATCGATCCCGTGAATAACGTTCTCACGCCTACTGTGACATTTTGCGCCTTGGCGCTCTTTGACATAATCTACAATCCAATAACTGAGCTGCCGTTTATCTTCAGCGGACTCATCAAATTCTTGGTTTCTCAGAAACGCTTGAAATCGTTCCTCAACGAGACCGAACTGGACAACTATGTTGACCCGGAAATCACTCCCGGTGTGTCCAAAATGTGTCCAGAACCCTCAACTAGACGCTCTTTTCAGAGGGAATCGTTTCGCTGAAGAATGCATCTTTCTACTGGGAGAAATCCGGGACAATGACCCTGAAGAACATATCGATGGCTGTGAAAAGCGGTGAATTGGTCGCCGTGGTTGGGGAAGTGGGATGCGGAAAGAGTTCACTCGCCGCGGCGCTTCTCGGCGAAATGACGAAGGAAAGTGGAAGCGTCAACGTCGCCGGAACGGTTGCCTACGTGCCGCAACAAGCGTGGATTCAGAACGACACCCTGAAAAACAACGTTTTCTTTGGAAAATCAGCGGACGAGCGATTCTATGCGGAAGTTATCGACTCCTGCGCGTTGAAGCCGGATCTGGAGATGCTCGCGGCCGGAGACGCTACGGAAATCGGGGAGAGAGTACGTTAATGCAGCACTCAGCTTGAATTACAGTAGATTTATCGTATAGGGAATCAATTTGAGCGGAGGACAGAAGCAGCGAGTCAGTTTGGCCCGTGCTGTGTACTCCCAGAGGGACATCTACCTTCTGGATGACCCGCTTTCGGCCGTTGACGCTCATGTGGGCAAGCACCTCTTTGAAAACGTCATCTCTTCGGAAACTGGACTTTTGAAGGGTAAAACAAGGATCTTGATCACCCACGGCGTTCACTTCTTGAAATACTGCGATCGCGTCATTGTTCTCAAAGGTGGGTACTGTAGTTCGTCGTCAATAGTTCAACTTCTGTTTCAGATGGTGAGATCAGCGAGCAGGGCACCTATCAGGAGTTGATCGCTTCTCGTGGCGCGTTTTCCGAATTTCTTGAGGAGTTTGTGACCAAAGTGATCGCGCGCCGAAGGACGACCTCGGAGATCTCCGTGGACGAAGAGGAGGACGAACTGAACGAGGTTTTGGCCGACCTCGGAACGTTCTCCCCGGAAACGAAGAAACGATTTGAATCGCAGATGAGTCGCGTTAGTCGAACCAGTGGCGGTGATCACAAGCCTTTCGTGGTCGAGGAAGCGAAGGGGGAATGCGAGGATGATGGACAACTCATTGAGGAAGAGTCCCTGATGACTGGCCAGGTCGGGAAAGACGTCTACATGGAATACTTCCAAGCGGCGGGCACCAAACTCGGAGTTATGCTAATCCTCGCGTTTGTCGTTTGCGGATTCTTTCGGTTCTGGAACCACGTGTGGTTGGCGAACTGGTCCGATCGCACAGCGCAATCCCGAAATGGATCGCATGTGGAGGACGTGGCCACGAATCTCGGAGTTTACATTGGACTCGCAGCGGGAGAAGCCATCTTCGATTGCTCGAGGACCGTCCTCTTCGCCATGGGAACGCTGCGAGCGAGTAAATCTCTCCATGACGCACTTTTGAAGAATGTTCTCCGGCTGCCGATGGCGTTCTTTGACACGACCCCGCTTGGAAGAATTCTGAATCGTTTTGGAAAGGTAATTGCCAGTTTATGTTGCATTCTACAGTGCAATGGAATGTTCAGGACATCGAATGTGCCGATGACAATTTGCCCGATTATCTCAATGAAACGTGTTACTCGATCTACGAAACTGTGCTCTCACTGCTGCTCGTCGTTCGAGGCTCCTTCTACGCGATTCCGCTCATCGTTCTGATCCTTCTGATCAACAAAATTGTCGTCACCTACTACATCCGCGCGTCGCGTCAGATGCGGCGACTTAATTCGATTACGCGATCGCCCATTTTCTCGCACTTCCAGGAGTCGCTGCAAGGAGCTGTTTCGATCCGAGCGTACGGATGTCGCGATCGATTCCTCGATGAATCGGAAAAGAGAACTGACCTCAATAAGGCTACTTTCTACTACTCTACGATTCTCAATCAGTAAGCGAGTATTTGGTGCAGAGCTTTTTCGACCGATTTCCATTTCTAGATGGCTCGTCATTCGATTGGAATTTCTTGGCGCGTTGCTTACATTCTTCTCTGCGATGGTCGCGGTGTTCTTCAGAGGCAGCTCTACGATTTCTGCGGGAATCATCGGCCTTGCAGTCTCCCAGTCTTTGAATGTAAGGCTCTAGGGACCATGTAACGACTAACCAAGTGGATTTTAGATCAGCCGAATGCTCGCGTGGAGCATGAGAATGATTTCCGGACTCGAGAATAACATCGTTTCGGTCGAACGCATCAGAGAATACTCGCAATTGCCAACGGAAGCAGCGATGGAATCCGAAGAAGACAAGAAACCACCCGGAGAGTGGCCGCAAGCGGGCGCGATCGAAATCGAGAATCTTTCGATCAGATATCGCGAAGGTTTGGATCTGGTTCTGAAGGGAATTTCGGCGAAAATTGCCGCTGGAGAGAAGATCGGCATTGTTGGGAGAACCGGGGCTGGAAAGAGTTCGTTGACCCTCGCGTTATTCCGAATCGTAGAAGCGGATTCGGGAAGGATTCTGGTGGACGGCAGAGACATCTCGACGGTCGGGTTGAAGGAACTCCGCTCGCAGCTGACGATTGTGCCGCAAGATCCAGTGCTTTTCTCGGGTTCCTTGCGTATGAATCTCGATCCGTTTGAAGAATTCGATGACGCGCGTGTATGGGACGCATTGGATGTCGCCTCTCTTCGCGACTTCGTAGAATCGCTTCCCGATCGCCTGAATCACGAAATAGCCGAAGGCGGAGAGAATCTCAGCGTTGGTCAGCGACAGCTCGTGTGCCTCGCGCGCGCCGTGCTCCACCGCACGCGAATTCTTGTGCTCGACGAAGCGGCAGCTGCTCTCGACCTCGAAACTGACGCGCTGATTCAGAAGACGATCCGCGAGCAGTTCAAGGAGTGCACTGTGCTCACCATCGCTCATCGCCTGAATACCGTAATCGATAACGACCGACTACTCGTGCTGGATCGCGGGGAAGTGAAGGAATTCGACTCTCCGCAGCGTCTGTTGGCCAACGAGAAGTCGCAGTTCTATTCGATGGCCAAAGAAGCCGGCCTTGTTTGAGTTTCGCGATGACATCTCCAGGGTTTTCCTGTTTAGTTTTGTAATTCTGTTCAAGTTTTCTTAGTTGTTAATAAAATCTTTGTTTTATGTAAAAAAATATTTGTTTGGCTCTTTTCCACTACACTTACGGGTAGCGCTTGCAGAAACAAACGACCAGAAGAAGCGATGCCAGAAGAGCGCCTTGATACTCTAGAATACTCGTTTCACGCAGACATCGCGATTCCAATGATCGCGCTGCGAGAAGCCGACTACAAGTGAAGACGAGGAATTGAAGGACGCGGTTTATTTCAATTATCAGTGCACAGAGTGGATCAGAATCCTGCAGATTACCACCCACGACGGCGCTGGTTGTTGTTGTCGCAGTGGCGGTAGATGTAGTCGTCGACCTTGCGCTTGAAGCCGGCGCGGTCGTTCTTGTACTGGGCGGCGGCGTCGTTGTTGAGCGCGTCGTCAAAGTCGATGAGGTCGCCGAAGAGGTCGGCGAGGCCCATGAGGACGTCGCGGATGCGGCGCGTCGGCATCCAACCGAAGCCGTCGAGCGAGTTCTGTCGCAGGATGCTCAGGCAGATGGCGCCGTCCTCGTTGATGTTCGGGTGCCACACGCGCGTCAGGCACTTGACCACAGGCGGCACGTTGTTGTACTCGGGCGGCACGGAGACGGTGAACTTGAAGCGGCCGCCCTGGTACATTCCCTCGCTCGGCGTCACACGAGCTCCATCTCGTGCAGCGCGGTCGCGTTCGGGAAGGAGAGTTTGGCGGTCGCGTGGTTGCTGTACTCCTTCTGCAGCTCCTGCACCTCCTGCGAGAGCAGTTTGTCGCGGATTCCGATGCGCGTGCCCAGGTACGCCTTGTTCTCATCGACGCCCTTGATCCGTTTCTGGAGATTCAGCATGATTGCGACTGCGACTGCTCTCAAGGAGGAAGCGGCGGTCTTATATGTCGGAGAATCCGCTAGAAAAGCGATGCGGATGGAGCGGATGGCATCGAATCCACGTACGTTGCTCTCAAGCATCGTATTCGGAATGTTCTTCAGTCGGTCTATGTAGCAGCGGCAAATGATTGACTTATTGCTTCCGATGATAACCTTCTCCGCGTTATGTTGCGCTGAGCTGCTTGCCTGTTGGATTCGAACCAACCATCTCGTCTTCTGGAGCCTGATAAGTCAGGAAGCTACGCTAAATCATTAAGGCAGTCAGCCTATGCGGAGCTTGGCGCAAAACCTGATCACCCTACTAAAAATTCAGTTTGCTCTGAATCTTTTCTTCACGTGCGCTGGATTGCACGAAACATCACTGTTCAGCAATTGCAGTTCTCGTGATATTATGCACTCTGGGCGTTCTGGTAGATTACCTGATAACGCCCGCTTCCCGGTGAGTATTTTGTCGGGTTCATCGCATTTTCGTGATGTTTGAGCCGACTATTTGCTCACATTATATCTCGGCTTTTACTCCAATTTTTGAGCGTTTTCAAACCCAAAATAGTTGTTTTCTGACTACAAAGAAAAGCATGAAAATCGCATGATTCGTTTGGGCAAACTTGTGTACTTTGTGCTTTATGTTGGTGACAGCACACGTGATGATAAGACGACAATCTTGTTTGCCAGAAGATTCAGATTTCAGAAGAAACGAAGGGCGAGTACACAGTTGTAGTAGCCAATCGTAAGGAAATCGCTTGAAGAACTCAGAGAACCCAGGCAGCGGTTTGAAGATGAGCGCGTCCTGGCTCCTTCTCCTCTTCTTCTGTCTTTCCAACGGCGATGCTCTCAAGATCCTCGTCAACAACCCGGCCATCGCACCGTCACACGTCGAATTTCACCGAGCAATCATTGATGTTCTCACGGAGGCTGGACACACCGTGGTAGATGAGTGCGGATATCTCGGTAATGAGCGTCTCTTTAGCATGTTTTTGTGCCGGTGTTCGATTTCACCTTGATGCCGAAGAAGCCGCTGGGAGTCACGAAAGTGTACGAGGTGCACGCGATGGATCCGGTGCCATTGACCGATGCTACATTCAAACGCGAACAATTCGACC